>CABFPE010000472.1:4836-27782 GCA_900660155.1 Hofstenia miamia
AATTTCTTCTTTTCCACCTCATTCTCGTCTTCTGAGGAGTCCTCTGATAGGTGGTCATGGAGTGGTGAGGCTCATAGGTCCCATTCTTTTCTACCTTCGAACTGGAAATTGTGGGATTGTATTTTATCTTGTTCGTCCTTATTCAGCTGCAATAACCTCAACTTGTCTTTTAGTTGAGCTATTTCCTCTTGTCTCAGATCTTTATCTTTGACTAGTTTTTTATTTCCAACAGATCATGTTGTAAATGTGCTGACTGTTCATTTCTGTTTGTTTCGAGTCGAGTTATTTTACTTTTCAGTTGTGATATCTCTGCGGCTTGTATATCATTATCCTGTATTAGCTGCCGATTTGTTCTTTCTAATACGTTATTCTTGTCTTGCAGAAGCTGATTTTGTTCCAGAAATCTGCTATTCGATTCCGTTAACTGTTTCGTAAGTGCCTTGATCTCATTTTGGAACACTTCGCTCTGTTCAATTAATCTGGTATCCATATCAATTTGGATATTCCTGATTGTTTCCNAGTTGTGATATCTCTGCGGCTTGTATATCATTATCCTCTATTAGCTGCTGATTTGTTCTTTCTAATACATTATTCTTGTCTTGCAGAAGCTGATTTTGTTCCAGAAATCTGCTGTTCGATTCCATTAGCTGTTTTGTAAGTGCCTTGATTTCATTTTGGAACACTTCGCTCTGTTCAATTAATCTGGTATCCATGTCAATTTGGATATTCCTAATTGTTTCCGCACTTGCTAACTCGATGTCTTCTATTCTTTTCGTTAACAGACCAATTTCTTCCCTTAATAATTTCTCTGTCTCATTATTCTTTCTCAGAATTTCCATTATTTCTGGGGTTCCTGGTTCGGAAGAAGATTCGTGTCTTGTTGACTCTGGGGTTTGGGTTGCTTCCGAGTTTCTTGGATAGGATGACGATCGTGTCGCCATAGGGGTAGTGGTTTTTGGTATCGCCTTCTTTGCGCTTCCTCTTTTGCTTTTATTGTTTGTCATTGTTCCTAATGTCGTAGTGGCATTCCGGTTCAGTTACGATTCGGGGGTCCAGTTTGCACCTGTTGCGATTGAAGTTTTCTGCCTTTGCTGACTTTGTATTTCCGTTTGCTGCTCTGTTGCTTCCTTTTCACTTTTCCTTTGAGTTTCAGGGTCTTTAAAGAAGTATCACTGCATTGCTTCCTCTCCGTTGACGTTGTTCTTAGTTGTCACGGTTGCCATGTAACATCCTCCACCTAGCTTATTGCGCCATGTCTAATTGCTGATAATGAGTACTTGGTAAATTGCGGGTGGGGAGTTACCAAGTTGTTGAACCATCAGACCTTTCTCTCTTATTAACTAGTTACGTTAATTAAATAATTGAGCATTGACTATCACTGTTTAGGTGACAGTGCCGTATGATGTTTCCTCTCCAGTTCTTCCATGGGCCACTGCCCAAAGCCGATCTCCACAAGACAGTTCCTCTCCTTCATAAACGATGATTGAATCCACGGCACCACCTCAGCTCAACTGGAACTAATTATGTGTACCTTACTGTAGCATCATTCAAAAAGCAACTAAGCTGAACAACGTCGAATGATTAATATTAATTAAAATTAATTGTAAAAATTTAGTTAATGATCTTTAGTTATTTTTGTAAGATGCAACTAAGATTTAATATTGTTCAAAATAAGAAAACTTGTTAGCCGATCAAGAAACATTTGACAAATTAAATTGAGCGAAATAACGCTTACGTAGGAACAGCCATATTGGCAGACGAATNCCTGCTGATTTCAAATTTAAAATGATTCGTCTGCCAATATGGCTGTTCCTACGTAAGCGTTATTTCGCTCAATTTAATTTGTCAAATGTTACTTGATCGGCTAACAAGTTTTCCTTATTTTGAACAATATTAAAGCTTAGTTGCATCTTACAAAAATAACTAAGATCATTAACTAAATTTTACAATCAATTCTAATTATTATTAATCATTCAATGTTGTTCCTCGCTTTGCAGCTTAGTTGCTTTTGGATGATGCTACACTAGTAACAAGTCAGATTGCAAATAGATAGAACACTTTCACAAAATAGAGTTTAAGTCGAATTGTGTTGTGTCTTGAGTAAGCACTGAGCTAAAGTAGGGTACACATAAACTGTATCAATTGAGCTGAGAAGTGGCACTTAACCAATGGATGGAATGGTGAAACTGGATGTGGAGATCCGCTTTGGGCAGACGCCCATTAAAAGATCACTATAGAGATCACTGCATGGCCTCGCACCTAAATAGTGACTGGTTAATTCCAGTTTACATGAGTTTTCGGAAGCAACAAGTCAAGTACTATGTAACAAGTAAATCCTTACCAGCAATAACACGACTAACATTATACAGTAACAGTAGATAAACAGTGATAATGCCTGGTAGAGGATATTACATGAGCAGCATATTTGTGGATACACTTTTATCTTTTGTTCTTTCACACTTCAATATATCAGCAATGGTATGTTATTTTGATTGGCTTAGATGATAATGCTTCCTAATAAATGAATGTTAATTTCAACTCTATTCACTATTTTGCCTATCAACAATGGTTAGACAGGCTGCATATTCCAAACAAGCTCAAATATCTACAAGGTTGTCTAAATGCAGAGCATGTAGAAATTTACCAAAGGCAATGGGGAAAGACAGCAAAAGACCTGCATCATTAGGTGAAATGTTTGTTACAGATGTAGAAGAAATTATCATGCCTTGTTGGTAAAGGATTGATCAGGCCTGATCCTGAGAAAGCTGCTGTAATGCAAAACTTTCATGTGCCCAATACTCCAAGTATGTTGCAAACATTTCTTGGGATGTGCATGTTTTATTTGCATTCTATTAGCAGATTTGCCAAATGGCCAACTACTATATGAAATTCAATTCAAATCACCAAATGCATTTACTAGATATTGGAGTGATGTGCATCTTGGGGCATTTCTTTATCTTCATTTTTTCTTGTCAGAGGACACTTGTTTAGCACAACTAGATTTCTGAATCCCTCTAGTATTTAGATCAATGCCTCAAGTACTGGATGCAGAGTGGTGCTTTTCCAAGACCTCATGCAGAATCCAGTTACTTTTGCTAATCATAAGTTTAGTTCTGCAGAATGCAATTACATTCTTGATGGATGTCATGAATTCTATTCTTTACAGTGGGCCATTAGCAAATTTTATCCATATGTACATGGGGTTCACTTTGTTTGTATATATGGATCATTAACTGCTGACTAGTGTTCTTAATGGATGTCCTAACAATGGCAGGCAAGCTCACTATCAACAAAAGCTTTGTGACTATGATTTTGATTTGTGCTATATTTCTGGTAAAATGAATGTTATTGCAGAGGATTTAAGTTTATCCATTCTAAATCTGCTGGCTGAAAAATTTGTTCCCAAAGATTATGTTGCTGCAATAATCATTGTCAGGTGTCAACAAAGACAAGAATGACATTATTTCCAAACATCACAATGCTGGCCATTTCTCTTGTGAGTGTAACTGCTGGTCCATTTTGGAGTAGGGCATCAGATACCTTTTTATGAAAGAAACTTAAAGGCTATATTTACCAATGTATAGCTTGTGGTTGTGAAGGGCATACCACAGTGAGCTTTCTAGTGCTGCATTAACTCATGAGTTTGTGTATCCTGATTTATTTGCTCCATTGAAAACAGGTCCCACAGCAAGTGTTACATTCCTAATATGATTGATTTGGGTTCTTGGTGGTTTGAAGTCATGCCCCTGAGATCCGTTACTGCCAAATACATGGCTAATAATTTCTTAACTGCTGGATAGATACGGAATTATGCAGCACTGTGTGTTGTGCATTCATATAGAGAAACTCAGTTTACATCATGCATTTTTGCTGAGCTGATGAGCTCCTTTCAAGTTAGGAAATTTCAAACCATTGCTTATATCCCAAAGGTTAATGGCTTTCTCAAGCTAGTCCATCACACCCTAAAAGACTGTTTATGGTGTGTTGAAAAGAATTGGGTTTTCATCTTACCCAAAGTAGTTTTCCATATAATCATCTTACCCAAAGTAGTTTTCCATATAAATACATCAGTCAGCTCTATGACACAATCTTCACCATTTAACATTTTGTTTTGGGGTTCACCTACGTATCCATTCAACTGGCCTACATCTAGAGGGGCATTTAAAGAAATTTGTTCTAAGTTGAAATGCAAACAGTTTGTTCAGCCACAGTTCAGAGATCATGTTGCTGTATCTGAAAGGTTCTCAAAGCAGCTGGTCAAAGCAAATGATGAGAAATTGTACAACTGGATCAACTACTGCATCATTTGGTGAATTGAAGTTCCTTTGGAAGTAGAAGAGTGTTAATGTTCTAGGATTTGTGTGCTTTTATTTATCTATTGGTTCTGTGTAACCAGGAAGTTGTTGTCAAGTGATAGTTCATTTGAATTAGAATTGATTTAGTTCTCACTGTTATACAGCTATACTTAACACAATGAATTATCACAAATATGATATAGTGTCTCAAATAGTGAGCCAAAAATGTCATGTATATTAGCAAAAATAGATATGTACATGTATATACAAATATAAAATTTGTGTATGCAAACACTAACAAACATCTGCCACTGTAAATATCAAAAACTAATGAATCATTATATTAAGTAATAAAGTAATTATATCAAACACCCTCTCCCACCTTTGTGAATCACCTTTCAACTAACACAATTGACTAAGCAATTTACATAACGTCATTACTAGATGGTGTTACACCACCAGCATATACATATATCCAAGAGCTGATAGAATCCATGAGCAGGGCGAACCAAAAGTGACCCTATCTTCCCTAAAAATTGCCAAAAACATTGCAAAAAAGTAGCTTTTATTGTCTTTTCAATTTTTTACAATTATAAACTACAGAAATTTATTTTCAAGGTTCTCGCAATTAAAAGGTCAATCTTTTGTGAGGAGTTTCTTAAGCTGTGAAAAGATTTGCTCAATTTCTGAGGACGTGGAAGGGCATTTTTGAAGTTTACCGTAAATATCAGGCTGATTTTCGAATATCAATAATTTCTCCCAGTGAACAACCAGGTAACCGCTGTTTTAAATAGTTGCTAATAGAACAAATATCTTCTTCTTGACCAGATATAACCAGGTTATTCAATGTATTTCAAGCATTTTTGATAGTGTTTGATCTATTTTGCATTTGATCAAGAATTTCAATTAATACAGTATAATCTCGCGATATTTCTATTAAACTTTTGATTTTATATATTTTGTTGTTAGATTTTGATCTAAAAAGAATAATAATTGAATAACTAAGGATGCAAAAGTTACAATTATGCTGATTCTCAAAATAACAAATAATGAAATTTCAAAGGAAGAATTAACGTTGAATTCATTTTTATTAAAATAACAGGAAATAGTATGCTGCATAAAATGAACAACAGAAGTATTTGTGTAGCTACTGTTAAGTACACAATCTTTTTTCAAGTACCACGCCGCTTAGTGTTTAAAAGTCCACGAAAAGATAAAATGTGTCGTCCTTTCTGTGGCCTTTACTACAAACAACCAAATGTTATCTGATGCTGTGATAAAATATTTTGGTATGAGTAAGCTGAACTCCCTACAAATTGTTGACATTTTCAACTTTTAATTTTCAACTGAAAATATTAAAACAATTTTCTATAGAAAACTTTTTAAATGTCAATATAAATCATAGAAGGTAAGCAATTCCATGCAATATAATCAAAGACTAGCTGAATTTAAGCTGAAGCATTTAAAAATTGTCAAAAAAAAATATTGAAATAATAGAAATTAAGCCGCCATAACCCAAATGGGTAATATTCTGACTTGCAGGCTATAACGCAATAGTATTTTCTATTTTGGCATTGTCATAAATAGATTCCGAAGCTTACGATAATTGTACAAGATAAGTGGAAGTGGTGGAGGAAGGAACTTCAGATGATTCTTATTGCTTGAATCTACGGAATTACCAGGATTATCGCAAAAAACAAAATCTTTAATATCTGAATTTTGGCAATGTGGAAAATCATTTTGAAATTGAAAGCTAAAAAATATTTTTAAAAAATGATAAAATGATGCATTCATTTGTAGATAAAATTATGCAATAGGTTACTTTAGCAAAATGGAAGTATTAAAATTTTAAGTCAAATAATTTGTGAAATAGAGATTACTAACACGATCGATTGTTCTTATAAGTATTATTGTTAACCCAATTTCAATTTATAATTTGTCTGTTTTTATCACAATAAAACTTACCATTGTTTTTCAGAATATGCTCCTTGTACATAGTGAGGGGATGTGATGAGAGTAAACACCAATTTTTACTTCTATCTGCACAGTTTTCAATATGATCCTAAACATAATGGTAGAGAATGTAATTGCTTTCTGAATATCACCCTAAATAAACACCATCATTCTACATAAAATGTGCAATTAAAATAAGTGATAAAAGATTACTATAGACAGCTATTGAATAAATTACTTAGAAAAACAATTAATTCCTAAGATGAGAAAATTTAAATTTAATATGAAATAATAGAATCAAATTCGACAACATTCTGTATTATTTTTATATTCACTCTAATATTTCCTAATAGTCTCATTTTATATTTAAGAATTTAGAGTTTATCTCGAAAAAAGACTGGACAAACTGTCTGTTATTCATTAAATTTTGAAGAACTCAAACACGGTAAACCCCGCGAAAATCACCTTGAATGCGAATCCAACCTCGACTGAAGTTAAAAGATCCTTCAAAAAATTAGGCTGGAATTAATTTCTACATTTAAAACCCATCTTTTAACAAATCCAACATCCTGATTAACAAATCCAATTTTTCTAAGTGAATGACCGACTCATGCATTGAATCACCATACTTATTGTAATTGTGATATTATAGATGATACTGAGATTGAAGTTTTTGCTCAAGACACAACAAAGCGCATAAATCCTTAGCAGGCCATGTACAGTATTGTGCATAATAGTTCGGACTAATGACGTAAGTCAATTTTAAGCGACCATGTAACCCATATTTGTTTAAAATTCGTTGAATTGAGGATTCATGCACAAAATATCCAGTTTTATCCAATCTATTTTCATCTGCTTCTACGTCAAACGCGGGAAAAATCTGGAAAGACGGGCTCCATTTGTTTAGAAACGGCCCGTTGTTTAGAAGAGGGCCCAGTTTAGCTGGTGGCCTAATTTGACCGATTCTTTTATAATGTGAAATAATTGAAGATACTGTTTGCTTTGATAATTGAAGAAATGAAAAAAATTTTTCTGCGGAATTTTTTCCAGGAATTTTGAAACAAATATAATTTTTTATATTCCGAAGGAAATAGTTTTACCACGCATTCTGTTGTGAATAATGATATAAGTGCTCAGCAACTGTAAGAAATGTTAAGCTTTGACCAAAATGCTAACAGGTACTTTCTGAAATTAGCATTCACATTTTCATAACAATGAAGAGAACAACGTTAATGTGAAAAACATTAGTCCAAACTATTATGCACAAGGTTGTATATGATCCAGTGAACATGGAATAAGTTTCTTGGAACAACATCAAAAACGGTTAGATAAAAGCCGGACTTACTGCAGTTGGAGTGGAACTAGTCAATGAAGAACCGATTTAATTGATGATGTTATAGTTCCGGAAGTGAATGAAGAAGATATACTTAATGAACTGGTCCACGAAATTGTGGATGCCGAGAGAGAGGAAATCGAACTTGACGAAGATAATGATGTAAAAGTAAGTACTCCTGAGCCTCCAACAGCTGCGGAAATGCTGCATTGGTTTGTTTGATAGAAATATGGTCTCAATAGTCTTGTCTAGGATACAGTAAAATGGACGCCTTGGTTGCTTTCAAAGAGAACATCAGCTCTGAATTATGGAAAAAGTGCTCTACAATCTAGCAAATCTTGATAAATTCATCATCTGCCAAAAACAAATCATTTGGTCACACTTCTATAAATTGCTTAGCAATAGGTATACATTTTAGAGTTTGTCATTTTTTCTCAGTTATTAAATCCTAGAAAAGCGACAATAGATCAAAATGACAATTGAAGCATTTTATGTTTGCTTCATTATTTATTCAATAAAACTACTAGCAGGTACATATACTTCCAATTATGTTGATAATTTCATTAAATTTACTATTTGTAGAAATTTTGTTTCTATTCCATAATTTTCGCATTTGAAACAGATGTAAATTTATTCTCAAGTAGTTGCTGTTCTAGTGTAAAAAATTAAGAACAGCCTGGTCCTACCGTAGATTTATTAAGCAGGGTCTACTATATATCGACCACCCAACCAACTTTTCTAAACTGGATATCAAAATCTTTAGATATCTTTTGTACTTCTCTTCTAATTTTGTCATTGGCAGTAGACCGTGTAAATCTTATCACAATGATTTCAGGTGAAACGTTGCATTGATTAGATTAATAATATCGTGAATTGCGAGTTCCAGGCTGTGGTTTACATGACCACTTGATAGATCAGTTCGCCACTGGGTAGCAAGCAGCTTTCCTGGGTGGGCAGTGGATTGCTAGAAAATCAAAGGGAAAAGTCTGAATTAAATAAGATGAGCCCCCATGGGCCCCCGCCCCACTACACCTCTGCCCCAATTACATCAATCGAATCAAGGATTCAAATATATTGCCTATTAGTTTATCACTACAATTTCATGATCTAACATATTTTATCAAGTTGATTAAGATAAATGCAATAGCATAAATGTTTATGATCGTATTATCACAATTGATTCTTGCAATTTTCGACTAAAGACACTAATTATCAGCAAAAAAAGAAAATTGACAAGCTTTATTTTGTAAGGATTCTCCCTTTCATAATTTATCTTTTCAGTTCTACTCAATAAATGTTTTAGAAATTNGTGGGCAGTGGATTGCTAGAAAATCAAAGGGAAAAGTCTGAATTAAATAAGATGAGCCCCCATGGGCCCCCGCCCCACTACACCTATGGCGAAATGACTTGTAATAGACTTCCAATAATTTTTGAAATAGGTTTCTTTGAAAAACCTGTAATTTTATGAATATTAAATTTTTTCATATACAATTTTTTCCACGAACTTTTATTATTAAAATTTTGAAATATCATTGCAATTTGCGAAGATTGACTTTGTAAAGAACGTAGTATTTAGGAAACTTAATACTAAGCCTGCATGCAAAAATAGGGTAACCACTTTCCAAAGTGGTAAAGTATTATCACTTGTTCAGAACTGTCATTACATGCGAAGGTGGATAGGCTGTCGTGTTAATGGTGGAAATGAATACTAACTTTCATTTACTAATGAATTTCATTTATAAGCTAATATGATTATTGGTTTGGGCGGTGATGAATTCTTTTCTCATTAGCATGAACATTTTCTAAAAAATATGCCAAACATTATAGTAAAGCCATATTATTTACAAAAGTTAAATCTCTAAGCATTTTGCGTATTGTAATCTGTTAGCGATATTGAACAGGTTATTTACAGTTATTTAATGATGCAATCTGAACAACACATATAGACTTAAAATGAATCGTACATTTTATTTTTTTAAATTAAAAGGTAATGACTTTGTTTTGTGCATTATTTAGTATTGTAATTTTAGATATTAAAAGATTATAAATTGTGTATAGCTTACAGTAGCTTGTAACTTTTAAATTTAAGGAAAGTTTTTTAAGCCCATCATCTATTGTAAATTTGGAAACTGGCCATTCGAGCAAATCGGTTGGCAAAAGAATACGAAATGAAATATTGTGATCAGCTTTTTCCTTCTACGCCAGATATATTACAGCGTTAACCCACTTACATTTTTGCGTTTAATGGTTTATTTTTTAATTGCTTTAAATGGCTAATGTGGGTAGAATATGGTTTGAAAAGTTTGTTAAAATCATATTAGAATGTGCATTCTCAAGCGGATGCCTGAACTACTTTGGTAATTAAATCATTGACGAAATGTCATTCCAAGTTGAATTGATTTTATATTTATTTTAGGAGATGTTTATATATAAACTCTATTTCTGTTATTTTTTTTACTAACTTTGAGAGACCTTGATATGAGTTGCAAAAACGGTAAATGTTGCTTGCAATTTTTGGTAACAGCATGTTTGCATATACATGTACATTAAATTGAAACAATTCACTAAGGTAGTCTTCAGTTATTCTAGAATCACTTACTTCTTCAAACTCCCTCCCCCATCCCACCCCCTCCCAGGCACCATCATTCAATACTTTTGATGTGCTACTCCACTGCTTGCATATTGTTTTCGCATGGATTCGTGTATGCGTATTTTGCTTCTCATTAACCCTCTTTCCACTAAAATTACTTTTATACAGCAAATCGATTAGAACGCAATTTTTAACAATTGAAACCAAGCCTGTTAGGAAATATTGAAAGCCTTTTACATAGATACATCTATTGGGTTGGACCGCTAGTGCAATGATTTGTACCAAAACTTATTGTTGTGCCTGAAGTTCATGCAAATAAGAATTTTATTTTCAATATAAAATCCGTTTTTTTTTAAATTAAATTATTTCCCTGCTTGTTGTTCAGATGTGACGGTCAAATGCCCATTGGAACAACTGAACAACCCTGAAGTATTTTGTTTTGTTTCGATAAACTACAAACTGAGTACAGACCAGGCGGAGTGCGGAGAGTCAGGTTGTCGCGCGAATTAAAGTTTGACAAAGAGGTGATAATTCTCCATCTTGCAGTGTTATGCAGGTACCAGGTGGCTAATTTAATTCCGTTTTTCATTTTTCATTTCAATCATTTGGAAAGATTAAATGAAAATTTTAATTGAAAAACGGAAATGACCATTTCTCATTTTCGCTTTTCAAATTTCATTTTGCCAATTTCCATTTTTTAAATTTTTCAAAAGAAAAACAAAAATTGAAAAATGAAATATTTCAATTCCGTTTTTCGATTTTTGTTTTGGTTGTTATCATTCTTATTTAATTGCTATGTTGTTGTTTTTGAACTACCATAGCTTCTCTTAATAATACAAAAAGATTGTTGTTTACCTAATATGGGTATCAATTTCTTTCAATTGCATTTCGGTTACTGTTAATTGATTAAACAATCAATGGTATAGCAATTACATAAGAATGATGACAACCAAAACGAAAATAAAAAACGAAACGGCATTTAAAGGTTTTATTTTTTATATTCGTTTTCATTTTTCATTTTCATTTTTCCATTTTTGTGTTTCTTTTGAAAAATTCAAAAAATGGAAATTGGCAAAATGAAATTTGAAAAGCGAAAATTACCAAATGGTCATTACCGTTTTTCAGTTTCAAATTTCATTTAATCTTTCCAAATGATCAAAATGAAAAATGAAAAACGGAATTGAATTAGCATACAATGTTCTCAGATTCTAAATATTCATTAGTGCTTGAGTTATAAGCAGGCTTGCTGTGGCGCGGTGTTTTTCAACCCACAACTCACGCCACATCACAAGAAATGTCTAAAAATCCACACCACAGGAATAATAATTTCCCCACGAATCCCAAATATTAATAAAAAACCGCCTTTTGCATGAACAATACCTGGGCTTTCTTAATGATGCTTTTGCCCAACTGTTATGCTCTGAAGACACGAATTTAATATATTCACAGAGAAGTGATTGAAAAAGTTATTTATTTGAATATATAAGGTTGTCCGGAAGGTTCCTGGAAACTTTTAAAAAGGCTTATTCCTCACGGCAAATATTATTCCCAGCTGCATAAAAACTTTTTTTAGGTAAGATGTCAGACATACACAATTCAGTGAATGGATTTCATTCTTAAGGCGAACACAATTGAGTAGGCCTACTTCAATTTTTAAATTTTCAAATTTTCATATCCATTACGTCTGCTCACAAAGCTTAGCTTAAGAATACCGCAGCACTATTGCGCAATTTGTCAGAAGTCGTCAAATGGCCTCCGAATCAGCACTCTCACGCGACCTGTTGCGAATTGATCTTCTCTGACTTCAAGTCAGGACTTAATGCCCGACAATCAACCAGGAGAATCAACGAGGCATTCGGTGCGAGCACAATTGGGCAATCGACTGCTTATGAGTGGTTTCAAAGGTTCCAAGAAGGCGATTTCAATACTGAAGACTCTCCTCGAAGTGGCCGACCGTTATAAAAGATTTTTTGTTATGAAAGATACAGTTGTTTATAGAGGAGAAATGTTTGCTATTTTCTTGCATTTTCAGGAACTTTCCGGACAACCTTATCTCTTATCTACCAGGCTATTGTTTCTCAAGCAATAATGGCTTGGAGCTTATAAAATGTTGCTGGACTCGGCGCGGGAATATTTATATCGGCTCACAAGCACTGTTCCTATAATTCTTAATCTTTCAATCTAGTGCATGCATTTTGGGTATTATAAACTAAGGCTTTTACAATGAAAATATAAGAAAGATCCAATGATATTCATGGTAACAAGGAAGGGATAGATCATCAATATTTTCATTGCTAAGACCATTCAAGCAGATAAAGCCGGAGATGGACTTGAACAAAGTGTCGCCGTATAGTCCAAAGCTTGGCCTGGAAGAACCTGTCTCAGCATATTTAAATTGATGCTTTTTCACCTTATTTTAAGCACATTTTTATTCTTGCCAAAAAAATTTTAATTTTTTGGTTTGCTATACCAATGAGGGCTATTTTAGAAACATATAATTAAATCTAAACACTGACATTGTTTTGTAAATTTTTTTTCCAAATTGTTTACAATTTATTTAGCATTCAGTGCACATTTAGAATTACTTGCATGCAATGTTGCTTTAGTGTGACCTACACGGCCACGACACGGTACGGCATAATCTACTACTGCACGGTTACAGGTCTAGTGCTTTTAACGCCATGCCTGCAATATATGAAAAAAGTTCGGTGCACTGATAATGCGTCTTTTAATCAGAAAAATACGGTGATGCTGTTCTTAGTTAGAGTTTGTGATTTAATATCATAATTATTTGGTGATTTATTGAAATTGTTGATTGAAATGCAATCGATTGGATTTTTCCTCAAAGCTTTGATACAAGAAGCTATACTTACAACGTTTTCCAAAACAATCAATTTTATAAAACACTCGAGCGTGATTATAATAATTTTCAAAAACAGTTATTTATGGGGAATTTCCCCCATACTAATAAATTTCTACTAATTGCTTGATCAACTTATTTTAAGTCAAATCGGTGCTAATTTTACATTTAATGCTAATTGGGATAATACTAAGTATTTATTTCTGAAAAGTTACTTCGCTAAGCAGAGCAGCATTCGAAACCTACTCTTATACAAACTATTATTGATGCTGGCTACACAAATTTTCACTCCGTCAATCCCCAAAAGCAAAGATTTTACACCTCACCACATGTGCTGTTGTATGGGAATCCCCACTCAAACAGCAAGCCTGATTATAAGCTTTAATAAATTTTTAAGGAAACCATTTTGAAAAATACCTAGTGGAATTAGAATTAAAGACCAAATTTTTTACTGAGGGCGATGTAGACTATTACTATTCGTAAAATTGTATACTTTTGAGCAATTTCACTACTGTTAGATCACCATGCCCCCTTTGCATACGCCACTGGTAACAGTGCATGCTGCATATAGAAGAAATGCCATGTTTCATACCCACTCGCAATAATATTCTTGGGTAGTTTAAGTAGTCAGCTATGTTAGTTAGGCTTTCAAATGCAAATTATTCAATTATTATTTTGTGGAAAAGTGTCACATTAGTTTATAATATACATGTACAACCATTTCTTCTGCATTACTATACTGTCAATTGTAAATGGTGATTAACGGTATATTTATAGCACAGTATGGCAGAAATCTCGGCACGATTTATGTGTCCACTCTGTGATGGAATGTTGGATGATCCCCAAATTACCAGTTGTAAGCAGGGATGCTCAAAAATTAATTCATCGAAAATTAATTTAAATTAATTCCAAAAATTAATTCATTTCTCCAGTTTGGAATTAAAATTAATTAATTTCTGCCATAGAATTAATTCCGGAATTAATTCCGAATCAGTTGACAGCACAGTTCGTCGCTATGTCGATGAGGTCTTTATGAGTCAGCGGTTGCAGCGCCTTTGCATAATCCGCTGTGTACACAACAACCAATGTGTATAAACCACAAAGCCACTGTGTGCGCTACCGCGGGTGCTACTGAGGCATAAACATGGACAAAGGGAAGGCTCTTGCGGCCCGTTATTTCAAACTTACGGACTCATCAACCCACAAATGGACGTGTTCATGTGGGAAAGTGTTAACTGCGGCGAAGGGATACTCTAATCTTGTAAGCCATATTAAATCGCAGCATCCAGATTATGCTAAACTTCCTACTGAACAGTTATCAATTGCCTTTAGCAACCCTTCCAAGAAAGCGACAAATATTTACAGCTGGTTACGTTGGGTTTGCTTGGATTTAAAACCATTTGAATTTGTCGAACAGCCACTCACGAGGGAGTTCACTAAATTAGACCCTATTACCGTGAATACATTGAAAAAATACATGGATCTTGTTACGAAGAAAGTCGAGGAGAAGATATCATCATTGTTACCCGATCGTTTCGCATTGATTATCGACGGGTGGACAAAGACTTCCACTCATTTTATTGGACTATTCGCCAGCATTCCTTATGACAACGAAAATGGGTATAAAACAGTTTTACTAGCATTTTCCCCTTTGCATTCCGAGACTTCGTTCACTGCGCGTGATCACTTTGATTTTATTACGTATGTTTTGTGTCTGTATCAAAAAAATCTTTGCAATGTTGTTGCCCTTACCGCTGACAACTGCGAAACAATGAAAGCTCTTTCGAATTTAATGAATGTTCCATTAATTGGCTGTGCATCACATAGATTTAATTTGTCTGTTATGCAACTTATCAAAGCAGAGGAAGAAGGTGTGAAAAAAGTCAACGCGCTGATGGGAAAATTGAAAAATTTAAAACTTGCCGGCCAGTTGCGTAAATTGACAGAACTGAAGCCTATTCAGAAAAACGACACAAGATGGTCAAGCACGGGAGATATGTTGAAGAGGTATCTGGAATTAAAGGTATTTATATCCGACCCCTCAATCTCTAGGGACCCAGCAGTTCTGGATTACATTCCCTCCGCTCGGGAAGAAGCGGATCTTCTTATTTTGCAAGAGAAATTGCAAAAGCTTAATTCCGTAACCTTGCAACTTCAAGCTAACGCCATTGACCTCTCAGATGTGCGTTTTTTATTCGATAGTATTTCCGAAGAGTTCCCGATAGTCGGAGAATATTGCAACCCGAATGCCAGAATTGTTCATTCTCCTGAATTTGAAAAAGCGGTAGTCACGGTTTTGGAAGGCAAAGAGCGCCAACTTTCTGAATCCCAGAAAGTCCTTATGTCTTCTATCTTGAAAGACACGTCTGCACCAGTGGTTGACGAGGAAGCTACTACAAGTTACGCAGCCGGAATCATGAAGAAACGAAGACTCGAGAAGAACACATCTAATTCCGCCTACATGGATTGTAGATTTTTGCTACCAACTTCCAACGTCGTCGAGAGATTCTTCAGCACTGCTGGTTTTGCTTACGGCGATTTACGACAGCGAATTTTGCCGCTGAATCTAGAGATGCAGCTGTTCTTGAAGCTTAACTGTGACTTATGGGATTCTGAGTTAGTAAACGATTGTTTGTGAAAATAAACGTTTGATTTCGTATACTCTTTTTCGCAAGAGAATTAATTCCGGAATTAATTCCAACATTAATTTTTGAGTCACGGAATTAAAATTAATTAATTTTCTTGGGAAAAGAAAAAAAATTAAATTAAAATTAATTTTTGAGCATCCCTGGTTGTAAGCATTCATTTTGTAAGAAATGTCTACAAGAAGTTACTGAAAGCATACCTTGTCCTACGTGTTCGGCTATTATACGTGTTGGTAATTGGATGGAAAATGGCGGCCTCAATGCATTCCTCCAGTTTTTCAACAGTCTTGATGTCAAACAAAAAAATTCGGTTCTAAGTTGGTGCCACAAGTGTGCTTGTGAAACAGATTCAAATGAAGTTCAATTTTGTGAACAGTGCTCAAGAATATTTTGTCTTGGATGTTCAATTATTCATGAAAAAGATACACGATCTGAAGCCCACTCGTTGTACTCTTTGAGTAATGATCGTTCTCTTTATTGTGAAAAACACAACGTTAAACGAACAAAGGTTTGCATAACGTGTTATCTAATGACCTGCTATTCCTGTGCCGATTTAGACCATCAAGATCATGAAATCTATGAACTTAAGGAGTGCGAAAAGTTGTCCCGAGATGATTTTCTCATCTTGATAAATTATTCCGAAACGGACCTTAATATGCAAAATGATTACATCTGTAAACTAGAAGCAAAGAAACCTAATTTTCAAAAAAGCGTTGATCACATTAGAAGCATGCTCAAAGAAAGGTATGATTTCATGTTGAAAACAGTGAAAGACACTTTTAATAAAGAGATTAATGATTTTGAGAAATCTTCAAACAATATGTTGAAAGACTATGACAATCAAATCATAGATAGGTTGAATGCACGTAGCTTCTTGGCCTACGCTAAAGAAACATACATTGGTGACTATAGTAAATTATCAAACTATAGGATAATCAAAGATTATATGCGTTTGAGGGAGGGAAAGGATAAAGTGTTTGCACCCAGTTCTCTCGAATACATCACAATGTCAATGACTCCGATTTATTTTAATAAAGAAGATTTTGCGACACATGTCGAATCTGTCTTTGGTTCCAGCAACATAGAATTGGATAAGGATTCTTTTCATAAATATTTTCGAGGTGAGTTCAAACTTCTCTTTAAAAAATTGACTGAATATAGGTGTGGTGGAAATTCACAATTTGAATATGACCGAAAGCATCAATGCATCTATATGACCATTGGCAAGGCGTCAATCTTGAAGTTTTTTGAAAGTGACCAATTGGTGGAAAAGTACGAGCTTGTACCACATAAGCAATTCAACTTTGATAAGCTTGTATACATAGCTTTACTAGCAACTAAAGAGTTTATTTGTTTCACCAATAAATCTAAGGACAACTTATTCTTAGTTAATACATCTATGCAGTGTAGGCCATATCCTGTATTTTTTACTGAATCTTCAAACCTTAAACTGGTTTGTGCAAGCCCTTGTAGAGAGTTTGTGTTTTTTTACTTTAAGAATGGTTCAATGTACAAACACAATCTTCTTAATGATTCTTTAACAAGATCAATTTATAAATGTTGTGTACATAAACCTGAATTCATGACAGTAAGTCCCAATTTAGAGGAAATTGTCATGCTTGAAACTGAAGAAATGAGTCTTTGTTCTTTTACTTATGGACATGTAATAAAAAGATATCGTGGTTGCTTCACTGCTGTGTTTCTTAGTGAAAATATCGTTGCTGGACATGATCATTATGAAAATGCTATATATGTCTATTATATGAAAGAACGTACTTATAGAACCTTCAAACAGTTCATTCCTGAAGAAAACTTTACAGAAAATAGTGATTATTCTTGGCCAGTGTTTAGATGCAGTGCTAATTCTATGCTTCTTTGTGTTTATAATTCTAATAATTATGTTGTGTATAAAATAAGGTTTTGATGTTGTCAACCTAACAATCCTTAGATGATAATATATTTTCTTATCAACTTCTTAAGATTGATTTTTGTCAATATATACTGTTTAATTGTAGTATTCGTACGTGACTGTACTTATGAAAATTAACACAATTACAACAATTTTGAATATGTGTTCTGAATTCCTGCAATCAGTCTAATTTTTTACAGTTTCTTAAAAAGCTGAATTCCATATGAATTTTTTTAGGTTATCGATATATATATTTCGGATGTTAATAATGTAAATGACGTTTTACTAAAATCATAAATCGAAATTTCTCATTTCAATTCTGCCATTTTATATTTCAGGATTAATGACTGCCGACTATCAAATTGCAAATAAGGCTTAGAGAAACATTTTTGTTCAGAAATTTTGTTAAAATTTACAAATAGGGACACCAACCACGAGATAATCGTTAAAAATTCCACCAATGTCACGCAATTACTCAGCCTTGTGTTGTGATTCCCGCTCCCGTGCATGCGGAGCGAGTCTTAATTTTATTCGCAGTGTTTAATGTTAAATGAGATATTTTGGAGATTGTTGTAAGATTTATTAAAATGTCCCACATATACAGTATATACAAGTAAAGATGTTAACCTAAAGACAATGACTATATTAACACTTTAAGATGAGTTTGTAGCAGGGGCGCACCCAGCTTTTTTTCTGAGGAGGGGAGCTATTCTTTAGATTATATATATATATATTGGCATATTTTCATAGATATTCTTACATGCAAAGTAGTTTATAAATTCATTTTCATTATTCTGAAGATTTTCACTACAGCAATGGAAAAAGAATTGTCAGGGAAATTAAATAGTATACACTTTTTGACATGCTACCCAAAACAGAAAGGTTGATATTAACGAAATTGAACTATTCACTTTAAGGTTTACTATTTCATATATCTACTTTTTTATGTCATTTTTATAATTAAATTACTAAAACTGAATTGTTTTTCCCTACCCCTATTCAACCATTACTAAGATTGGCTAACACACATACCTGCTCCGTAGTTCAATAAGTGAGGATGATTTCGAACACAGACTGTTGTCCTGTTAACTGATCCTAATCTCAATAGGAAAAATTTCCATTTTTTGTAGTAGGATGATCTTTAAAAAATTCTTACTTTTTTATTTCTTAGTTATTCCAACCAAAAACATAGGCCTAATTATTGCAGGCTTGAATCATGCCCAACTTAGCTTTTAAGAAAATGTGCTCACTGAAGTTGAAAATTCTAGATTGAAGTTTTCAAGAATAGATAATACTGATGTACAATTTCAAAACGTTGTTTAAGAAATTGTATAATATTCACTACAACTGTTGTGCAATAGTTTATTTTTTTCAATTGCAGCCCCTTTTTTCCAATAGCTCAGTCGAGCCCCAGCCCACCACGGCTCCGACTTCAAATCCTGTTAGCAGAAGAGAACAGGACTGAGGATCATGCCGTATTAATACTGTGCGTCCATAAAATACCTTTAGTTACATTTTGTAACTTGCCATAATTTGAATTTAATACATTATTTCTCTATTGTTTTTTAGCATTGCTATGTAATTCACCATATTTCACTACAGGTAAAAATAGAGAAACCGTGTCCAAGTTATTTTCACATTTTGCAAAATATAATTTAATAGAAAATTTCATTCAAAATTCCTATATTTCTCATTGCTAGTTTTGCTTTTGGCAATAATTGGAATGAACATAATAGATAAGAAATCATAGCATAAAAGCCAATCATAACACATAAAAACTATTTTTAAAAGAAAAAACATCGTTGTGAGATTACAAATAAAACTACGAGTGCTTCATACTTCTGTTAGCACTAAGAAAAATCTAAGTTAAATGTTGCCAGAAATCGTAAGCACTAAAAGCAAATTTTGTTCTGCATAGATACCTTATGTATAAGCTGTGATCATTGTTTAATATCTCTAGGTTTGACATCACAATATCAGGTGTGTGACAGAAAGATAGCAATGGTGCGCATTAGGGTTAATGTATATTTTGGTCATGAAACTGTGCTGTACACATGCAATAGCCAATACTGTATTAATTTACAAGACAGGACAATATTGATTTTCAAATTGGGACTTTATTATGTTTCACCAAGATTTTCATCCATTAATGCTTGTGAGAACGTTCTTAGTGAACCTAAATAATTGCAAATTATTGGTAATTTTTCTTCTTCTAAAGTATTTAATAGATTAATCAATTTCCAATTATTGTAATAATTGCAATATAAATTAATTATAGCTTACCCCTGCAGATAGATTTGAAGCATTGCTTAATCTATGTGTACTATGTTATCATATCAGCATACATTTCATGAGAAATGGAAGCATCTGTGCTCTGTTGAGGGGGGGGGAACGTTCCCCCAGTTCCCCCCCTCTGGGTGCGCCTCTGGTCATGTCACTGAATAATTCAAGTTTAAATTTTGCGCTATTTATGAGTCAGAAAGTTTTTAAACAGTAATTAGTTTCAAGCAATAAATTTAAATTAATTTAGGCCTACAATACGTTATTGTTAGTAGTATTTTATTGTGATCTATATATGTTTATCGGTTACTCAAACTTGATGAAGTATTCAATAATTTAGTTATTTTATTGTTCATTTCTAAACCAAACCATTTATAAAGAAATGAAAGGAAATGAATGCGTAATAACTAGTAACTTGCGATTCATAGTTTTAATCTAGTTGAGATTTTGAACCTCGTTTTAACTCGAACTCGAAAAGCAAATTCGANAATCTCAATAGGAAAAATTTCCATTTTTTGTAGTAGGATGATCTTTAAAAAATTCTTACTTTTTTATTTCTTAGTTATTCCAACCAAAAACATAGACCTAATTATTGCAGGCTTGAATCATGCCCAACTTAGCTTTTAAGAAAATNTGCGATTCATAGTTTTAATCTAGTTGAGATTTTGAACCTCGTTTTAACTCGAACTCGAAAAGCAAATTCGATTTCAAAATTATATATATATATATATATATATCTCACGTTTTAATTCCGCCCTTGATGTTTGGGCTTAAAATAACCTTTGACACCACTGGCAATCTCGAAAAAATGTTTTCTTTAACTTCGCTCCATATTTTCACTGAGACTGCCTATAGGTTAATCACAGTAATCATATTGGGTAATTTTAATTTCAAATAACTCTTCAAATTGAGTATCTCAGCCTGATCTGACCCATTTTACAACCATGATGCGAGTTAAAATTTATCAACACTGCACTAGGCCTTTAAAAAATATGTTTATCATATATAATAATTTCTTAACATGTTGTATAGTAAATTAAACTTAGGCAGTTTGGTGAATCGTTTACTGAAGTAATCAGCTATTCCTTCTCAGTTTCCCAAGCTTCCTCAATAATCTGATAAAATATTATCTTCAATTTCGCGCGTATGATATTTGCTATGTTAATACATTAATGAGAAAACGAAATAATAAATTCGGACGTTTCTTTATCATCTAGAAAAGCGTCTATGATCAATCCCTGTCAGGAAGTTTTTGTCTGCCATTTCACTATTGCATATTATGTTGTTGATCTCTTAAAAAACTTGCCATGATTTTTAAAAATTTTATTCCCGACTTAATACTTTGCGTCCATAAAATACCTTTAGTTACATTTTGTAACTTGCCATAATTTGAATTTAATACATTATTTCTTTATTGTTTTTTAGCATTGCTATGTAATTCACCATATTTCACTACAGGTAAAAATAGAGAAACCGTGTCGAAGTTATTTTCACATTTTGCAAAATATAATTTAATAGAAAATTTCATTCAAAATTCCTATATTTCTCATTGCTAGTTTTGCTTTTGGCAATAATTGGAATGAAAATAATAGATAAGAAATCATAGCATAAAAGCCAATCATAACACATAAAAACTATTTTTAAAAGAAAAAACATCGTTGTGAGATTACAAATAAAACTACGAGTGCTTCATACTTCTGTTAGCACTAAGAAAAATCTAAGTTAAATGTTGCCAGAAATCGTAATCACTAAAAGCAAATTTTGTTCTGCATAGATACCTTATGTATAAGCTGTGATCATTGTTTAATATCTCTAGGTTTGACATCACAATATGAGGTGTGTGACAGAAAGATAGCAATGGTGCGCAATAGGGTTAATATTATGCCTTCAATATATAAAAAAATGAATTCGGTAGTGGAAGCATAATGTATGTTGTGGTCATCAAACTGTGCTATACACAGCAATAGCCAATACTGTATTAATTTACTAGGCAGGACAATAATGATTTTCGAATTGGGACTTTATTATGTTTCACCAAGATTTTCATCCATTAATGCTTGTGAGAACGTTCTTAGTGAACCTAAATAATTGCAAATTATTGGTAATTTTTCTTCTTCTAAAGTATTTAATAGATTAATCCATTTCCAATTATTGTAATAATTGCAATATAAATTAATTATTGCTTACCCCTGCAGATAGATTTGAAGCATTGCTTAATATATATGTACTATGTTATCATATCAGCATACATTTCATGAGAAATGGAAGCATCTGTGCTCTGTTGAGGGGGGGAACGTTCCCCCAGTTCCCCCCCTCTGGGTGCGCCTCTGGATATCTTATTGTGCAGGTATCAGGTGGCCAATTCAATTCCGTTTTGCATTTTTCATTTTGATAACTTTGAAAGATTGTTGTTTTCAACAATACCTAAAAATGTAAATGATAATGAAGTGTGAATAAAAGCATTAAGGAAATAACAAATATATAAAGAATTTTAAACTTTTACCAGATTGATTTTAAAGTTTCAATATTTCCGTTATAAAATCTTTATAAAGTACACTAATAATACGGTCTGCAAGCAAAATTGAGTAGGGATAAGAATAGGGAGTGTACTCGTGTGAATATATTCAGAAGTTGATGAAGTCATATAATGATTTTACAATTGTCTAACTTTATATAAAATGACTTTTTCGTGAGGTTGTGAATAATATTTTATTTATTAGTAAGCCATGTCGTTTTGTAGCCATTATGCAGGCAGATAACGACATTTTTTGGAAAACCATAAATGTTGGCATAAATGACAAGTTGGGGTACTTGCGAGTTGGCCAATTACCTAATTACTTTAACTGTAAAAAAGGTTTTATAGTTTCTCAAGTGTTTGTATTTGCATTACGTTCGATTTCTTTGTTGTATCAGATTAAATCTGCGAGCTTTTGAGAATGCATTTGAAGCAGTGTCGTTTAAATGATAAAGCTAAGTTGCATTCGTTTCGATTCTCATGAATGCATGAGTCATGCAGGAAAGGAAAAATTAACTTGGCACGGCTATTCATTTTGTTCGGAATTCGTGTTTTCCATTATCACT
>CABFPE010000472.1:42901-65220 GCA_900660155.1 Hofstenia miamia
TGCCTAGTCTGACTATCGATCAATAGATGTATGAAATAATCAATGTTTGAAACGACTGGATAGTCGACACTTAGGGATATTTATATATTCTTAAATGTAGGAGACTCGACTATAATTGACTCGATAAATGACCTCACATGTAATACTATTAAATGTAGGTATAGGAAACTGCAAGTTTGTTATCTGTATAATTAAGCCGATAGTTTTACGGTAATGGCTATTAGTTATATATTTACATACAGTTAGTGTCAATGCCCGGTTGCTTTATTAAATAAAAACAACAAACACTTTACAACTCTGAGCTTAAGTCAGTTACAACTTTACTTGAGTGCACACACCGAGCTAACGTAGGGCATACATAATTAATCCCAGTTGAGCTGAGATGGTGATGTGGACTCAACCATCGTTCCAGAAGAGGAGGAGCTGTGTTGTGGAGATCGGCTTCGGGCAGGAGCCCATGGAACAACCGAAGAGGAAACATCATACTGCCCAGTCACCTAAACAGTGATGGTTATTACCTGAGTACTTAATTAACGTAACTAGTTAATAAGAAAGAGAAATTTGATGGATCAACAAATGGGTAACACCTCACCCGCAGTTTATTAAGCATCCCTTAGCAGTGATTAAACACGGCATAACAAGCTAGGTGGAGGATGTTACAGTATAGGTGGTGCTTGCAATTCACTTTCCTTTCTAGAATGAAATTCTATTTCATGGGTTTGCATGCTGCTCCTGTTTTCCTCTTCTGTTAGTTGTAACAATCTTAATTTGTCTTTTAACTGTTCTAGTTCTCCTGCCTGTAGGTTGTTATACTCAATTAGTTGTCTGTTGGTTCTCTCCAACTCTTGGTTTCTCTCTTGCCATTGTTGGTTTTGCTCTAGAAACCTTTTATTGGACTCTGATAGTGGGTGGGTAAGGGTTTTGATCTCGTTTTGGAATAATTGGCTTTGTTCCTCTAGCCGCATTTCCATATTTAATCTGATCTCAGTCAATATTGTTTTGCTTTGTTGTTCCATCTCTTTGACTTTCTTAGTCAATTGTTCTATTTGATTTTTCAAGAGTTCTTCATTTTCCTGGCCTTTCCTTAACATGATCATTATATCCAGTGGGTTTGAATCTGGGGGGTTTGTTTCTGGGGGTGAACTAAGAGATTGTAGTTCTGTATCTGTGGCTGAGTTTTCACCAAAATATGGTGATGATCATATAGTTCTGGGAGTTACTGCCTTAATTGCAGTTTTCTTCACTCTTCCTTTTTTTCCTTTTGTCATATTTCCTTTCTGGTTCATAGTGGTCTTTCATCTTTTTGTTTGCAATTCCAGGATCTTAGCAAAGTGCTTTTGTTCTGTTTCAGGTATCTCTCTCCATTAACTGATTGTTAGTTCATGTAACTGTCTGCTGCTTTTTCTACTTTCACTTCTAGCTTTTGTTGTTGTATGTGGGTAGTTTCACTGAATGTTTCTTCTCTAGAGTTGCTGTTCTTGGCTGTCACAGTCCCCATGTAATATCCTCTACCAGGCATTATCACTGTTTATCTACTGTTACTGTATAATGTTAGTCATGTTATTGCGGGTAAGGATTTACTTGTTACATACTGCTTGACTTGTTGCTTCTGACAACTCATGTAAACTGGAATTAACCATTCACTATTTAGGTGCAAGGCCATTCAGTGATCTCTATAGTGATCTTTTAATGGGCATCTGCCCAAAGCAGATCTCCAAATCCAGTTTCACCATTCCATCCATTGGTTGAGTGCCACTTCTCAGCTCAATTGATACAGTTTATGTGTACCCTACTTTAGCTCAGTGCTTACTCAAGACACAACACAATTTGACTTAAACTCTATTTTGTGAAAGTGTTCTATCTATTCACAACCTGACTTGTTACTAGTTGTTCATTAAATATTACATGTAGTCATTACCAAAAATATATTGGCTTATTTAAATATACCTTGTTCAAACAACTTCCTAACCTACATTTATAATTTAGTACATGTACGGTCACTTTATCAGTCATTTATGGGTCATCAATTTGGATCTAAAATAGTATTAATATATTTCCTAGGTTTCAGTCATCCAACTGTTTGTAGACAATTAATTATTTTAATACATGTAGTAAAGAAATGCTAGTTGGCTAATCAAGAGAAAACCCCTATACCTAACTAATGTGCACTTTGGTGATCTGGCACAGAGACCCTAGAATCATTCCCTGTGATGGATCCAGACCACTACTAAACACCACTCAATTAGCTCAACATCGTACTAAATAATCAAACCGTTAATATGAAGCAAAATAAGAATTCCAAGTAAAATTCTTTATCAAATTCTTACAATGGTTTTTAATCTATTTATAGTAAATCCAGAAAAGTACCTGTCAATTCAAATTTAAACTTCTGCCAAGATGGTGGCTGAAAATAATGAAAGCGTCATTAAGTCAAAAAGTATTTTTATCAACAGATACAAATATCTCTTTTTTGACACATATTGTTTCTTGGTTGCATAATACAAATAAATCTTAAATAATTCTAATTGATTTGATTACAATATTTTTAATCATCTCTTCTTTGATCTTAATCCCTTCTGCTCAATGTTTTGCAGCTTATTTTTGATTTATGTGGATGATGCTACACTCATGCAAGTTTGTTATCAATTTCAAAAGTAGTAAAGTTATGTATTTTAATGATACTTGTATTTTTTCTTGAAGCAAATATGCCTTATGTTTTAAAAAATTTATCAATTTTCATAAAAATTTTAATGGTACATGGAAAAATATAACAAAAACACTAACTGGTAAGACCTTTGTAGCATAGTCTTTCAGATTACCAAACTTAAGATCATAAAAAAAGAAATTTGATAATTGGAATGATTTTTGATATTTTTAATTGTACAGACAAATGCTTGTTGCCAAAACCTTTTCAGAAAAATCTGAGAATGATTTCCTCCTTATTAATTTAGTTGTTGGAATTGGGCCATGCAGACAAACAATGTTGGAATGAAATTATTAGGTGACAGGTACTTGCTTTGATTATTAAACACACTTAGAAAATATTGTATAAATGGTCACTAAGCAACTTAGAAGGTGATAAAATAAATTATTTTATTTTTGCTAATGGTTTGCTTTATTAAATACAATGCATAGCTAAGCAATTTGTTCATAGTAGTGGTCAGGATACCATGACAAGAATGATTCAAGGTTCTTAGTCCCTAATTTTGAACTGCATTTAAGTTAGGTATATAGATAAGGATTTTTCACAATTGCTCATTTAGCTAGCTATTTATTTACTTTGCTTAACATGTATTAACAAATTTTGTAAAGCCTGTTTAGCTGAATCAACCAGTACAAGACTGTAGTATTTAATGATTAAATGTAGGATAGGAAGCTGCTATTTTATTATCAATAATATTTACATGCTTTAATTTAACAGCCAGTGTCATTTCCAGCTGCTTGCTTGTGATGAAAACACACATAGTTTATTTCAATCAATAGTCTTTAAAAGAGTTTAAGTTGAATTGTGGCATGAATATTATTAGCACTGTAGTAAACTAAGTTACACATAATCTTTGTACTTGAGTTCAGGCATTGGCAAAAAGAAGAGGAATTGTTCATTGGAATAATTGTTGTTTAATGGATTAGCATCAGGTGGATGGCCAGTTGGAGATTGTAGTTGAGATTACCTAAACTGTGATTGTTACATATAGTCATTATTATAGTTAAATGCCTAATGTAATCAGCAGTTAATTATTACATGAAATGCTAAATCTCTTCCTGCCAACAGAGCTAAGGAATAACTTAATAGATTTGTTTGAGCAGAAATGCCCTGGAAGAAGATTCTACACCTTTACTATATGTTTGGGTAAACTATATGGATACATGGTTCATAATATTTTTCCAAATATTTTGATAAGCCATAGACTTGATTAGATTCAGCACAACTCCTCTATTAATAATGAGATTGTCATAATATAATGTCAGTACATATTATTCAATAAGAATGCCAGCATATATAGTGAATTCTCTAGCACATACATTCTAAAATTATTCATAGATTGCTTGTGTAATGTGTGAATATTTACATCTTTTAACCTCACTTTCCCATTTTTCATGAATTAGCACCTGTATATCAATTGCTAAAAATATATGAAATTTTCAATACATTTATTATTTGTTTAATTTTAAATAGAATGACTGTAAACAAGGTTAGATTTGATGGTTCTATTCACAGAGGTCATTGAAAAAATCATGTTAGGTCATCTGAGGGCCAAAAAGAACTTTCTACAAGATGTCACTAAATTTTGTAAGTATAAATAATTCTGGGAAAAGTACATTTTATATAAATATATTTAAATGTGTTTAGCATTTTCTAGGATTGAGGAGGTCTACACTTTTGAATTTTTACTTAAATAAATTTCTATTAAATTTCCATTCCATTTCCATAGTCTTGAAATTATTTGCTTTTTAATTGAGAAAAATGGCTTTAAGTGCACTATTTAATTGATTTTCCATCTGAAAATGGACTAAACTGCTTGATTTATTATCATGACTTAGTAAATAGTACTAGTATTCTAAGTGCTAATAACTTCATGGAATCTATTAAAATCAAAAACAAGACATCTCATGATAAAATGATTCTGTTTCATAAAAACTGAGTTTTTTGAAAAAAATTTGAAAAGCAGCAATTTTAGAAAAATCAAAAATGGTTGCTGATATTTCTATACTAATACACCAATGCCTTGTTCTTATGAACAACCTGAGCAAATGCTACATGAACAACATTTGTCACCAATTTTTTGTTTGAACTAACCACTTTTGTTGCCAACATTTCTTCTTGATTTGGTAAGCTACATGAGTAGATTTAATATATTAAAGTACAACTAAAATATTTTTGAAATATTTTTCATCAATAAGTTATTAGAATATCCATAAGCATCCACTTATAAGTAATTTATCCAAATATTTCTTTTATGTTTATATTAAAAAAATTATTAGTATTTTCTTGAATTTTAAAATCTGAAATGCTTTAAGTTTTAAATTTAATACAAGACAGTGTTATGTAATAACTTTCTCATGTTGATCATATATATTAATTGCTCAAAAAACTATGTAAGTTAATGAAATCACACTATTAAAAATATATTTAAAATAGAGCTATTACAGCCTACAGAATGGTGTAAAAGTATATTTATTGGAGAGCTGATTATCATTGTGTAATAATGAAGAAATTACATTTGATGTTGTTTCTTTGAAATTAAAAAAGCATCAATTGCCTGCACTGCTTAAGCAATACATGATTTCACAAAACTATGCTGTGAGTGAATTCCCAATCTACATTAATGTAATTATTATTTTACTGCTCACAAAGTACAATTGCTTTGTTTATTACAGAGGATATCTTTTGATGAGGTAATTGTTTTAATTTATTGCTCATATTCAAAGTATACAAAACAAATGTCTACAAAATGATATGTGTTTACTTTAACATAAAAAACTATGAATCATGATTATTAATTCTATAAGCTAGGTAAATTTTAGACATGAAATATGCTCTAAAAATGATGCAAGTATAGCTTAGAATTGTTTATTTGCTAGAAAATTGGAGAATTATTTCTCCAACAAAAATGTTGGTCAGATAACCCTGCTACATGAACAACTTTTGCCAATTAATTATTTAAAGGCTAATGTTAGTGAACAACAAGTTTAGTTGTTCCAAATGAAGAAATTTAATCTAGATTCATTACTCCTGACTTTAGTTAGGGAAGTGGGGTGCTACACAAATGATTTTCATTGGCCAACAAAAATTGGTGACAAAAGTTGTTCATGTAGCATGGGCTTTGCATGAAACTGAAATAATTTGCGCCAATTTCACATTTACATAGTAAAAACAAAATTCACTTTTATAATGTTCAATCTATTTGTTTAATTATTGAGATTTTGAAGACTTTGAATTGCACAATTATAACAATTAAACAACAATGTGATTTTGCTGCACATGTGTTCAGATCTTTGAAAGGAAGAATTTCACACAATAAAACTTTGAGAATCATATCAAAAAATAATTTTACTTAAACTTTTCCACTGCTAAATCTGTAATATATTTGTTCCATTTTTATAATTTAACAATATCAATACAGCCAATTGATAAATACTGGGGCATGCAGAGAATTTTTTGGGTCCACTTTGTTATCAGACAGGAAAAAATATATCAATAAAAGAAAATTTTATAATTTTAATCCTCCTTTCCATTGAGGAGTTTTAAATTTTTTCACTCTTGTTATCTGTAGATATTTCAATTTATTAAAAAGCAAATACCTGTATATAGCTTTATATAGTTGTTCTATTAGGCATTTCTCTGAAACACAAATTTCCTTCTGACAATGAAATATTTCTCCAATGGGAAAAAAACTTGCTTAAAAATTAAGAAAATTACTTGAAACTTGACATGTACAATGATTTTACATCTTAATCTAAATTATAAAGAAATTTGGAGAAAATTTTATTGCCAATATGAAATTTTAAGAAATGCTTATCTACTACATTTTGGAAGCAATATGTTAGTAATAGTTGATAACTCAACCCTTTCTCTCTCTGTTTGTAAAAAGACTGCCACAAAATGCAATAATAATCAAAACAGATAAATCTAAAGTTGAAAATAGCAAATTAATGAAATAGAAAAATCAGTAATTCAGACATTAAAACAGACAAATAAATGTGCAACAGTTATTGATAAATGTAGTTCAAAATTTGGTAATATCATCATTAACTTTGATAAAACTGATGATGTCAGAAATTTCTAATGTCATTATTGCCAATAATCCTTCAAGTCTAAATTTGTAAATCCATTTTTGAAAAGAAAATCATTTTACACCTGAAAGTGTGTCATGCTTATGATTGAATTCATATCACACAATATTCAAATTGCTAATGCATCTAAATTCACTTATTGCAGCAGAGATCATAATATAGAACATTCCAATCTAGAAATAATAAGAAAACTGCTGAACAGAAATCCTCAAATTGTCCTACATCAGAAAATGAAAAAGCAGAAGCACACAACACTTATTCACATGTCTGTCCTTTATCTTTTTTAAAAAACATAAGATAATTGAAAGTATGGATTGGCAAAAGAAACAAAAATCATTTGATTCAAATATTGTAAAGGCTTGTTCATTACTTCACAGGGATCTAATTGCACATAATGTGGATATATGTCTAGTCACAGAAACTTTTCTGTATCCTATATCAGATGTTCATATTTCAATATATAATTATGTTCTATTTTCAAATGATCAAAATGCCTGCAGATATGCTAAATCAACATTTATATATTCAGAGATTTACAAAGAAGAAAATAAAGTAGGACATTGTGAATTAAAATAGAGCATTCCTCAATTTTAATTCCTCTCTTAAAGTTTCTTATCACTATCCAAATTCACCTAATAGAGATGCATTGATAAGCTATCTCAGTAGTTCAGTACAAAATGTAGAGTCATCATGTCCTTATTTAAATATCTTCATTGATGGTGATTTTAATCCCTTAGATTTTTTTTACTCTCATGTGACATTTCTATAATGGATTCTCCCCTACATGTTTAAATGCCAAATAAAGACATCTGGATTATTTCCAATTGGAAATGGGAATGGGTGGAAGAACATTGACAACATAATTCATAGAAAAATTATTATCAACAAGATTGCATTCCAAGCATTTGAACCAGATGAATTAAATGATATATTTGGTTGAAAGATTTTGTTACTAAAGGAAAAGAGCAATAAGGCATTTATTAATGAAATTACCTGTGATACATTACTAGAGCTTCATGAAGTATCACATTTTATGAAAAAATATCCTTTAACAACAACAGGTCCAAATAATTTGTTATTCTGCAAATTTAGAGAGTACTGGGATATCATAGCAAAGCCATATCATTAGTGTTGGAATCTTTCCCTTAGGATTGGTTATTTCCCACAATCTTAGAAAAGAGCCAATTTATGCCTTTACCAAAAGTATCTATGGTTGCAACACCTGAAAATATAAGAGGTATCTCAATAACATTTGTTTCTGCAAGAATATTCAAAAAGCTTTTCACAATGTATATATTTCTCCTAATATTCCAATGAAAGGTGATGGCTTGCAGTTCAGTTACAAAAAGCAAATGTCAACAACTGATTGTCTATTAGCATACAGAATTATTTGCTAGGATCTTTGACAATAAGAATGTTGATGTGTTAATTTTTCCAAGGTTTTTGATCAAAGCTTTACAAGAAATCATCTTTAAATATTAATTTAGGAAGGAAGGCCATTTTGTTGGAAAAAATTGAATTAGACTGCTCACAGGGAACTATTGGTGGATCAAATATTTATTCAATGTCATTTGATAACCTTTGTGCCTTAAATAATAATTGCAAATATAAGTATGCAGATGACTCCAATGATATCATCCCTTGATGTAAAGATTTCATGCATAATTTGGCAGTATTAGTAGTAAGAGACAAGTATGACCCCGCCTCATTGGGACACCCTGAAGTTCATGTAACACCTATGGCTATTTGCCATGTGGGAATGGATGGATTCTATTAGATGGCATCTAGTGATGAAATGTCTTTGACAAAATTAAATTGAACAGATTAATATTTTGACAAAGTTGTCTGAATTCAGGGTTTTGTATGAAATGATGTATTTCATTTAGTTAATAGAGTTATGACATTTTCATTGTAACAATGATTTTAATTATGTAACACTCTGTATTAAGGAAAATAATTCATAGATGCAAAATCCAACACTTGGGCATTTTATATTTTGTATAAATGTATATTTCAACATGTATTAATATTAATCAAAATGTAAAATCTATGTGCTTAATTTGTTTTTCACTAATATCCAATATACAAAATGGAAATATTTAGTTAAACTTAAGCATTACAGGTGTATGAATTATAGACTTATATGATAAAAGCAATGCAATTAGTTGGATTTTTACATATACATGCCATCATTAATACAATTTTATTATATTAGTTTTATACTTTAGTTTTCTTTTTGCATTTCTTTTGGTTTATAAGGGTTTTTGGTTTTGTACACATTTGTAGACTGTTATATCTTTTATTAACTTTGCACATCTTTTTCAGTTTATTTGGTTTGTGGATTTTGAGAACTTGTAGGCATTACATGGGTTTCCTGCTTTCCACTGATTTGTATCTTTAATGTATGATTTTCATTCTCCACTTTTCCCTTGTATTTTATTTGCCATAACAATGAGGATATATTTTCCAAATGATTCACCATTTTTGTAGGTGACATATTGCTACAGAGTTGATTTCCCATCATTAGATATGAATTCTGCTTGTCAAACTAGTCACAACTCTATGTTGAGATTGCCTTCTAATTGTAAAAATGCTTGTAAATGGATAGTAAATAGTGTATTATTGAATGCATGGATTTTTAACATAAAATAGCAATGTATTTGAAAAACAAAATGTAATGTAACATCCTCTACCAGGCATTACAACTGTTCATCCATCATTACTGTATAACATTGGTTGTATATTTGTGGGTAGGGATTTACTAACTAGATATTGCTTTAGCTCTTGCATAGTTCTGTTAACATAACATAACTAGATTTAACTATTCACTATTTATGTGATTGATAGAGGGTGTCTGCCTGAAGCTGATCTCCACATCTAGTTTCACTTGTTCATTGAGAATCTGTTTGGTTGAGTTCCACTTCTCAGCTCAATGATGTAACTTATGTGTACCCTATCCTAACTTGGTATTTACTCAAAACAAGACACAATTAGACTTAGTCTCTATTTTGTAAAAGTGTTTCATGTTAATGCAACTGGACTTGTTACTAGCTGCTCTATTAATATTACATGTAGCCATTACCAAAATATATTGGCTTTAATAATTAGTCTAATAATTGGCAGCTTCCTAACCTACATTTAATAACTACTACATGTTCAGTCATGTTATCAGTCACATTATAGTCAATAATTTCGATCTAGAATGTTATAGATATAATTCCTAGGTTTCAGTAATCCAATTGTATTTTGAATCTGTTATAGTTGATACATGTAGCAAGTGATTGATAGTCAACTAAATGAGAGAAAAACCCCTATACCTAACCTAAGTGCACTTTCATGATCTGGCACAAAGACCATAGAATTGATCTTGTAATGAATCATGACTTGCTTAGCTTGACATCATATTAAATAATCAAAATGTATTAATAGAACAATGTAAGAATTCTGAATGAATTTCTTTATCAACTGCTTACAATGAATTTAATCTATTTATAGTAATTCAGAGAAAGTACCTGTTGATTTTGAATTTGAATCTTTTGTCTGCCAAGATGGCAGCTAAAAATAATGGAAGCAACTTTGCCCCCTTGGTTTTGACAAAAGTATTATTATCAACTGATACTAATCTCTCATAATTGACACTTGTTCTTACTTGGTTGCATAACACAAATTAATCTAAACTGATCATATAATTTTACAATATTTCTAATCATAATTTGTCTTCAATCTTATTCTCTTTTTGAATTGACATTAGCAGCTTAGGTTAATTTGGATGATGCTACAGTAACCCTTTGTATGTAATGTATAGATTCCTGAAAAATGAATTAAATTATGTACATAGATTGACTAGCTATTAAAAATGCATGGGATTTTTTATGGAAAAGAAAATTAATCATTAGTCAACAATGTATTATCACAAGTGTGGTGTAAACCCCCAATTACAGATAAGAAAAATATTCATAGTTTAAGATGCATTAACACAGTACTGAATTTTATCATTTTTGGGAGATTGTTCATTGTGAAATGTTTGCTCTTTAAAATTAGTACAATTTATTCACTATTGCTAAACAGTTATATTTTATATCCATGTTCATACTATATCTTTGATTAATATTAATACATGTTGAAATATACATCTATACAAAATATATAATATTATGCCCAATCATTGGGTTTTACATCTATGAATTATTTTCCTTAATACAGAGTGTTGCATAATTACCAACATTGTTACAATGAACATATCATTAATTATATTAACAGAAACAAACACACCCATTTGCACCATTCTAGAAGTCAAAAGTAAAAACTTTGTCAAAAAATTAACTTGCTCAATTTAATTTTGTCAAAAGTCAGTGTTTTTTTAGAATGTACCAAAGTGTATTTTTGGGGTACCTCTTCTTACTTTTCTCAGTGAGAATTTCAATATGGCTATTTCAAAATTTGATAGTAAATCAAAAAAACATTAAATATTCCAATTTTTTGTCCTGTTTTAATTGGATAAGCAAATCACTTGTATTTCAATTACATAATTAGGAGTAATCTAGGATGAAAGATTTTTTATGTGTCAAAAGATAAAAATTCCAAATTGAATTTCTTCTGATCTATAAAAGATACAGTCTTGAAATATTACTCACTGACTATATTACCTCTAAACTTCAAGAAAATTTCAAAAAAAATGATGAAAGAAGTAAATTAAGATGACTTATTCCAAAAAAATAGTGAAAAATTGGCTACACTTATGTGTTATTGACAATGAAAGCTGATTCTATAGAGTAACAAGTGCCTAATCTTCAGAAAAATAGCAAAAAGGTTAACAAAAAAGTGACAGAGGATGCTATATTCCACATTTTAGCTGGTCACTGCAAACAATGTGAGATTATATTTGACTAATTTCTGCTCAGAGGGATTATTCCTTATTATAACTAATGTTATACTAAGCCAGACATGGAAAAAGTTATTGTTTTCCAATCTTCTCAGTTTGATGGTTTTTCAGATTTTTTTCAGTTTCTGTTTTTTTTAACAGTCTGCTGACTTACATGGATTACTTAATGTTCTTCTACTCTTGTGGACATATATTATGTTTGCATATTTCAACATTTAAATAATTTTGCTTGACAGTTATATTTTAATGTAGAAGTTGTATTAGTTTTTCCATCATTTGACATTTAGATGTTTTAATATTTCAATTTAATGTTTTTTGGAATACTTCATCCATTTTTACTTGAAAAAACATTTTAGAATATATTTCAAAGTTCTGTTGTACAGCATTTCTCAAAATCATCCTTGTAAGGACAATTGATATCCATTTAATAGCTTCATATTAAAAAATTGACACTAGTCTTGAAAGACTTACCATGATGGAATTTTTATCCTTTTTCACTCCTCAACCAAAATTTTGAAAGTTGAGAGTATCAACAACAGGTTTTAAAAGGATTTTGATAATTAAATCATTTTAATTGGTATTTATAAAAAATAGAAACCTAATCAGCACAATCTTCATGTAAAAATATGTCTTTAAGGAAAATTTGGTCCTAAAATTAAAAAAAATAAAGATTCTATTGCAAAAAATGTGATTTTTCAGAATTTGAATTTTACAGTTTAGTACATTTAAAAAAACACTGACAAAAACATTGTTACAATGAAAATGTTGTAACTCTATTAACTAAAAGAAATACATCATTTCACCAAAATCCCTGAATTCAAAAAACTTTGTCAAAACATTAGTTTGTTCAATTGAATTTGTCAAAGACATTTTATCTCTGCACGGCATCTAACAGAATCAGTCCATTCCCATGTGGCAAATAGCCATAGGTGCTATGAGAACTTAAGGGTATACCAATAAAATGGGGTTGTGCTTTTGTCTTAGAAGAATATAATGTGGCATAATCTGTGTGTGTGGTCAAATAAAGAGAAAATAAGGACAAACCTAAGACTAGTAGTATAATATTTTGATTAAAATGTAAACACACAATTATTATTCTTTGATTATTTTGCACACTTTTTATACAGTTCATCAAAAGATGAACTTACATGTGCAAAATAATGCTGACACTGCATAATATTAGTAGATGAAGAAAAAGAGGGTAAATTGTCAACAAAGTTAATGAACAGGTACATGCTGATTGTTTAATTGTTTACAAGAATTTGATATAAATATGCAGTATTAGTTGTGATTGTGATGAATGAATTTTATTGGATTTACTTTGTTGTTTTAGTCAGGTTCATTTAATTATATTAATGGAAAGCTTAATGTTTGAGCATGAGAGTAGTCTGCAGGTGGTCCCCAGATCTGGCTAAAGGTATTTCAGAACAGTTGCATGATCCAGCCTTTCAAAAGTGTGGTGCAGTCAGTAGCCAGGACTTCCAACATGCTCTTAAGTTAGGTTTATGAATAGGGGTTTTTATCCACTATAGCTTTCCCCTCAATTGATTCACTGATAACAAATGTCATTCATAACTCAACTTAGGCTAACCCTTTTTAGTTCCAAATTCTCACATCTCAATAATGATGTTTATTATACATATGAGGTGCCTCAGAGCCCTGATCTCTGTGAGTTGGCAGATTTGCTTTGTTATTAATTTGTTCTATTGTGTGTCAGATGTTACTTGACTATTGACCAACATATGATTACTACTTTCTGCTGGCAGCATTGATTGTTCACATGTATATAGGGCCTTCAAGTATAATTATAAATATAGGGATATTATATGTAGGGAATTATAACAAGCAAATTCATCAAGGTTGCATTATCATTCTTTATTTATTTGAAGCTAAAACCAAGGGCAATCAATGCACTAAATTAAGAGGTTACAAATCACACATCACCAAGAACACTATCCATGCAATTTGAGGTCTGTCAGCTAACTCTGTGGTTTCCAAGAATACTGGAGTAGTTACCAATTGGAATTCATCTCTCTCTTGCATTGATCTGTGTCAGGTTTTGACCTTCTACCATCACTGACTCTCAACCTAAATAGATTGTTAAAAGTAAATACAACCAGAAGCTAGGGTAATACTAATACAACTCAAAAGGGAGTGATCATGGAATCTCTAGCACCCTTTATATACAGAAGAAAAGGAGATTTGTCTTAGCAATTATAGTTATTTTGCTCAAATTAAGGGTTGACAAGATTCTACATGGTGACTGTGACAGGCACTTGACATTGCAAGTAAGAAACCAATCCTCAATTAAAATGGATTTCTTCTCAGGAAACCAGAAACAAATTTATTCAAGATGATGTACTTCTTATCAACTTAATATTGGGAACTTCTAACAAAATGGTAACTAAAATACAGCAGGAAAGATGAACTCAAGTGAAGATAGGTGCTTCTTCTTGAACCAACCACACAATCAAAAAAGCAAGAATGCAACAGATAGTAAATGCCAAAAAATAAATAAAACCATGAAAACCTTAAGCTGAAATGGGAGATAACACTAGGACTACTCTAAGCTAAAAGCAAATATGTTAAACTCAAGGAATGAACCAACAATAGTGGAACTAACTCAAACAATTAACAAAAATAACAAAGAGAGGAAAGAATTAACCATACAAATTGAACAGTTAACACAAAGTATGTTTGAGGTAGAAACAGCAAACATTGAGATGGAAAGACTAATTACTGAAATGAGAGACAACACAAGCCCAAGACTAAGTGAGCAATGAAACTTATTTCAAAAACAAATCAAAAAACTCACCAAAGCAAATACAGAAATAAAACTCTAAAGAAAAGGCTACAAAAACTGATAAACAAATTGCATGATGAAAAAGTGCATCTAAGAGAAGACAACATGAAAAAACAAATTGAAATTGACAACCTCAGAAATTAATTGAGACTAATACTACTAAACAATAGTGAAGCAGACAACCAAAAAAAGAATAAACAAAACTAATAGAGAGAATGATAATGCAACCACCAGAAAAATTGAATAAAACACAACTTTCAAATGATACAATCACAGACATAAGAAAACCAGAAGAAACAGAAGAAGAATTCATAGTAAAAATGCTAAAAAATATAACACAAGTTAAAGCTAATTGCAACAAACTATTAGAATCAAAACCAAAATTTAAAAACTCCATACTACCAGAGTGAAATGGATACAGAGACATGCAAAGCAATCATTCCAAAATTCACAGGAAGATTAGACATTCAGTCACCAACATTTAATGAATTTTTACAAATATTCAAATTGTCCATGAAGGAATGAAAAGTATCACAAAATGCAGCAGCCACATGATTCCCACTCTACTTAGGAGGTGCAGCATACCAACACTACCTGGTATTAGACATTGAAACAAAAACAACCTATAAAAAACTGATTGACAAATACCAGCTTTGCTACAATGATGAAAGTTTTAAAAACCAATACACAATGATTCTCAATGGAATCAAGATGAACTGGAGAGACAATTTAAGAAACTATATGACCCAGGTAGAATGATTACTAAAGTTAAGTTCATGAGAATCAATCTATTCCAAATACAACCTGTTTGCACTTATCTGTAAAGGGTTACCCAAAACAATACACCAACAATTCAAGATAAAATGTGATGCAGAAGATTCCTTAGACAGGATGATAAGAAAGGGACTGGCAATCCAAATTACAATAGAAAACAATGCCAGGGTAAATGAAAAATCAACAATAGTAAAACCAAACACACCAATATCAAAAGTGGTCACAAACAAAAACATCAAGAAAGGAATCAATAGAAAACCATGAGATGGAGAAGAAATAATAAGAATAAAATTAAAAGACCCCACAATAAGAAAAATAAAAAGGAAAGACCTAAAATGCCAAATGTGTGGAAATAAAGGACACACAACTAAATATTGTAAATGTCAAATTAACTTGATCAATGAAGAAGACACCTACTTTGAAGAAGAAGACTTAATTGAAAGTGAAGATGAACAAAGCAAAGCAAATGGAAAATGTGCCAAATAGCAACCAATGATGAAATAAACACACAAATAATGACATATGAGCAAGTTGGAAAGAACACCAAACAATTGTCCTTACTGTCATTTCTATGCACAGTCAAGGAAGGAAAGCAACCATACTGATATTAAACACAACCAACAGAATGTTCAGCTTGAAGAAAGAGAAAATCAAAATTCTAGGAAGGAAAATAAAAACAGAAAAAATGCTGATAGAGAAGAAAATTAATATAATCAAAAACCAAGTTGCACAGAACTATCAAATACCTAAAATTAAAGAAGAACAATACAAACATCTCAATAAAGAACATAAGACCAAGCTAATAAATCTACTTAGTAAACATGGAAAAATCTTCAATTTCAGAGAAATCAGCATAGGCAATGCTGTGGGAGAAACACAGATGAACCAATACATCTACCATGTAGGAGAGTGCCAGAGCATCTAAAAAATGATTACAACAAAGTCCTAAATGAACTAATAGACAACAAGATTATTAAACCTAGTGAAAGCCCCTATGCAGAGCAAATGGTGTTCATCAAGCAATGTAACAAATACAGACTCAGTATAGACTTTAGAAAACTAAATAACATTACCAAAAAAGATGTGTATCCTGTGCCAAGGATCAATGTCATAATATATGAAGCTAGCAAATACAAATACTATACCTGCTTAGACTTATGCAAATCATATTGGCAGTTATCAATGGAACTGAACTACATAGAAAAAACTGCCTTCATAACACCCTATGGTTGTTTGAATGGATGTATATGGCATTCAGGCTGCCTAATTCACTGGCCACATTCCAAAGGTATGTAACAAAAGTCCTCAAACAAAACAATAGGAAAGTGGAAGATGGATAAAATGCATACATAGACAACATATTTATAGTGAGCAACATGATCCCTGAACACATTGACAAATAGGACAGAACACTAAAAATTCAATACAATATGGGATTAAGAGTAAATGGGAAAAAATGTGAAATTCTAAAAACACAAGTTGTGTTCCTAGGAAGAGAAATTAAAAAAGGAAGAATAAAGATGAAAAATAACACTAAGTAGATGATACAAAACATAAGTAGCCCCAAAACAAAGAAAGATCTCCAATGTGATATTCAAATGGATGTGGAAGGAACAAGAACAACTCAACAAAATAAAGAACAAACTCACTAAATTGCCATTGCTCAACACCCCAGACTATGACAAAGAATTTGTAATAGACTGCAATGCCAGCAATGTAGCAATAGGCACATTCCTAAGTCAAATAAAGAACAACAAAGAGGCACCAATACAGTTCTTCAGCAGAAAACTAAAACAAAGTGAGGAGAACTATGGATCAACAAAATTAGAGATGCTAGCACTAATTGAAAGTATTTAGAAATTTTAATACTTTCTAATAGGACAAACATTTGAAGTACATACAGATAATAGTGGCCTAGCATGGCTAAAGAGATACTCTGGAGATAAATCTTCCATTAGTCTCAAGGTGGATAGAATACCTCAAGTTCACAATCAAACATAGAAAAGGAATGCTACACAAAAATGCTGACTTCTGGACAGCATTACCAGAATACCAATGAGACATATAAAAAACAGATGGAGAAAGGAAACAGTTCAAATTCCTACCTACCAGACATCAATACCAATGAAAAAGGGAAAACAATAATGCCTATAATAATAAAAGAGGAAATAACTGAGACCAACATCATCTTAAAAGAAATAATAGCAAAAATAAAATATGAAAAGAAACCACTAGGAAAAATAGCAAACAGCTACTTTCAAAGATATGCATGGAAGATTAATAAAAATGGACTACTATATGTGCAAGGAAAGTCACCAAAAATAGCCATACCAGAATACTTTAAAAGAGACCTAGTTAGGAAGATACATGAAAATGGTCATATGGGAATAATACAAACTGAATCAACATTCAATGCATGCTTTATAACAATAGTGATAAGAAAGGCAGTGGAAGACATAATAAATAAATGTTCAACATGCCTAATCAACAACAAAACTCACTTTCCACACCAAACAGCAGTGCTAGAAAAAATAGTGCACATAGATCTAGAAAAGCTGTCACAAGATGATGAAGGTTATCAATACATTCTAGTACTAGTGGACAACTTCACCAAGTATGCCAGAATGATACCCTTAGACTCCACCACAGTAAAAATCATAGCTGAAAAAATAATAAAAGAATGGATACTGAAATTCAGCTCATGTATCTGACCTTGGCATTCAGTTTGAGAGCAAATTATTGAAAGAAATGACAAAACTAATAGAAATAATAAAAAACTACGGCATATCACCTGCAAGCAAATGGAGCAGTAAAAAGACTGAACAGAACCATGATCAAACTAATAAGAGTGTTAACCTCAAGAGTCAGAGGGAGAGATTGGCATGAAGTCATTGAAATGGTAGAATACTTCTACAATACATCAGCACATGCAACCACAGGAGTGACACCATACAAAGCCATGTATGGCAGAGAAGCCACAATGCCTATATCAATGCAATATCACTCATACTCTGACAAACCAGACAATGAAAACATAAAGACAATAAAAAATCAAATCACAGGAATACACAAGGCAATGTGCCACAATATGAAAAGATCTGCAACTAGACAAGAAAATCTATGGCAAACCACACAAGATGGGAGACAAGGTTTATGCATACACACTATTGAGAACACAAAACATAAGCCAAGTGAGAAAATTAAAAACACATTGGTCAGAGCCATTCACCATTACACAAACCTTACTGAACAATAACTATAAACTAAACAGCAGAAGAATCTTACACTTCCAAAACCTAAAAAAGGGTGACAATAGAATTAGAACAAGTAACATTAGATAATAACACAGAATTCAAAATTATAAAAAATAATGGTGGTATATACAATGAAATGCAAGACTTAGATAGTGAAGCAGGGGAAGAATTCAAAGAAGAATTAATACCTCAACAAAACTACATCAAGGTAGAAAAAAGAATTATGCCCCAGAGGGCTGCAAAAAATAAATCTAAATATGACCCTGAAATATGGGATATTAATTTATTAACAGAATTTAGGCTAAAAAATGAAGTGACCAAGGAGATGCTAGAGTTTATCACCACTAAAAAGCAGAAGAGTGTGGAGAAGAACTCCACAATCAGATTTTCAATTAAATGGGCATGAGGATGGACCACTCAACCACATGAGGAAAAAGAATAAGAACTCTGCAATCTGATTACCAATTAAAGGGTATGAGGATGGAATCACATGACAAAACCAAAACTTGGAAAAGAACTCCCTCATCCAAATGTCAATTAAAGGGCAGGCAGATAAATTATTGTTAGCAATATCCATAAAAGAGCACAAAGTTGGAACAATTGACTACAAAACTGGAAATACAAAAATACAAATCCCCCAACCTCCAGCAAAACTTGATGCCAACTAAAGGACAGAGAGCCAACAGCTAAACCGACCAGTCCTTGTCTGCAACTAAATGCAGGAGGTACCAAGGTCTGTGATCAATTAAAGGATCCAGACATTGAAAAAATCAGTAATTGCTCTGAAATGGACACGTCTGAACAACCTTTGACAAGCTTGCTCCCCACCACAACACAATGTTTGGAACTATTTTTACATAGGCAACTCTCCACAACAACAAAATCATCCAGGTCAGAAGAACATGAAAGCAGAATGACAAAAGTAGGAAGAGAAAGGATACACCCCTACTTCATTGTGAACAGAAGAATGTGGTACAGCTCCCATGACAACCTATCCCCAGAAACTAAAAGATTCATAAAGAACAATACAACAGTAAAAGACAGTGATGGGTCAGCACTCCCCATAGTGATCAATAAGACTAACCATCCCACATGCAACACAATAATATCATAGAAAGAAGACATGGTTGAAAACTTCAACTGTCCCTACTTCAGAAGCACAGTACACATAACATTCAATAACCAGTTCATGTTAAAAGACATACAAAAGCTGATAAAAATAAAGAAAAAATAACCAAAAAGTGTGAACAAGTGAATTTAGAGAAGAAAAACTTGACAATAATGTACTTTATAAAAGGAAACAAAATAAAAGCAGACAGACTTGAAACAAATATCAAGGGTACAATAAGACTAGCAAAAACCTACCACACAAAAGTGATCATTATCACAGCAGAAAACACACCAGAGATTATTCCAGAGTATATAACATTGTTCACAGAGAGGCGAAAAAATGTGTTCACAATAGAACAAAATGGAATCAATATTGGAGCTCATAAACATAGACCTCCAAAGCAATGCAATAACACCAGCACAATGCTGGTAGAACCAAAAATAGCTGTCAATATGTTTTACCAGGTAAAAACAATGGAAATCATAGGAATAGGAAAACAACTAGAAGAGATAGGCAATATCTACTTAAAATGTAGCATGAACCAAATGCCTGAATATCTACAAGAGATTGAAGAAGTATGAAGAGAAATAAAAGCAGAAAAACCCATTCATGAATAATGGCCACTCATAGATATTAAATTGCCCATAAAAACATAACACAAGATACTCAAAGCAGTATTGCATATAATATGATCTTTGAGGAACTAAATGCACCAGAGCAAGAATATCAAAATGGATACTCTTGATAGCATTAACAGAAAATGATAAACTAGTACTACCAATACTTAAAAAGAAAAGAAGGAAAATCACAAGAAACAAGAAATAGAAGTTAGCAATAGCACCAATCCTAGCCAACATAAAAAACTGGATGTTGCAAAGCATAAATCTTAAGTCACACTCACAAACAAAGAAAGCATATCAGAAGTTTCAACTTTACAAAATTGCTAACACAACAAGACACTCTGGGAAGACCAAGTATAGTAGAACTTGCCCACAAGATAGGCATATGTTCAAATGAAATAGACATACTCAGTGATGAAACATGCAAATACATGTGGGGAGCAACATCAAACATGAAACTTAGAGCACTGAAACAACAGCCATGGGTATCAAGACAAAACCTGGTGAGAAGAGAGCAAGCTCAAACCCTAGAGGCAATAAAGAAAATAGAGGCAGCAGGTGTAAACCAAATGATAACAAAAGAAATGAAAAGGTACCTAAAAGAATACCTGCAATGTGCCTACAAGAAGATAAGAAAATGCTCAGAAATAATGAGAAAAAAAGGTTGTAACTGCCCAATCAACATAATCAAAATGGTGGGCAAATCTCAAGAAGAAATGCAACTTGAAGATATGCTCTTGCAGTCCACCACAATAGCATTAACACCCAACACACAAAGAGAGATTGATAAAATGAATCTGGAGAAGTGGGCAACACAACACCCAGTGAAATCTTGTGGGTAGACATGGATGTCAAATGTGAACAGAGAGACAACATTGTCCAAAGAGTGTACAGAGAAGTATAAGAAAAAGACACAAAGTCACTCATAAAACTCCTATGCACAGAAGCCTTCACACAAAGTGAAATAAAACAAATGCTGGAACCACAAAACCAACTCACAGTAGACATAGAGTGCATCACCTCAAAAATAGTCATTAGACCAGAGACAGCACAAACTCTAATGAAAAATAGACTAACAAATTCATTCTGGGAGAACATAAAGAAGGTGAAAAATAACTACCCAGCAACATTTGGTTGCACAACAACAATGGTCCATACCAAGCAATATAAAAAATCAGATGATGACATCACTGCTAAAGTGCACTCCACCACCCACCATATCTATAACAATGATCTTACCAATGTTCATACTTAAGGATAAAAAAGTGGCTAAGGCAGATTGGCATGAAGATAATACATATGTCAAAACACTACAGCAGGTGGAAAAAAAACTGAAAGACAAATGATACATAAAATTAAAAGAGACATTGCTATGTAGCAACAACAAAGAAAGGATATACATAGAGGGGAACTAAGACACAAGCAATTCAAAAAAGTACAAAACTAAATAGAGAAACATCCCACAAAAGCAGTAATACTTTTCTCAGGAATCAATGACATTGTCTGGGGTGAGCTGTGGAGTACAACATACAGATACTACAATGTGATGTGGAGAGTAGAAATAACAACCATGATTAGATTGGGAAAAAATAAACCTGAAGAAATGACAAGAGAAAAAGTGTGAAACAACATAAGCACATTCTATGATGAAACCTCAGTGTTGACATCACTATGATTGACATATGAATTTTTCTACCCTGACATTTCAATACACCCAGATTTGGCACATACCAACAGAGTGGACACCATCATGACAGTAATGATCACAATAAAAGGACTATGCTTATACAAGAAGTAGTATGATGAATTCTCCACCAAACTCAACAAACTAAGAAGTATGTGCACTATTGTAGCATCATCCAAAAAAGGCAACTAAAAGCTGAATAACGTCGAATGATTATCAATTGAAATTAATTGTAAAAAATTTAGTTAATGAACTTTAGTTTATTTTTGTAAAATGCAACTAAGATTTAATATTGTTCAAAATAAGAAACTTGTTAGCCGATCAAGAGGTAATTGACAAATTAAATTGAGCAAACTAACGCTTACGTATGAACAGCCATATTGGCAGACGAATCAT
>CABFPE010000472.1:68389-81905 GCA_900660155.1 Hofstenia miamia
CGGGCAGGAGCCCATGGAACAACCGAAGAGGAAACATCATACTGCCCAGTCACCTAAACAGTGATGGTTATTACCTGAGTACTTAATTAACGTAACTAGTTAATAAGAAAGAGAAATTTGATGGATCAACAAATGGGTAACACCTCACCCGCAGTTTATTAAGCATCCCTTAGCAGTGATTAAACACGGCGTAACAAGCTAGGTGGAGGATGTTACACTATATCAAAAACACTACAAAACCCATCATTTATCAAACATAAAAAGATGCTCACAATGGAAAAAGACGTACTCTGGAAATTAACAAAAGACATGCAATATCAAAACCTCAACTGGGAGATGCTGGAAGCAAACAACTTAATAAGAAGAGCCACAGGAATGGTCCATGGAGCAAGAGTAATCATCCTTAATTAGCTACGCTGGAGGTGGAGTGTGGCTTAATCTGTGTGGGTGGTCAAATAAAGAGAAAATAAGGACACAACTAAGACTAGTAGTATAATATTTTGATTAAAATAAATATGAGTGGGCAACTCTTATTTGGGTGAACAGTGTATTTTGCTCTGCCAGCAGTAGGTAGTTCCTTAGAGTCAAAACTGATAGTGTTCTAGAAATAGCTGCAAACATTTATGTTTGCACAAATTCACAAGTGTGCAGTTTTACACAAACCTGAGCAAGTGTGCAGCTGAACAGATTTTGCACACTTGTGTAGAATCTTGCCAACTCGCCGTGATGGCCGTACTTCTAGAAAACTATTACTTTTCTTAGATTAAACCGAATGCGAGGTTGACAATTTTCCAATTTCTCTCCTCTACTGTAAATGCGTGGTTCATTAACCTATTTAATATACCAGAGCCTTTGTAGCTACTTAGTTAACCAAACTTATTTAGATCAAGCAGAGAGATTAGAGAACAGGATCGACGCTCAAATAGAAGCGGCGCACTCTCAGGAACACACTCGCCAGCTGCATCTTACCAATGTAACTGCCAACGTAGTAAAGAGAACAATAATGGAATGGTGATGTGCATAGTGAACTCAGTGTAATGGTGATTGCAACTACCTAACAATTTAGTGCATTGATTGTTTTTGTTATTACGAGCTAATGCAATAAACGAAATGTCGCAACCGTTCTGCTGTGATAGCTTATTATGAGGCCCTACATTTAATAACCCTACATATAGATAAATAAATAACAGCCCTTTGTACATGTAAACAATCAATGCCGTCAGCAAGAAATAAGAAATATAAGTCGGCCGAAGGTCTCCCTTACAGAACATTGAGCAACATGTAACAACTATTAAAGTAACCATATGTAATAATCTATAAAGATACAATCGTAATATATATTCCAGTATGACCACTGTTAAATCATCCATCATCGTGTAACATCGTAGAGGTGGTAACAAATAACTTAAGTTTAGCAATAAGATAATTAACATGTAAGACTCGTAGGTCGCGATAACACTATCTGACAAGCAATGACATTCAGGAAAGCTATAACGGCAAAAACTCCTATACCTATTCGTAACCTTAGAGTACAACGTAAACTGGAGGTGGGAGACCACCATACAATTACCCTAGTTTGTATACGTTTAGCTTTCCATTTAAATATACAAAATGACCTGACAATAGAAAACTAATCCAAAGTAGATTTGCTCATCAATTATTACATCCAATGCATTATATTTATAGCACTTTTTGATAAACAATTAAACACTCGACAAGTACCTGCTATTCTTTCTTGTTGACAGTTTTCCCTCGCTTTAATATTTCTGTTAATTTTACGCAACGTCAGCTTTAATTTGACTATGCTGTTTGACCATCTTTTGTTTTGTCAAATACCGTCGAGTATAATTTTAAGTATTAACTGCACAAAACATTTTACAAACTGAATAATCAATCCTATCATGATTTACAATTAATCATTATAATCAATAATAATTTTAGTCTTTGTTTCTTCATTCTTTTCCTCTCATCCTGACCAATCATGATAGTCTTGATAGATTATGTCACACTTGTGTAACTGCACTCCAAGCTTGTATTATTGCAACTCTAGAATTTGAATTGCGAAAATGTAGAGTTAGACTAGAATTACCACAAAATTAATCTTTGAACTTTTTGCCAATTTACTATTGTTTTGTAATACTTCAATCACTGTACTAAATAAATTTCGAAAATCAGAGATAAAATTACTTTAACCTGACTGTATTAACCAAACCAGATCTCTCATGTACTCTAGCTACAACCCCTTTATCATTTCTGCTATCCTATGATAATCTCTATGCAGATACTTGCTATCAACAGCTCTTTGATATTATTTGTAATCATGTACCTCAAAAGCAAAATTTGTGCAAAATCTACCTTTCTATTACTCATCACACACTGTTAGTGTTAGTGTCTTAGGACTTGTGTGCTTTAATTATCTATTGGTTCTGTGTAACCAGAAACTTGTTGTCTAGCATTAGATTGTTTGAATTTAAATTTATTTAATTCTCACTGGCAGCTGTACTTAACATTGGTGCTGTGACCCCTTTTACATTAATATTTGCTGTTTCTGAACATGTCTCTGCCTATTTTGACTGAAGATGCCAAACCTTTCACTGCTTGGGAATTACAAATGGAATCCTTTTTTTATTGAAGACTATTACTGATGACAAAGTAACACTGTGAATTTTACCTGCTTGTTTGGATGAATCCATACTTACAATGGTTGCTGAATATCTATTGAAAGGTACTATGACATACAGTTCAGCTCTCAAATGGATAAAGGAAGCATGGGCTGCTTCAAAGAGACCATCTGATCCTGAAAAAACAATTGGTGCAGTTAACCATTGATCAACAATTGCAGATTACCACTACAGTGCATGAGATTAATTGGCTTCCTGAATATTTAAATTTTAATGATGGAATTATCTTGGAAACCATCTCAAACAGAGTGAATCCAACTGTGGCTGTGTTCTTACTGATACAAAAATCTGCAAGCTCTGACGTTTTTTAATTAAAATTCCAGATGAGCCTACTGAGGTCTTAGTTGCTTGCATATATTGCCAGTATTGCAAGAAGACCAGACATGAAATACAAAACTGTCAAAGTCATACAAATTTATTGAGGATTAAGTGCTATAGATGCAGTTAGGTAGGGCACATGAAGAGGAATTGCAAATCAATGCAGAGTTAAAAAAACTAGTTGTGGCAGCAGTGTTGAATTTTAACACTGCAGCCAATATCCCAATAAAACAGCATGGGGTCGTTTCACCCTGTTGTTTAGATAGCAGATCACCATTTTCCTTTATTAGTTTTGAGTGGTTGAGTTATTAAAGCTAGGAGTTAGTATAACTGCTTTATCCTTCAAGAAGTTTAATAGTGGTCAAAGGAACTGTTTTTCAAATAAATAAGCAAGTTTCCTTGATTGCCCAACCCTCTGAAGGTGAGACATTGTAGGATTTTCTAGTAATTGAGTCATTGGTAGAAGTTATTTTGGGTGAAGATTCTCTTAGATAATTTTGGTGCACAATAGATTATACAAGAAGTAACTTTTTGGTCTACTGTATACACTATATCAACTACTCCCATTCACAGTAATGCTGAGTTTTTGAAGCAGTTTGACCTTGGAAAATGGTCTAGTCACAAGCCTATAAAAGACTTGCTATTGGAATTTCAAGATATATTTTCTTGTTTGACCAAGGATATTGGCAAAACACATGTCATAGGATTGAATCAGGCACCTCAGGGACTACATCTGCCCGACCTTTTTACCATAGTAAAGTGGAAAATGATGTGATAGACCAACATTTCAACATAATGCTAAAGCAAAATGTTATTGAAAATTCTGATTCTGAGTGGAATTTGCCATTATTTCTGATTGAAAAGGAAGATGGCATGAAAAGATTTGTTCTTGATTTTAGAAAGCTCAACTCCATCACTAAGAAGGACAAGTTTCCAATGTTACATATTGATAACACATTAGATGATATAGCAGGTGCACAGTGGTACTCTTTGATTGATCATACATCTTGGAAATTGGCAAGTTCCCTTAGCTACTGAAGATTGTGCCAAAACAACATTTCAAACTACTGAGGGTCATTTTCAGTTTAAGGGATCCCCTTCAGACTATGTAATGCTGGTGCAACTTTCCAATGAATAATGAAGTTTATTGTCAAAGTCTTAAGGTCAAGGTATATTTTGATGATGGTTTAGTTGCTACTAAATCCCAAGAAAAAAACCTGAAAATGCTCTGAGAATTGTTCAGACAAATTCAAGAGGCCAATGTAAAGCTTGAACCCTCAAAATGTAAATTTAGTCAAGAGGATGTTAAGTACCTTGGATTTATTGTTGGTAAGCAAATTGATTAGGCCTGATTCTGAGAAAACTACTGTGATATGAAACTTTGATGTGCCCAATACTCCAAGTATGTTGCAAACATTTCTTGGGATGTGCATGTTTTATTTGCATTTTATTAGCAGATTTGCCAAATGGCCAACTACTATATGAAATTCAATTCAAATCACCAAATGCATTTACTAGATATTGGAGTGATGTGCATCTTGGGGCATTTCTTTATCTTCATTTTTTCTTGTCAGAGGACACTTGTTTAGCACAACTAGATTTCTGAAGCCCTCTAGTATTTAGATCAATGCCTCAAGTACTGGATGCAGAGTGGTGCTTTTCCAAGACCTCATGCAGAATCCAGTTACTTTTGCTAATCATAAGTTTAGTTCTGCAGAATGCTGACTGGCATTCTTAATGGATGTCCTAACAATGGCAGGCAAGCTCACTATCAACAAAAGCTTGGTGACTATGATTTTGATTTGTGCTATATTTCTGGTAAAATTAATGTTATTGCAGATGCTCTAAGTTTATCCATGCTAAATCTGCTGGCTAAAAAATTTGTTCCCAAAGATTATGTTGCTGCAATAATCATTGTCAGGTGTAAACAAAGTCAAGAATGACATTATTTCCAAACATCATAATGCTGGTAATTTCTCTTGTCAGTGTAACTCCTGGTCCATTTTGGAGGTAGGGCATCAGACACCCTTTTATAAAGGAAACTTAAAGGCTATATTTACCAATGTAAAGCTTGTGGTTGTAAGGGCATATTGTGACATAATCCATCAAAACTATCATGTGTGGTCAAGATTAGAGGAAAGGATGAATGAAACAAAGACTAAAAATATTTATAATGATTATAATGATTAAAATGTAAACACATGATAGGATTGATTATTTCATTTTGTAAAACATTTTGTGCAATTAGATTTGAAATTATGCTTGACAGTATTTGACTAAATGATAGATGGTCAAACAGCATAGTCAAATTAACACTGACGTTGTGTAATCATAGCAGAAATATTAAACGAGGGAAAACTGTAAACAAGAAACAATTAACAGGTACTAGTCGAGTATTTAGTTGTTTATTACAAAGTGCTATAAATATGCTTGAAGTGATGTAATTATTGATGAGCGAATTTACATTGGATTTACTTTTCTCTTGTCAGGTTATTTTATATTATAATGGAAAGCTAAACGTTTACGAGCTAGGGTAATTGTATGGTGGTTCCCACATCCAGTTAAAGGTATGCTGGAGCAGCCTCCTAATAGCTATTCCACAGCGGGGAGGGCGACAGCTGTAGTTACCTTGTGTGCTCTTAGGTTACAGATAGGTGTAGGAGTTTTTTATCATTATAGCTTTCCTACTCTTCATTGCTTGCCTGTTATTATGATTGCAACTATTATGTTTTACATGTTAACTTCCCCATCAATGAACTTCAGTTATTTATTATGTTACATGATGATTGGTGATTTAATGTTACTTACATTTAGATGGTTATTTAGATCGTATCTTTATATTTTATTACATATTGATTGTTTATTATCACAATAAGTTGCTCATTGTTTCTTACAGTAGACCTTCAGCCAACTCACGTCTATATTTTTCTTCAGGCGGCATTGATTGTTTACATGTATTGAGGACTATTATCTATTTCTATATATGTAGGGGTATTACATGTAAGGCTCAATAATAAGCTATTCAAGCTTCCTGGTTGCATTCATTTGTTTCTTATACAAATTCATAATAACAAAAACAATCAATGTGCTAAATTCTTAAGTAGTTGCAAATCCCATCACACTGAGTTTGCTATTCACATACCAATTCCTTCAATGGTTTCTACATTACAATGGCAGCTCCATTTGTAGATGCAGCTGGTCTATGAGTTCCTGGATATGCATGTCTATCTTTGATTGTTGATCCTGTCTTCCATCCTCTCTGTTTCACCTAAATAAGTTGGAGTAAGTTAAGTAGTTAAAAGGGCTCATGCATATTAAATTAAGTTAATAAACCAAACACTTATTGTAAAGGAGAGAATTAGAAAAGTGCCAGCTCCACTTATTGTTTTTCTGAGAAAAGTAATAGTTTTTCTACAAATGATACACTCATTGTGGATTGGCCTGATTCTACAATACCAAGGTGAGTTTCCTAGTGATGTATTACCTCATGAGTTTGTGAAAAAACAAATTAATTGCATGGAATTGTTACAATGAAATGTTGCATTTGAAAAAAACGAAGTAAAACTTTTCTATGTAATGCGTAGATGTCTGAAAAATGAAATAAATTACACTGAGTGCGGATGTTAATCATTAGAATGTGTTGAATTTTTTACAATGAAAAATAGCAATTCATTTCAAAAAGTTGAAATGTAACCCTTTGCATGTAATGTATAGATTTCCCAAAAAAACTAATTATATTAAAACAATTGTGTTAATCACTAGAAGAAACATGTGGAATTATTTACAATGAAAAATAGTAATGTATTTGAAAAAACAAAAGAAGCAATTGCCTTTATCAAGCAAGTGCATCACACACTAAAAGACTGTTTGTGGTTGTTGACAAGAATTGGGTTTTCAAAGTTGTTTTCCATATAAATGCACCAGTCAGCTCTGTAACACAATCCCCCTATTTAATGTTTTGAAATCATGACATTTTGTTAATGCAGTTTTAATAGAACTTTTATAAAATACTACAAAATGTTAATAAATTCAAAAATCCAATCTGCAGGGAGAGCTATCAATGTAATATCAATCAATTAGCATCTTGATGTTAGTAATGATCATTTGATAGACAATATGGATCAACCCCAATGACCTTGAAAGAAATCTTGGTATTTTAATTTGAAAATTATATTATTGTTTTTAATTAACATACTATTCATTATAAAATCAACAAAACTCAAGTTAATGTGACCTGACTGTAAATCTGCAAATGTTAAAATTTCAAGTTGGGTCAGACATAATATGTGAAGAAATCCCATTTTTTATTCAAAGCATTTATGCTTGGTTAATGCAAGATCAATGCATAATCAACTTTACATTGGAAATGAAATTTTAATGAGTTATGGAAGAAATTGTTATTTATAATCTTTTCCTTGTGGGCCATTTGCAGAAAGAGAGTAGTTTGCAGTAACATACTAAGCAAATTTTTTCACCTGTGAATAACAAACTTCCTCAACATTATGATTTAATCATAATGCCTTCTTGCAGTACAGAATATTTATCAAAAGGTACATGGTCTTTATTTCATTAGTTGTGCAAAGCTTTCTGAAGGAATTTGTTTTTGTAAACTTCTTGATGTGCAAAGTATAGTGATTCTAAAATTAAAGGCCATCATTAATGAACATTTCATTCAAAGCCTGCATTGTCTTGGTGAAATCATATCCTTCTGAATATGATAACTTCTATGGATATTGAGTCACTTGAAGCTGCAGCCATTGATATTAAGATGTGCTGATGTGATTGATGATGTAACTTATTATTAGTATATTAATGAATTAACATGGAGGTGTTGGTTATTCATTCAAGAAATTCAGTTGAAATTATTTCAATATATCTCTTTTTTCTGAGTGCTTACCATGTAAAGTAAGTGAAATAAGTGAAACAACCTCCAGTTTCACACTTCAAGTATTCTAGAAAGTATCCATCATAAATTTACCATTTTGTAAATAGCATTAGAGCAGGATTAAATGTACAGTAACTAATGTTGTTTGTAATGCACTTGTTAATAATGTGAAAAGAAAGACAAATAGTCCTGTTGCTTAAGAAAGTTTAAAAGTTATAACTATAAATATATATATATATATATATATATATATATATATATATGTTAAATTTATTTCTAGAAACATTGCAACACTAAAATTTTATAAAATTCATATAAAATTGTAACATTTGTCAGTGCTGGTTGCTATTTATCAGCCAGTCTAGTTTTTCCTCATGTTTGTAAATATGTTAATAGCTAAATTGTATATAAGGTGCTCTAGTAATGTTCACCATGTAAGATTTTTATTGTCAATAGATGGCGCTTAAAATGTGATTTATTAACTATCTTAATGCATTGATAAAATTTATTTTTGGCTTTAATGGGCAAGCAATATCATATAATGTTCAATCACACTCAAATTGTTGAAATTTGAAAGCTACTGATACTATATAACTTCTGAAATTTAGAAAAAATTCAAAAATTAATTGAGTAAAATTGCATTGAATTCACCTTTGAACTTAAGGGAAATTCCATTAAAATATTGAATTTCATAGAACAGACATTCAAGAAGAAAAGGTATAATTTCATCACTCTTTGAATCTGATAGGCTGATATCTAAAGTCTATATTTACATTTAAGCATTGTTAATTTCATGTTTATTTGATTGAACAAATTGTCCATTTATATTGACTACAAAGCATGTTTTGAGCAAAAATATAGTAAGGCGCTCATGTTTTTCTCTACTTTGGAATCATACCAGTACAATGAAGTAATGAGGTAAATCTTATTAGTTTATTATTTTATATATTGGAATATTTCATAAAAACCTGTAATGACATTCTGTGGATTTTTATAAATTATGTCCTATTAATAGTGACCTTCTGCCTTGACATTAAGTTCTATGGTACATTTCACTCTATAGTACACCCAGTGATTCTACATTGTGACCCTGACATGATCCTGAATGGTTATCAAGTTAGGAAGAAATACCTTGTGATCTGCTGTCAGATTCATTTAGAAGGAAATCTAATGCTGCAATGCCTAAAGGTGGTTAACTCATTTTGTTATTTGTTGTTCTTACTTTGTTTCTATCTTCTATGCTTTTGGAATTCACTATTGGTTTCTCTTGGTATTCAACAGTGGTCAACCTGATGCTTCTTTGTAAAATGAATCTAAATCAAAGAATGACCACTGCTTCTAGTGTTACATCATTTGAACAGACAGCTGTCAAGTTGGGACAATGATATAATGGGACCTCAAGTAATGCAAATTGCTGACATGTTCTCCAAATGCTCTATACTCTAGAACATACAAAGAAAACAGCTAGTCTGGCCTGGGGCAGCATGTAACATCAGTCAGTGCTGATTGTTATTAGTAGTAATGAATACACTGGTTGTATATATGCAAGTTTTTTTCCACCCCATCAATTTAATTTATGTAAGTAGAAAATTTAAAAGTGTATTTAATATTTTATACAAAACTTATGTAATATACATTCTTCATCTAGATTAAATTGCCAAATTTATAATATAAATAGAGTATTATTAAAAAACAAAAAATATGTATACATATAAACAATTGATTTTGAGAAGTAACTAGAAATGCACTGTGATGAAATACACATGCTCTAAGTAGCAGCACTACAATTCTGGAAAATCACACATGTTCTAAATTCTGGAAAATTGCTCATATTCTAATTTCAGAATAATAAAAATTGTAGTAGTGCTACAATTCTGTAAAATCACACATGTTCTACATTCTGGAAAATCACTCATATTCTAATTTCAGAATACAAAAAATTGTAGCAGTGCTACAATTCTGGAAAATCACACATGTTCTTAATTCTGGAAAATCACTCATATTCTAATTTCAGAATAATAAAAATTATAGCAGTGCTACAATTCTGGAAAATCACACATGTTCTAAATTCTGGAAAATCACTCATATTCTAATTTCAGAATAATAAAAATTATAGCAGTGCTACAATTCTAGAAAATCACACATGCTCTAATTTTAGAATACAAGTAAAATAAAATTGTAGCACACTATATAAAATAACTTGCCTTATGTTGTGTATTGCAAATCTTTGAAGAATTCTAAATTCTTGTATATTTGGTTAGAATACCTCTTTAATTCTCATAGGGGTAATTTACATCGTTGAATACCAGGAAGAACTTCAGTGATTTTGTATAATTTAATTAGAAAGGCAATCAATGAATCTTGGTAAGTTTACTTTTAAACTCTCTAAATTTGATATTTTTTTATTTACATTCATTTTTGGCTTCCCATAAGTAATATCCATTTAATCCTATAGTGTAGTCCTGCTTGTTTGCTTTCTAATAACTTCTTCTTAATTTCATTAAGACTTATTAACTTCTTGTTGTTTGTAGCAGTTGTAAGTTTACAAGCATTCTTTAAATTCCCAAGTAAGAAGAGGAAGCAATTCCTTTCTTCAGGTAAAATTATTTCACTTACCCCTTTGATAAATTCTTCACAAACTTCTCCCAGAATTGTAATAACACACTGGTTAGCAGACATTATATTTTGCAGTGCATCACATTACTTCATAAATTTTATTAATTTTGAAACTACATTTGAGGCAATTCTTCTTGACATTGATATGCAGCTATCATTCAAACTTAATTCAAAAGTTTCATCCATGTACAACCAGAATAGACACAGCTACATAACTTTAATATTACACTTGTTGAATATATCAAAAGGATACTAACATATGTTGTTAATTGACATTGATATGTAGATGCACATCAAATTAAAATTTAATATTTCAAAATAAATTCATTTAATATTATAATTATTTGAATGAGCAACCAGACAATTTATAACTTTGAATCTACTACAAAGTTTCATTAAAGTTTTTGTGTACAGTTTCCTTTTCCTTATTTACAAAAAGAAAGTCATAATTAGACAAACTTTCAAAAAGGTCTGGATTAAAAGAATTATCCTTAGCAATTGAATTTTTGTCACAATTATCAACAGGAGTGAATAAAATCATGTGTGTACAATTTGCCCTTATTTTCTTTGGAACATTGTAATAAGATTGTGAAATATATATTGCTGATATGTTATGATGACGACCATCAGTGAAATGATTTGCAATTTTATTCTGTGTCTTTTCTGGGGCATTTACAAGGTCATCAAAAATAACTATTTTTCTACCTGTTGTTGAATATTCATTAGTGTTTTTTAGAAATTCTTCAGGTAATATTTTTAAAACATTATAACCTACTTGATTTGTATTTTTTCTTAATGAAAACTTGGAGTATAGATGTATAATTTACCATAATATATAAGAGGTCTTAAAATCATATCCATTAATAAATTAGTTTTTCCACATCCTGATTTTCNCTATTAAAAGAAATTTTAGAAGAAGACAGGTGATTGTAAATCATATAGATGAAATTTCGTGTGCTGACTTAGTTGATATGCAAAAATTCAGCAGGTGGAATAAGGGATATAAATATTTATTGATGATTATAGATGCATTTTCAAAGAATGGGTGGATTATTCCACTAAAAGATAAAACTGGACTTACTGTTCGAGATGCATTAAAGGGTGAATTACATTCATTCTCCAGAACTCCAAAGTTTTATGGGTTGATAAAGGAAAGGAATTTTATAATAAATATGTTCAAGATCTATGTGACAAATATAAAATAAAGATGTACTCCACAGAAAATCTTGAGAAGAATTCAATTGTTGAAAGATTTAATAGGACAATTAAAAATAAAATGTGGAAAGAATTCACAAAGCAGAATCATACACAATATTTGGATATGCTTCCTAAAATATTAAATAAATAAAATAATACAAAACCTAGCTCTATAAAAATGACTCTAATTGCAGCTTCCAAAGAGAAAAACAAAGATGAAGTTTGCAACAAATTGAATAATGGGTTTAACAAGGACATTGAAATCCTAGATGCTAAAGAATCAGAGAACAAATTTCCAATTGTGCTTAAATTCAAATTTAAACTAGTTGATAAAGTTAGAATAAGTAAACTTAAAAGAAAGGTTTTTGATAAAGGTTATACACCAAACTGGACTGAAGAAGTATTTATTATTGATAAATTAAAATTAACAGACCCTATAACATACACATTGAAGGATTTAGCTGATGAAGAAATAAAAGGATCATTTTATGAANTATTTATTATTGATAAATTAAAATTAACAGATCCTATAACATACACATTGAAGGATTTAGATGATGAAGAAAAAAAAGGATCATTTTATGAAGAAGAATAGCAAAAAACTGATCAAGATATATTTAGAATTAAAAAAGTGTTAAGAAAAAAGAATGAAATGGCCTTTGCTAAATGGTCAGGAAATCCTGATAAATTTAATAGTTGGGTAAAGATCAAAAATATATAGAAACATTATTTTTTTAAAAAATTTTCTAGACAATATATATAGAGAGATGGTAACAAGAAAAAATATCACTAGTGAAACTTGTAATTTGACAATTGCTAAGAAAAATTATAATGCACATATTAAAACTAAGAAACATTAAAAAATGTAGAAAAGAATCATGATTTTACAATTAATGGATATATTCCAACAGTTAAAATAAATAAAAATTATGTTAATGCAATTGTTAATTTTAAGGGTAATGACACCTTAATTCCATTTATTAATTAATAAATTGTTTACAGTAGCATTAATAAAATATTTAAATATAATCAACCAACCATTAAAATATAATGTTTCATTTTACTTAAAATTTACAAAAGGTTTTGAAGATACACTTAAGGATGTAATAGTTCCTTATCAATTTAAAATGAAAGAAATATAAGCTAAGCATGAAGTAAATAATATTAATATTTCCTCAAAATTAAAGGAAATTATTGATGATTTTGAAAAATTAGAAGGATCAAACTGTGTATTTATTGGAGTGCATAGCATAAATATTAAAATGTACAAAATTTCTTGGGGTGGAACATATGTTAAATTACAAATTGAATCGTCTTCAAATTTAAATATTATTAATAATGATGATAAATGTTTTTGTGGTCAATAATTGTGGCTCAACACCCTAGTTCTAAGAATCAAAATAGAAAATGTGTTTATGAAAAATATCTAGATAAATACAATTTAAATGGAATAACATTTCCAATAACAATAAATGGAATTGAAAAATTTATTAAACAAAATGGAATAAAAGTTAATGTTTATGAGCTAAAGTTTGGGGGAAAGGGCAACTTCATATAATGTATTACCTATGTATTATTCTGATGAAAATGCAATTGATTTGGGGGTGTATGAAAATCACTTTGTTCTAATAAAAAACTTGAAATGTGTATTATACAAGAATTTAAGTAAGGATAAACTATACTTTTGAAAAATGTGTTTGTTAAAATGTGGAACAAAGTCAACTTTTAAAAATCATATTAGATTATGTAAAAATGAAGACACAAACAATTATATTTCCCAAAAGAAGATCAAATTAAATTTAAAAATTATCATTATAAA
>CABFPE010000472.1:82728-93315 GCA_900660155.1 Hofstenia miamia
TATATATATATATATATGTTAAGTATTGGTTCTAATCTATGTCCCCAGGGGTATACAAAATTCAATCATTGCAATAATTGGAAAATATTTAATCTATTGAATACTTTATACAATCGATTAGTGCACTCTGCTCAAAATGCAAAATTGCTAATAATTTCCAATATATAAGATTGACTTAAATCTTCCTGAAATATATAATTAAAACTCCAGATTCAAGAAGCATTATTGTCTTGTTTAGTAAATTTATATAGCATTGGCTGTTGAGTGTACTACACAGTTAATGAGCAGAAAATATATTATGCTTTCACCACAAATTCACCGTTTTTGTATATTGAAGGTTTAACATTAACCTTATTTTGCACAATTGTGATATTAACAACTTGTGATGTCAAACCTAAAGAAATTAAACTATGATCAAATCATTTACATAAGGTATCTAAAGCAGAACCAAATTTGCCTTTAGGGATTATGATTAGTGGCAACATAAACTTTTGATTTTCTAGACCTATTTCTTTTTGTGTTAACAGAAATATGAAGCACTAGTAACATTTTTTGTTATCTCACAACGATGATTTTTTTGAAAATGTTCTTATATGTTATATATTGATTTTTATTAATACCAAACTAGTTAATTTACTATGATTTTTGATCTATTATTTTCATTCTAATTATTGCCAAAAGTTGGCAATAGTCTGAGTCTGAAAGGCCAAAATCGATTAATTTATGGAACTAAAAAAATCTATTCGTGGAATTCCAATTAAAAATTGTCCACCCCTGCGTGTTTGTATTTGACAAGGGGTAATTTAATGGACATCTTAACTGAAACTATGAATGAGAAACATAGTCATTTTAAATGAAATGTTTGTAAAATTATGTTTTGCTAAAGTGAAAATAATTTGAACACGCTTTCTATATTCCTTAACTTGTAGTGAAATATTATGAATTATAAAACTAATAATAATTCGAATTATGGCAAGTTGCAAAGTGTAACTAACGCTACTTTGCGGCAGCACAGCTGAAATACGAAATTATCCCCAGTCCTGTCCATTTTTCTATGTCAACAGGAGTTGGACTGAGGTATTGGAAAAATTGGGCTAAAATTGATAAATTAGACTAAATTTGGAGTTAAAGCTATATAATTTCGTAAATTTGGAGTTAAAGCTATATAATTTCTTAAAGGTTTTGAAAATATACATTAGTATCATATACTCTTGAAAAACTGAATTTAGAANCTTTGCGGCAGCACAGCTGAAATACGAAATGATCCCCAGTCCTGTACATTTTTCTATGTTAACAGGAGTTGAAATCATAGATGTACCTGCACAAGTTCGGAATTGGACTGAGGTATTGGAAAAATTGGGCTAAAATTGATAAATTAGACTACATTTGTAGTTAAAGCTATATAATTTCTTAAAGGTTTTGAAAATATACATTAGTATCATATACTCTTGAAAAACTGAATTTAGAATTTTTAATTCAATGCGCAGATTTAGCAAGTCGCAAAATTGTAGAACATTTCTGAAAATAGTTTCGTAACTACATGACGATTTGGAATTACATGGACTTTCTTTAGTGTAGTTGATTGTAAAATATTTATTTACAGCAATTGTTGCTGACGATGATTCTTAGCAATTAAAACCGGTCTAAATATTTAACTGAGTTTGATATTTTATATATATATATACATATATATATATATATACATATATATATATATATATAAAATAGTTCCTCTCCTCAAAGAAAAAGCTGGGTGTGCCCTGGATATACCTGAATTATGTAAATCAAAATACATCTCTTATTTTGGAAAAAATTGTGTTGAAGTATTTGTTTAAAAATTAAAGAATTAAAAAACAAGTTCTTCTTTATGTTTAAATGTGACATTTCAATGAAAACTACTAAAAAATGAAGAATTTAAAAATGCAAAGGAATGTTATTTATGTGGATGTACAAAGGACCCATCAGGTAAAGAGTTGCCCTTCAAACTAGTAAGGGATCATTGTCATTTAACAGGTAAATACAGAGGTGCAGGTTGTAATAATTGTAATTTATTGTGTGCTTCGTTACATTGACTCATATATTTATTACAAACATCTGTAACTTATTACCTGACTTGTTTACAATTTCAAAGCACAGTTTCCCTCGCAAAGTTAAATGAGCAATCACACGTAATTTAAATCAAGGGGACAAAAACTAACACTATCGAATTAACTACACTCAAAATTCCAAAATTGATGCAAATAAGGTAGCAGCAAATCAAAGAATCAAAATGTCAAAAAGACATAACACTATTCCAGAGTGCCGAAAATAATAAAAATAAGGCCCTGAGTGACTCTACAATAATGTTACCATTAGTGGTGATGTCTAATCACTCTTTAACAGAGTATTTGTGGAATACAATAATACTTCTACTACAAATCTTACAAATTTTTCAAAAGTCGCCCATTTACACAACATTCTTGAGTATTCAGAATCTTATTTAAACACTGCAAGGACAATAATAATAAGATAGAACTTCTAAAAGATGGAAATGAAATTAATGCAATTTTTTATCTCAGTAAAGTTGATTTTTTCAGAGGTCTAAGACATAGTTTCTTAACTGCAAGCAAGGTTCAAATAAATCTTGAATTAGCAATAGATAATAATGTAATATTTAATCCAGCTGGAAATGGAAAACTAGTTGTCACTCAATTATGTCTCTTTGTACCACAATTAGCATTCAATCCTAGTGGAAGAAAGATGTATTTGAATAGTTTTATAAACAATAAATGGGTGTATATAAGAAATACATTAGAGGAATTTTATCCTATAAATCAACAATCAGGCATATTTAGAATAAGTAATTCAATACAAAAACCTAGATATATTTTCATCTATACCATCACTGAAGATAAAGTTAATGATCAAAGTAAGAATGAACTTGACTTTGATACCTTTAATTCTACTGAATTTTCTTAATGTCAGTTAAAATTGGGAAATGATAATTTTTATCCACAAGTAGAGATTCATCAAACTAGTGAGTTTCCAAGATATATACAGAATTTGTACGATATAATGATGGTGCCAATGATTTTTCAAAAGGTACATTTATTAAGCCTTCTGATTTTAAGGAGAAATATGGAATAATTGTATTTGATTTATCTAAACAAAAAGATACATCTTGAAAGCTATCAATGAAATTAGATTTTGATATACTTTACAAGGTGCTCCTGCAGATCCATTTATATTCTATGCATTGATTATGTATGAACAAGACATATCTGTGAATACAACATCAAATTAAACTACTTTAACATTTTAGGGAAAAATAATTTTGGAAAAATATTTTCTTTTTTCTTTATATACAAATGACAGAATATAAAAAGTATAACTTAAACTTAACTAATGGTCAATTAAATAAATTGAAAAAAGTATTAAAAATTCAAGCCTATAACTTTAAGAGTTAGTAATACTAGCCAAGGAACTTCCCTTCCATGTCTTTTAACAGAAAGACAAATAAACCAATTAGAAAATGTTAAGAAAATAAATAAAGCTTGTGATTTTAAAATTTCTACAACACAACGTAATGCAATGAAAAAAATGGTGGTGCTTTGGCTCCCTTACTTATGGAAGCTGCTCCATTAATTGGAAAGTATGCAGCAGCACCATTAGTTACTAGTGGAATGGGAGCCTTGGGAAGAAATTCAGTCAATAAAATCTTTGGAAAGGGATTAAAAAAAGCAATTCTAGGAGAAGGTATGCAACTAAATACACCTAAAGGAAAGGGAATACAGATAAAAAAACTATTCAGTTTAACTTTAGCAATCCTCTTTCAAATTATGATATTTTACAATTTATGAAGAATATTAAAAACTTTAAGGGGATCTTCTCTAGAATACTTTGAAAAACTTGGGTTTTGGATTTTATGTTTGTAATTTAGACCATTCTTCAAATACTGGCACACATTGGATAGCATTTTATTATGTTAAGGATACCAAAGTATCCACCACAGGGAATGTAATTACCTTTAAGGAGTTTGGCTCTGTCAATCTTGAGTATTTTGATAGTTTTGGCCTACCTCCATTTCAAAGTATTTTTTCAATATTTAAAGATGTTAAGGACAATATTTTGTACAACAGTTCACAGTATCAACCAAGTTCAAGTGTATTATATGCATACTATTGTATTTGGTTTATATATGAAAGATGCAAGGGCAGAGATTATTTCTCAATAATTAATGAAAGTTGCAAGGGCAGAGATTATTTCTCAATATTTAATGATCTTTACAAGAGAAAGTGTGAGAGATATAAAAATGAAGAATATATTAAAAACTATTTCCTAAAAGGTTAACAGATCTAACTGTAGTGAAATTCAAATGTTGTAAAAAATATTTTCTTTTTTCTTTACATAAATGGGATTTAATAATAGTGGAATACCTGAAGCTACACATTCTTATCAAGAAGGTTACAATAATAACATAGAAACAGATGTTAAACTCATAAAATTCAAAATAAATCAAATTGAAAATGATAAGTTAGATATATTAGGGTATAATCTTATTAATAGAGATTTAAGTATGCATTTGTTTCCTTAAATAATATATATTTTGACACCACTGATTTGTTTTGGAATGATATTGAATTAAATACTGATGACAGTGATAATATTAAAGGAATGGAAATTGATACTGAATTTAAGAACACTGATAATTTTGATGTGCAACATGGTCAATATAAGGTAATTGGTACACAAGTTTTCTTTAGAGGAATATGCCAAAGGAATAAGCTCAACTTGCAAAAGCATGCAAATATAATTAAAATTAATCAGGAACTCGCATATAGTTTAGAATATAATAAATTAATATTTGGACTAGCTACATCTAATGGCATAATTCGGTGTAATACTTCACATTAGAATGGACTGTTTTGGCTGTTTACAAGTGACACAGGGTCTATAAAATGGATTAGTTTGCAAAATTTGACATATTTCCTTCCTAAAACAAATTATTGAAACTAATTTTTTCTAATCTCTTATATAGAAATGAGTAAAAGAGTTCAATTGTAAGTGAACCAATTATACTGAAAACAGTAAATAATACCAAGACAGGAGAAAATGAAAAAACTTATGGATTCCAATCTATGGGTTGCTCTAATGAAATAAAGGAAACGTGAATTAACCAGTCCAAAAGAAGTTATAAAAATGTATTACATAACTTTAAAATACAAAAACTTAATTATCCTAATTTAAATCCTGTGATTCTCAAGTCTTGTTTAGCTTACCAACGTCTTTATATGGTTAATTTTGAAAAGAACATTTCTATAAGTGATATATTAGATAAATTCAACCATGAAATTGGTTTGAGTGCTCCAGGAGAAGGATGTTTAACAAGCCTATTTGAATATTTATTTGGAACTATTCAATGTTGTCATACACATTCAATCCTCCATGGCAGTTATGGTCGATTTTACAATGAATATGGATTGTGTAGGGGCCATTGTTATGCTATTAAAATTACTCATAATTTCTTAAAGAAAAACCCTTTGTTAGGACATCTGACAGGTTTTATGTTTTGCTTAAGAAATAGGGTGTAATTAAAAGTAGAAGCACTGAATTTCAAGTACAAATTTTGAACAAGTGGTTGCAGGAATTCTTGGGATGTCCGTAAAAGGCAGGCTTTCTAAAAAATGCAAAAAATTTCTCAAAAACATATAGTTAAAAGGGGGTATAATTGTATAATTTAAAATATGGGTATGGCTGCAGTTTTTTTGACCCCTGGCTGTAAAATCTTGAATTTCTAAAAAACGACTTTTTTCTTATGATAATCAATAGAAAAGTGTGAAAAGTTATTAAAAAATGATCATTTTTAGAAAACTGCATGAATACAACCAGTGTATTCATTACTACTGTTATTTATTGGCCAGTCTAGTCTTTTCTCATGTTTGTAAAAATATTAATTGCTAAATTGTATATAAGGTGATACTTTATTGTAAATAGAACAACAGTTACTTGCTTAGTTAGAATCAGGGTTGCTCTAGTTAATGTTCACCTATGCGACCTTCTGCCTTGACATTAAGTTCTATGGTACAGTTCATTCTAGTCAACCTTGATTCTACAAAATATATTGACTGAGATTCATATTTGAATCATACAGGTTGGACTTCTTTTATAAAGCTCCTGCTGGAAGGTTCCAGGCCTTGATTTTAGTAGGTCATGGTACAGATTAAAATTCATTCCCTGTACATAGTAAACTAGTATAAGTCCGCCATTATCAGCCAGTAATTATAAATTTATTTTCTTTATTTAAACTGAAAACCGTTTCTAAAGATGCCTTGCAATTATGAAAAAGGCAACAACAAAAGAAATTATGCTCATTTTCTTAAATGGAAATTACCTTTTCTCAAATGGAAATTACGACAATGATTAATGGAAACATTGTTTTAATTTTCCTATTTACATCATAATCGTATTTACCCAATAAGAAATCAGGAGTTTTTGAGCAATTCCTCTTCAAATATGGTTGATGACTCAAAGGAAGATAAAAGTCATACTTTAGCTGCCTTGAGATCAGGAGAAAGTATGTATGCAATTTCAAAAAGCTTAGGCATAAAATATGGCACAGCAAACACAGTACGAAACTGAAGTCACAATCTGCTAAAATTAACTGATATTCACAGAGAATTTCTAAGACCGAAAGTTAATGAAGATCCCACTATAACCCTGAAAATATTAAACCTATTTAATGATTTTGTGGCATAATCAACAAAAAAGTGATGCAAAAAGGAAACAAATATACTACTTTTTGATTTTAAGTTGATTAATATTTTGTGATTATACTTTTATATCAACTAACCATTTTTGTAAACGAACAGTATTACGGTATTAGTGCCTGTCGAGGAAAAGCATTTGACAAAAATCTGATTAACTGAAAATGCTTAGCCAAATTAATAACATATTGCGTAAATGAACAGACGAAAATAAAGTATTAAATTAGGATATCACAATAAACAAGTGCATGTTTTGTTGTAAAAAATTACTATAAAAACTGTAAACGAGTTCAGAAATTTGATAGAATAAATCACTTAGATTTACATTTGCTTTGTATCAGGTTTGATTAATGCAAATGGAAAGCTAAACACTCAGGCACACGAGTAGCGTTCATGGTTCTGAGGATGCAAGTACCGGCCTTCGGGTGGCTGCCATTAGCAATTTTCAATCTACATCAGCTTTTGCATTGGTGCTACGCCCCATTTATGAAAGTTTGTCTATAGGAAAGGTGTACTAATGAGTTTTTCTCAGTTTAGCTTTTCCTATCAATTCTATTCACTTAATAAATTATACCATTAAACAGCTAACCATCTATTTTAGATCCAAATTCTTGTATGGTATTGAACATAAGATTTATTACGCATATGAGGTGTCTATGAGCGCCCTATATTAATTTTTACAGGTTTTATTAATTAAATTAATTGTGAACCTTCGAACATCACCTTTCTGCAGGCCGCATTGGTTGCTCGCATGTATACAGGATCATGTAGTTATTTATATTTAGGGCTATCTATATGTAGGGTACATAAGAAGCGAAAGCGGCCAGGTTGCCTCAATCCCTTAATAGCCATTTCGAATAACAAGAGCAATCAATGTACAAATTCGTTAAAGGTAAGCAAGACTGGGATGCATTGCACCATATGACATAAACCACTATCATTGAGAAAGCTTCGTGAGTCATAACCATTTGCGTAGTAACTGGTGATCACTGCTGGATACCAATCCTTCTTGATTTCATGGTTCAGCTTCAGGTTTTTACCATGTCATCTCTTGCTGTCGATGATCTAAATGGAAGTTAGTTAATTATTTCGAAGCAATTTAGTTGTGATCGTAATTAAGAACTTAAATAAACGTAATAACTTGGATGGTAGAGATGCATCGGAATCTCACTAGCCAAAGTGAATTACGTATTGACTGAGAAAAGTAATAGTTAAAACTAATTGTGGTCAATCCCTAACAAGTTGGGATTCTACAATTATCAGTTAAATGTTAGTATCTCCACTATTGACCACCCTCTTGACGTTACACTCTAAAAAACTTGTTGTTCAGCCTCAAGAACGCAACAATGAACGCACCAAAGAGCTTGATCATAATTATGCTGTATTGATTAAGAGACAATGCAATGCAAACCCAGAGAATTTATATCAATGAAATGCATTACAGCATCTGGGTATCACGATCATGTAGTCATTTACAGCGAGGAGTAACAGCAACTATTAGCCGTCCATCTACAAGAAGTGCCAAAGTAAATGTCATTGCAGCAATTGGTATTTCAGTTTCATGTTTGATCCACTTTGAGATGCATCACAGAGTGACCCATTTGATTTTCAATGAATTTATACATATTTGTTTCCAAAAGTTGTTGTAACGAAATCTCGTATTTATAATGGAACACCACCATTCTAAAGACGTTGCTCTTCCCACATGTCACACTATTAAATACTTACCTCCATATTCGCCAGTGTTGAATCCGATTGACGAATATTTTGCTTCATTTAATGTTGCAGTAAAATGTTATTTTCAAAAATCTTTGAGCAACCAGTGGAAGTTTCTTTTACAAATCATCGTTTTAGAATGTTAAAGAAAACAGCAGAATTGAAGAGTACAATTTTGTCATACAATTTTGCAAATTTGATAGGGATAAAATGACATTTATTTTAAAAGCAATTGCAAAGGAAGATTTATAGATTATTAATTTGTTGAAATTTTAGAAATTTTCCAATTGAATTTTTAAATATAAAATGTTTTTGTGGTTCAGTTTCCATCCCTGTTTGATACTATAAAGTAATAAGACTATACAATGATAAATTTGAGAAAAGGTCATTTTCATTTGAGAAAGAGTCATTTTGTTTTGAGGAATGGTCATTTTCAAATGGGAAATCCTGTAGATTGGTAGAAGTTATTAAAGAACAATGCAAAACAAACATTTATATTATAGATTGTGAGTCTGCTGATGGTTCTTTTTGCCACTACATATTGTCTACAAAGCGCAAAACTTCTATGAAAACTGGACTTTTGGAAGACCACCAAACACCAGATATAGGGTCTGGATGGTTTGATAGGAAAATTTTTTTCAAGACTGGTTCGAAGATTTATTTCTTAAGCATACATGTAATTTAAAGGATCTAAAAATTTTAATTGGGGATAACTTAGCATTTCATTTTTCTGCAAAGGTTGTTTGACAAAAGAAAATATTACCAGGTGATTTGGATGAAAATGGGGCTTCAACCAGCAGTGCTTATTCTAACAATGATGACGAATGTGACAATTTCATTGTTTCGTTTTTGAATTACATATGCCTTGACAGGGTGTGCTGCACAAACTGCACGAAATGATAATGTGGACAATGCAATGGAGCCAAAGAAGATCCGTATTATAGGTGTGACTTCTGCTAGAAACTTTTTGCACAAATCGAAAGTGATTTTAACCATTTGTGAAGTGTCGATATGTACATGAAGTCCGCTAAAATATAAATAAATGAACTCAAATAATAATAAAACCATGTTTTTTTACATTCAGTCATTATTATTTTTATAAAGAGTCAGTTACTTGATTCAGAAAAAAATGCATATAAAACAAAAATAAAATATTTTTTGTACAATTTTAATACTGATCAAAGTTACCCCCATTTTTGCAAATTTTGAAGTCATGGCATTATATCTAATATATAAAAGTAATTTTTTCTCGATTTTTATTTATTTTCTTTGAAAATACATATGTGGTTCATAGCATGAAAATTGTTGTTTATCCAAAGCCAAATCGAAAAAGTTATAAAAAAATATGCAAAACCTGTTCAAAGTTATCCCATCTTGCGGTATTCTCTCTAAATTATCATTGGCATTTGAACGTTTTAGGCATATATACTTATATCCTATTGTTGGAAATCATTATCAAAATGCCAATATGGTTTTGTTAAACATCGCGGTTCAATTCTTCGACATCTTGTTTTTGTTGATTCGTTACAATCCGAATGTCAATTGTGTCGGGTTTCCCATGTATTATCAACGGATTTTTCAAAAGCCTGACTTCATTTCACATACTTTACTGTTAAAAATTGCATATGCTCGGAATTGGTCAACTTTTAAATTTGTTCGCCTCCAATTACTAGACCTGATATACTTTAGTAAACTTTTCATTAAGAAAGCAATTTGTTGAAAACTTATATCGTTATACGCCACCCCACGCACCCCTAAGAATAGAACAAAATGGGTTGTGAATAAGTTTTTCTGGAACAAATTTTTCAAAGATTACAGTAATGCATCTACACATTACAAGAAATTCTAGCACAAATTGTTGTAGCCCTCTAACCGCAAAACAAAATGACGCAATCAATTACATGATAATAAGACATACTTGAAATGAATATTGTTTTCTTTCTTAAAAAGCAATTCGAAACTCGAAATAATGTAGAATATTTTCGAGCGCAGGTGGTGTAGTGGTAGCATAGCAGCCTTCGAAGCTGTTGATCCGGGTTCGACTCTGACTTGCGCAATTTTTTTATTTTTTCATTTTGTCTTGCATGGTATTTTTAATTCAAATTATGCATATATATATATATATATA
>CABFPE010000472.1:96516-112871 GCA_900660155.1 Hofstenia miamia
CCAAAGCCACTACTACTGCATTTACTGTTTAGCTTGACATTGATTAATAATAAGCAAACCATGTTAAATCTAAGAATAAGACTTCCGAAGAATTTACTTCAACAGTTTTCCAAATTGAATTCCGCTCTATTTATACTATAATTCAAAAAGTACCTGTCGTTCGAAATTTGAATTTAGTTCGTCTTCCACAATGGCTAAAAATAATGGAAGCGATTTCGCCCCCTTCGTTTAGTCAAATTATTCGTCGACAAGTACTAATTTGCTATTTTGTTTCTTAGTTGCATTTACAAAAATAATGATGATAATTAAACTTAAATTGTTTTTAATCAATATATCATAATTCGATCTTAATACTGACTAATCATCTGATCTTCTCTTCTTAGCAGCATTATTCTTTGGACTATGCTACATAAATGTATAATTATTTTTTGTGTTAAAATTTGATCAATGGGGAAAATTTAACAATTACCTGACGCTAAGCAAATATTTATTGAAAAATGTTAAAAGTATATTTTAGAAGTTGATAAAACAATTATATATATATATATATATATATATATAACTATTTTAATATGCAATTAGCACAGATGAGGAAATTTATACTCCGAAAAAGAAATTTAGATCTGGTAAAAAACGTTAAAACGGATTTTAGAGATTGTATTTTTGTAAAATTTACACGTTTTTATAACATTTATATTTTTTATAAGTGTTGGTTTTGAATAAAAATAACAGAGCAATTCTTTAAATCCTACTGTCTGTACTATGAATAAAATGGTAGAAATAGTGTTAATTACTATAATAGAGGTGATAATAGGTTTTAAATACTTCCATAATATAAATTTTGAACACAATTGTTGGCTCAGTGAAACTGTAAAAAAGTAAATGACACATCGTATCTCTAAAAGAATTTTTTGACGAAACGTATCTCTGTAAAAATAATTTATTTGACACAGCGTATCTATTTGTATATATTATGATGCCTTAATATATATATATATATATATATATATATATATATACACTGAAACATGTAAACATTTTGCGGATTGATATCTGTTAACTGTAATATTTAACAGGTTATTTGCAGTTATTTGATGTTGCAATATGAATAATAAATATATTTGCAAGTAAATAGCACATTTCATTATTTTGACTTTCAAGGTAATGATTTTTACGCATTATTTCTAAAATGTAGACATTAGAACATTTTGAATTTTTCTAACTCAAGCTTGCAGTGGATTCCAATTATTTTAACTATAAGTAAAATTATGGCATAAGATTCAGCTTTACAGAATTGATTCAGGCTTAGAGAATTGATTTAGGTTTAGCAAGCATTTGAACTCCTCATCTGTTATTTGGTGTTTTGGGGGTGTTAGTACTTTCTTGTAATTGTAATAAAAATGAAAATCTTGTTGGGTTGATGAGGAAGAGGGGGATAGTTTAATTTTTCTAATTGTTTTCATTAAATATTACCTTGTTTTTTCTATCCCTAGTAACACGAAGTTGTCTTTTAGACATCTGTAACGGTCATTATCTGCCTATCTAATGTACACAAAAATGGCATGCACTTGCTAATACATAAAATATTATTCAAGAACTGCCCAAAACACTCACATGAACAGTGGTAATGTGATATTTTGGAAAATATATATTACCTGTAAATAAATTTCTGAATATTTAAACCCATACCACGCACGTAGTCGGTTTACTTACCAATCATGCCAATATTCTCGTTTAGAAAGAAGGTATAAATATTTACTTTTGACGGATCTAATGTCACCCCAATAAAAGTTCAAAGTATTTTATTCATTTATTTTTCTTAAGGATATTGTCCATAAACAGTTTAATTATATTTTATAATGTCACATAATTTTGAAAAGAATCGTAATGGTTGCATAAATTATTCCATTTGTTTTCAACTTAACCGTGCATTAATTACAAACATAAATGTTTTACACAGGTGGGAATGATTTATGCAAATATATATTTTGGTCTAAGCAATCTAGGAGGGCGACAGTAATGCATGTATCTTGGTTTAGGTTATATCTTGCTGTTTCAGTTAGCTTTATTAATACGTCTTCAGTACTGAATCTTGACCTAAAACCAAATTGGTCGATAGTTTCTGCAGTCATTTTGGGTCTCTTTTCTTAAAAATAGTATTTGTATGGATTTCAAAGTTCCAAGCAAATTGTAGATATTTGTCTAAATTAAATATATTTTTTAATAATAAAGATTGGGGATCCCGAACTCCCACATGTGTTTGAGTCAAGCTTTGATACTACCTTAATAAGTTGATATTTTGTTATATAACTAAAATAGAATGTAGTTTTGTGATTGTGAATTTTGGTGTCATGGGGTACTTGCCTGCCAATAAAACTACCTAATTCCTTGAATGTTAAGTTAATAGTTAGTAATTTCTTTTTCATTGTAACATGAGGAGTTTTTTATTGTTATTTCATTAATGTTGGAGAATAGTCCTTTCTCATTATTCAAGAACTTATTTATATATCTCCATTTGTTCTTAGCTTGTGATAAGTTTTCATAGAAGATTTTGGCTGCTTTGAGTGATGTTCCCTTTTCACCATACTTACGTTTAATATTTTTGTAATTTACTATGTAAATAGTTGAGTTATCTTCTAGTAGCTTTATCCAAGCCATTTTGTTACACAATGCACCTTCTTCAAACACTACGATATTTTTGTTAGGATATTCTATTTTTACATACCTAGATTTGAAAGTTATAACTTTGTTCAAACCTGACATTAGTTCATTTAAAATGATGGCAAACTTTTCATTTGGGATATTCACAGTGCAAATATATTGCCAAGGGACATTTATGAGTACCTAGTGTAGGCTTTGTCATCAAAATTATAATACCTCCTACAAAACAACCGCCTGCGCACACTCTGCTTAAAGAATTTATTAGTTATGTAAATACATAAATTATGGTCTAAATAGGAGTTAAAAATAAAAGTGTTAACGTGGATATTTTTGCCAATCAGCAGGAAGTAACCTATTAGAGAATTTTCTCTAGTAGCTGTTGTATCATTCACTATATCCAAATTGAGTTCTCCATAGGCAATAAATATAGCTTCACTCTGTATTTAAGAAGTAATTTATATTATAATCTCCTAATATTGTACATGTAAATGTTGAAGTTTTTTGCTGCATAGCATTCTTCACTTCAGTTGTCTTTTAATTGAAGAATTCTCTGCAATACAATTTCTTAGGATAATAACTTGAATTAATTAAACCTGATAGCTTTCAACTTCTGGTATCTCTTAGTTCTATCCAGGGTGTTTCAAAATATTTATGTCTTATTTCCAAACCTTTGTGTGATTGAATTAAGTTATTTGGGAATTATCATCATTAAACCTTCTCCTCTAGTTTCTAGATTTTTAAAGAAAATTGTAAATAATAAAATGTGTATTGAGATAACAAGTGTATGCAAATTTTGCGGCTTTTACAAATATTTGTTATAAAAGATTTCTGTATACAAGTATTAATGATTTTGTGTGCAAACAAAATGAGTTGAGAATTTGCTTTGGTGTAAATATTCAGAAGTTTGAAAGTGATGTGAACGATATATAAATAACTTCATGTAAAAGGGTTTTCTACAAATCATTAATTTTTTATTAGCAAATTCGGATTGAAAAAATAATCACGACCCACTCCGGACATATCTGCTTTAGGAATAATGAAAGTTGTAATGTACTTTGATTAAGCTATGTTTTACGTTTTTATAAAAATAAAAGACTTTCATCAGACTTGGGGCTTTAGATGATTTTGTTGGTTCTAAATCCTTAGTGAAAGATGGCCTATGCATTAAGTGAGGAAGCAGAATTGGCCCGTTTCGTGTGGAATTGAACCGACCCACAGAGGCCGTAGTTATACCTGCTCCGAAAAGCACCATAATTTTTTCCGGTCTTAAGCTCAAGCACAAAATATATTAAATGTGAATTGGAACGGATTGAGACATTTGATGATTTCGGGACCGGTTTGCGTCAATTATTGGAGATGAACATGGCAAAAATAGAATCAACGTACAATCGTTTCTATGGCTATTCAGGCTTAGATTAAAAAATACCTGATTCGCAGGTTTATTATAATTTTGATAATATTTAGGAATGCGAGTTGCACTTTTACCCTTAATTAACCAAAAATTTATCGTTTATAATCTGGAATGTACGTAGAACGAGATTCACATTAGTTCCGTTGGCCTATGAAATACGTATTTGCCGCAAATCCCATGCAATTGGATTTCCGAAGTTCCTAGTAAGCTTGCAACATTCGCGAAAGTGGTTTCAGCATTTTATTGGAAGCTTACGAATGTTAAGGTGGAATTTTCAAACTTTGAAATCTATTCTCACTCGAAAACTTAACTGAGGTAACTCCTGTCTTAGCAACTTTTAAAGAGTGCATGTAACTAGCAAATTAATTTTCTGAATTTAGTTGAGAAAATTTCACACTTCGAAACTGAAACATAAAAAAATCAAAATACCGTGTCAGTAATTTGAATTCGGTTTTTGTCAATATACTGCTATTTGCGATGTAATCCTATTTATAAATATATGGCAGCAAGTAATTTATGTCGAAATTCCATAAAAGCGCTTCGTTTTAAAACACACTTTTGCCGATGAAGCTTAGTTCTTAAAACATATCATTCATGGTTTGGAGTTTCTTGAACAACATAAATTCTATGGTTAAGGAAATATCGACCTTTGGGTTAATTAAATATTTGGTTTTTATCAGACTTGAGTAAAATTGAAGAGCATTTTAAAAGTTTATAAAAAGTATTTGACCTAAAATATTGCAACCGAAACCACCTACTTACTCGAAATTCTTGAAAAATTAAATTGACCACCTATTTTCAGTATCTAGTCTCTAATCCAGCAACGACTTAATCCTATTCGTCTTTGAGGATGATTTCCTTCCCCTATTAAGCTTTGATTATTGCTAAAAATTTGCGATAATATCATAGTGAGACAAGGTGATATTTCCTAACTTAATGGTGATCATAGCCCAGTGTTGGTAAAGTCCGATTTTAATTAAAAGGATAAAAAATCGGATTTTTTAAATTAAATCGGATTTTTTATCTAAATTTTAATTTTTACCCAGACAATCTTCCAAGGTAGTAAATATTAAAAAATCCCTTTGATTATTTAAATACAATAACTTCATCAATTTGAGTTAAACAGAAGATATGGAACATGCAAGCCAACATTTCAAAGCTTGCCAATTCATTCCAATATCAGGGCAATGACTTTAAGACAGTTAAAATATACTACTTGTATATTTTTAGTGTACTTGATTTAAATCAATAATTGAACTAATAATGTGCTTTGATTTAAATTTTTGTTTAAATCCGATTTAAATCAATGATTTACATCGAGTGATTTAAATCTACTAGCACTGTCATAACTCCTCAATAAAATTTTTATAAATGCAATTTTTGTACATATATGGTATTATTTTTCAACCGAGGTATAGTCGCTTCCAAATTTTTCAAAAAAAGTTGTTAGTATGGAATAATATGTATTTTTGAATCATATATTATAAATTTTCGAATTCATCTCTTAATAAAAAATTTAACTAGAAAAGTGGTTGAGTTGGTTATAAATATTTTGTATGTAAGGATGTAATAGGGTTGAGATTTTTAAACCCGACCGAATCCGGTTTTTGGAAATTGGTAACAAAATTATATGGTCGAATTTTAAAATGCAAATAATTTAAGTGTTTTTAAAGAAAGTTTTGTAACAAGTAATATATTTGAAATGTACATGTATTTATATTAAAACTGGCAAAGTATAGCAACTCAATGTCCTCAACAGTTTTTGTGGAAAGTTATGATTACAGGTAGTTGATTGTCAATCTAAATAAAAACATGTCACGTTCTGATGCTTGAACTGAGAAAATAATCTTTGATAGGTCACGGAAAGTTAACTTTTTCGAAATGTTTTCTTTAGTTTAGTAGTTTATCTCTTATATATATATATATATATATATATATATATTGAAATGTATTATTTACATGTATGTGGATTTCAATTAAATGTGAACTACCTTGAAATATTTAGGAAAAAATTAGTATCTTGAATCCGATTTCGAATTGATTATCTCAGTCAAGTCCGACCTATCTACAACTATACGACAGCTTAATAATCAATTACATTTTAAATGTAATGCTTAATGACCATGTTTGCTTACTGCAATTCTGAAGAGACCATGTGACCGCCCATTTTTGTTGCGGTCTCTTGTTCAATTTTTCTGTTCAACCAACAGTCCTGAGAGTTGTTCCGTTTACGCTGCTCTCAGTACCGTGTGTCTATTTCTGCTCTTGTAATGAGTTTAAATGCACTAAAATTAGTCATTATTAATAAAATAAGCTGCTGAATTGATATTTATAGAGGTTTTCCTTTCCAAATTCATTTGCAAATATAATGCAATATAACAGCAAAAATTAAATCAAATTAGTATTGGTCCCTCCCGTTCTTTGCTTTTTTGGGCCTCGTCTCGCAGTACTGTAATTGAACAGTGTTATACTTTGCTATATAAATATATTTGGTGTAAGATGCATGCTAAGGATTTGGTATGCCTAAGCATACACAACGCGATCAATACACTGGATGCGACACTGACATCAAGTTTAGGCCATCAAGTACATAAATTGCGACTTTGATTGGATTGCAATAATTGTGTTCCTCTTGCGTAAACGCTCCCATTTACGCTCATTTGGTTAATTTCGGCCTAAACTTGAATCCCCGCCCTAAGCCTCCTTTTGCGGATATCTTACGAATACATTTACGGGTATGTTGTATTATTTTGACTTTTGTGTAACAGAACAGTCTTTTTACTCCTGCGTTTATTGTTGTGTGACAAAAGCCATAGCGGCAAGTCTGATTGGTAAATAAAAGCTAATGTTAATTTCTGTAAGTTATATATTTATAGAACACGTCATGACGGATAAACTCAATTACTTACTGTGTCCAATCTGTAAAGAAGTGTTGGATGATCCTCAAATTACAAGTTGTAAGCATTCATTTTGTAAGACCTGTCTACAAGAAGTTACGGAAAGCATAGCTTGTCCTACATGTTCGGCTGTTATACTTGTTGGTAATTGGAAGGAAAATAGGGGCCTTAATACAATAGTTCAGTTTTTTAACAGCATTGAGTTCGAACAAAGACATTTGCATTTAAAACACTGCAGTGATTGTGATTGTGAACCAGATTCAAATGAAGTACAATTTTGTGAACAGTGCTCAAGAATATTTTGCTATGTTTGTTCAATTACGCATGAAAAAGATAGATCTGAAGCCCACTCGTTGCATTCTTTTTGTAATGATAACTCAATTTATTGCGAAAAACACAACGTTAAACGCACAAAGATTTGTATAACCTGTTATTTAATGATATGCGAATTCTGTGCTGATTCAGATCATAAACACGAAGTTTATGAAATTGGACAAGATGCAATGTGGTACAGAGATAATATTTTAAGCGCGATTAATTCAGAAACCGACCTCAACATGCAGAACAATTTTCTTCGCAAATTGATAAACAGGGCATCAGAATTTCAAAAATGTGCTGAAAGTGTTAAGCGTGGTCTTAAGAAAAGGTATGACGACATGTTGGAGACAATTGAAGAGACTTTTCAACAGCAGAAAAATTATTGTGAGGAATCTTCAAGAAATATATTGAACAAATTTGAAAAAGAAATTACCAGTGGATTGAACTCACATAAGTTCTTGACCTACGCTAATGAAATGTACAATGGCGACTATAGTAAAGTATCAAGCTATAGGATAATAAAAGATTATCTGCGTTTGAAAAAGGGAAAGGATAAAGTGTTTGCATCCAGTTCTCTAGAATACATTACAATGTCAGTGACTCCGATAAATTTTGATAAAGGAGATTTTGAAACAAATGTAGAATCTGCATTGGGTTACAGCAGTATAGTAGTTGATGGGGATGTTTTTCGAGATTTGGAAGGACTTTTATCAAGGCAGATTGCTGTATATAAAAGTAAAATGTATTCCCAATTTGAATTTAATCCAAATAATCGATGCATTTATATGACCGCTGACAAGAGGTCACTCTTGAAGTTTTCTGAAAGTGGCGAGCCGTCACATACGTCCGAGCTTGTACCACATAAGCAATTCAACTTTGATAAGCTTGTATATATAGCACTACTAGAAACGGATGAGTTTCTTTGTTTCACCAATAAATCTAAGTCGAACATATTCTTAGTAACTAAAGATATGCAATGTAGGCCATATCCGGCATTTTTTAGTGAGTCTTCAAGCCTTAAATTGGTTTGTGCAAGCCCTTGTAGAGAGTTTGTGTTTTTTTACTTTAAAAATGGTTCAATGTACAAACACAACATTTTCAGTGACTCTTTAACGAAATCTGTTGGTAAGTGTCATGTAAGCAAGCCTTATTTCATGACGGTGAGTCCCAATTTAGAAGATATCGTCATGCTTGACAATAAAGAAACGAGTTTTTGTTCTTTTACTTATGGGTATGTAATAAGAAGATTTCCTAAGTGCTTCACGGCTGTATTTCTCAATGAAAATATCGTTGTTGGATCTAATCCTCATGAGAGAAAATTGTACATATATTATACCAGAAGAGGCACATATAGAGAGTTTGGAAAATTAATAGAAGATCATTGCGGTGAAGTGTATGAAAATACTTGGCCAATATTTAGATGCAGCTATAATTCTGTGATTATTTGTGTTTGTCAAGGAAAGACATATATTCCGCATAAAATATGTTTTTCAAGTTGTTAATTATACCTAGAAGTGAATTTAATGTCTTATCAACTTCTTAAAATTACCGTTTTGTAGATATATACTTTATTTAATGTTTTAATCTCAATCGTTTGTATTTATGACTATTTTATAAAATTTACGAATCTTAAATATTTCATCCTAATTCTTGGAATTACATGCAACAATTTCTTTATTTACAATTGTGACCTAAAATCAAACTTGCCAAATTCGATCAGAAAAAATCCGAAATTACTTCTAAATTATTTGCACAAACTTAGAATCGTAATTTGAAGAAGACCATTTTCCCAAAATTGTTAATCGAAATTTGATCTGGGAAAGTTTTGTACTTAAAAGAAATACCAAATTTCTTAATACCAAGTATGTTAAAATGGATACTAGTTTTGCTATGCAACAAATTAATGTTTACCAACCAAATTACTAAAATATCAGTTTTATGCAATAACATTGACACATATTTTGCTAATGTGTTTTTTAATTGTATTTAATTTTATTTTGCTCTTAGATCCACACTAGTATATTTCATGAGAGCGAAAATGGCGAATATATAGTTTTATGTTCAGTTGAAAATAATAGTATAAAATCTTTCTAATAGTAGTAGCAGCAAAGAGGCTATATTAGCATATTCAGACACTGTAAAACGCTAATAGAATGTAGCTTTAAGGAGACATGTACTGCATAGACAAATAATAAATTTAGTATCATAGCAATGAATTCGTCTGTTCTTAGAGGGCTCAGACAGAAGAGATTAGAAAAGCTACTTGAGAGAGGTTGAATTTGGAATAATTTATTCGAAATAATTGCACAGAGATAGGGTTTGATTGTAGAGTTGAAGGTATTGAATGAAGAAATGTTTGTTTGAAAAGAATTGAGATAATGTGGGATATAGAAAATGGAAAAATTATTGAATTGGAAAAAAGTTTAAGTGGTTGAGATCAGAACCTGAAAGAAGTTATAAGAGTGAACAAAGGTTGACCGGGGTCATGGGTGGGTTCCTACCCCATGTCATTCGGAATTGGACATAAAAGTCGAAAATTGAGATATTTTTTTATAAAGAACTCATATCTCTTTTGCAAAGTTGAATTATTACATTTGCGACTTTCAACAAGCATTTCGCAGTGGATATTGTTTGGAAACACGTGTTTTAAAGACTACTTTAAACAAACAAATTCGAATTACAAAAATTATTTGGGTCTAATCTATTGAACATACGCGAATTTCTTGATTGTTTCATTGAAATATGTNTTTTGTAGTATCTCAGTGTAATAAATTGTCAGTGCCAATCCATGTTTTTTGCATTAATTCATTTATGGCTGTGTACTGTAAGGCTAGAGGGTCATATGAATGGCAATCTTATTGCTTACAATGTGCAAGCTTTATGTGTTTTTGACACTTTTTGGTCTATCAAAAAGTTAAGTTCATTTTCACCAAAAACTGTAAAATACACGAAATATATATGCTGTGTTGAGTCTGATCAGCAGAGTGAAGCCAAAGGCCAAGCTTCAGTTGAGAGAGTTACGCCTCTCCCGCTTTGGCCAACCAAGGCTACTAACCGTGGTTACTAAGAGAGCGCCTGCTTACTGCTAAAATAACTGACACAACAAAGCTACCTCAATAAGGGGCACAGCAAAAGCTGGCCTAGGCCTATCTCATAGGCTAGAGACAAAATAGTTATCCCTGTATGACTGTCCCATGAGACGCACTCATGAAACTGACAACAGTAGCAGTCTTGTAAACAATGTTTCCACTGTGTCACCGTCTGTCCGTCACAAATACTAAACAGACAGGCTTCTTGACAGTTTCCGCCCCCAAATGCACAAAGTACACATGGTAACACCTTCTATTACCCTGGTTTTAACGGCCATCTTCACAGCAACGCGCCCGTCGATTGCTAGCTCAGGGCCACCCTTCTGGATCGATTTTGCTTTTCATAATAGCTGGTTGACTTCTCCAGGAGCCACACCAAGAGGAGGTACTCTCTGGGACAGTTTAGGCGACTGCTCTTTCAGCTTACCCAGTCAAGGTAAAATACCACCACCCATAGTTTATTGGACCAATACTGGAATGTTTTCTGAATAAAGCACTGGAATTTGATTATGAAATTTGACAAGGTGTTGAATTTAAATTTTAAGTTCATTATTTTTATCAAAAATATACTTTTTTCCTACATATCCAAGCAATATAGCTCTTAAAATATGATATCATAATTATAAATAATGTGTTTCCATTACAATATATTAATATTTAGGTGCATGTTACGGTTTGCACAAAGGGGACAAAGTGGAATGTCTCTTCAGGTTTTAATAAAATTTCAAAACTATGTTCGTGATATGCGTTTTACTGTCTAATTTCCAATAGTTCACAAATTAGCACAGGTCCCTCTTTTGATATGAATTAATATTGAATTCGATATACATTAAAAAAATCATGCATATATCCAAGAACATGGCTCTTAAAATATGATATTGCAAAAATGGATAAAGTGTTTGCATTACAGTTCATTGATACATAAGTGCATGTTATGGTGTGCACAAGAGGACAATGTGAAATTTCCCATAAAGTTTTAAAAAAATTTTATAAATACATTTGCAAAGTTCATTTTTTGATCTATTTTAAATATTTTCGCAAATTGTTATAAGCCTTTGGCTGCTTTAGTTAGACTGCAATATCCCATATATATATATATATATATATACTTGAATGCATGCTTTAAACATAGCAAATAAAATAAGAATAGATAATTGCAGAAGCATAACATTTTTTTTTTGAAATTGGTCCTGATTAATGAAAACCGTGAAAGCCAGATATTTACGGTTTGCAGCATTTGAATAAGCTCATATTTATAACAATAATCCTTATCAAAATAATTGTAAAATTTTCAGATTACTAGCAATTCAATTGAAACATTTGTTAAATTCCAGCAAGATTTTAAAAGCAATCTATCAAAATTTAAGGAAATTGTGTGTAAATAATGCAGTTCAAAACAGGAAGTTTATGATAGAATAAAATTAATAGACAAACGTGAATTGTACAATTTTCTAAAAACATTAATATTTTCAGTCAAATTTCTAACTTCATCCTGCCTAGGGTCCTTAATAAAGGAAAAAATCGCCCTGCAAGGCTTGTGAATTTCTGCTAACAAGAATCATATAGCAGAGATGCATTATGTAACTTTATGCTACAATTAATATGAACCAATCAGTGACAGATGTCATTAACCAACTGAATTAGCAGGCAATTGCAGTTTACAAAACGTAACATAGTTAATTTACTGTCTATTTCAACAGATTCTATATCACATATTTGTGAACAAAGTAAACTATACGCTGGTCAAGTGAACGTCAACAGTGCCTTTGTATTAACTGAGTCTGAACTGGAAAAGTTTCTTGGTATTACAATATATATTTCTCTTTTCAAACTGAGCAACATCACTTTTCTGGAAAGCAGAATGCTGTGTTGCCCAATTTGTTGATAATATGACTAGAAACCACTTTGATGAAATCTGTTGTTTTTTGAATTTTACATGTCTTGGTAAAAAACTTTCAAATTTTTATTTTGCTTGAAATTTCTCAAGCCACCATAAAAAATTACGAAAAGTACCTCAATGTTGATGTACAAATTATCCTATAAAATGGCAAGAAAAGCTGTGGACTAAGGCAATGTAACCCAAACAAACAGAAAAATGGGGCTGCAAGTTATTTTGCTGTGCCGAGCTTCTGATCTCATTCACAACAATGAATTTTACTGTGGAAATCTAGGTGTTGCACGAATTTCATTTAAATTTTGAGTATCTTTAGAATAAGCATGACATTTGCAATGTACTCTTATTCAATAAATCAAACATAAACAGGCTACAAATATATAATTTGAATACAATTTTAGTGACAAAACAATTTCTCAGTGCTTAAAAGGGAAATTCGCACATTCAAAACAAGACATGCTTAGCTCATGCTTTTGTTAAAAATGATTACAAAACACTTATGAAATGTACAAAAATATTACATAACTCTTACATGTAACAAAACTTACAATTTTTTGAGAGATTAAAACAGATAATTATAAACATTGCAAACATCTAAACTCACAACAATGCCAAAAATACAACACATTAAGGCAAGTAAAATAAAAAATGGCATGCACCTATAGATTTTAAAAAAAGTGCATCATTGTTTCCACAATTTCATACAAAAGGTTTTCTACTACAAATACATTGATACTTTATCACTACAACAAATATATACTTTAAAATGAATGAACTCAATCTAATTTCATTCAAATGATTAGCCTCTCCCATTAGTGTGTCTAAGTGTATGTTGTAACAGTTGATCAAACAGAGAACATTCATAACTACACTTATAACATTTAAATTGCTTTGAACCAGAATGCTTTAAAAGCTTATGTCTTTTCAGAGACACAAGCATGGAAGATTCATAAGTACACTCATCACATTTAAATGGCTTTATACTACAATGCTTTGAAAGCTTATGACTTTTTAGACTTGAGTGCCAGGAAGATTCAAAACTACACATATGACATTTAAATAACTTCATTCCAATATGCTTTGCAAGGTGATGATTTTTCAGATCTCCAAGCTGTGAAGCTGCATAACTACACTTATCACATTTAAATGGCTTGATTTTTATACTGGAGTGTTTATTTTGATGTTTCTTCATTTTAGAAAAGTACAAACATTTGTAATCACATTCATTGCACTTAAATCCTTTTGTTGTCTCAGATGTGAAAGTTGAAGGTGATTACTATTAGGACTTGTATTTGGTGTGAATTAAAACAACAGGTTCCAAACTGTGATTTTGTTGGACACCAGTTTGATATAATTGCTCTTCCATGTCAAGAATTGTAATTAACAATATTACTGAAAATGTTTTAAAATATGTTTTATTTATAGTTATTTACTGTCAGTTAAATTGAAAATTGTTGGTACCTGCTTCTCCACATTACTCAATATGTTGTAATCATGCTGTCATACAGTTTTAAAGGTTTTGATCAAATCCCTTTTAATTCTAAAGAACATCAACACATGATTTTGAAATAGTGAATTCGATAATGCTTTTATTAAACATTTTTTGTACTTTGAAATACTAGTTGTTATTCCCACACTATCCAAATGTTTCATTGTAACATAGTTTTTGAAATTTTAAATTTGTGAAAATTATATTATACCAGTGAATTTTCAAAATAATTTATTTATGAATATTTCAATATGTTTTGTTTGTACCTGCATATACTACATAGGTAGTCATATATATATATATATATATATATATGTATATGCATATGTTTAAAAGATGACCAACTCAAGGAGGCATGGCATCGTGCTCTCTATAGCTGCAATACAGGCAACAAGTTCATCACATATGTACCATTGCAGAGTAACAGAGTAACGTTGCATTAAAAAAAAGAAAAATTTTTGTTGCTTACTTATATTAGAGTATTCAAAAGTGCTTTTGTTAATCATAAAAACTGTTAATCACTACTAAAACACTTTTTGTACAAAAATGGAAAAAATTCATAAAATTTATATTATGGAAACAAACCATACATGGATGTAGTGCACAAAATTGTTTGAAAATCAATAAGAAATTTTCCACATCAAATTTTTTTTGATAATGGCAAAAATGACAAATATATTTGATCATTAATTGAGAATCCAAGTGCTATCAAGTGTAAATGGAATTTCGATTATATGAAGCAATTGTGGCATTGGGAATTCCTCAGGATTTATTGCAATTCAATATTTTGAGAACTTATTTTTCAAAATATGGGGGAGAAAAAATCTTGCAGGAGGGGAACATTCATCATAAAGAGACATAAATGAAACCTGGGGTAACCCAAATATATTTGCAATTTAGGTAAATGATATAATAAAGCATGTTAAACAAAATGATATTTACTAAAATTCAGAGGACCCAAGTCTAATAAGTACTGCAAAATTAAACTTGACTAAAAGAACCCTCCATATCGATGTATAAAAAATACTTTGTAAATTTTTTGTGACCTAAATGCATCATCAACAAATTGATGCTTCACTATGAATTTCATATTTCACGATATCATTTACATATATTGCAAGTATAATTGGCCCTATAAATCTGCCTTGATGCACTCCGTGATTAGCTGTAATATAATTCGATTTCATTTTATTCATTAAAATACACTGTTTTCTATTTTCTAAGAAACTCATAAGAATCTTAATTGTATTTAATTGAAATGCGTAATTTTTAAGTTTAGTCGCAAAAATATAAAAAATCATTGAATGAAAGGCTTCAATTAAGCCTAGAGGGGCTATGCAAGTGGCTTTATTTAGAGATTTGTTTGAGAATACTTTTTCAATAATTGAAACTATATTGGATAGATGATAAAATATTCTGAGATGCTAGTTATTGGTTGGTTTGAATATTCAATAATTTTTTGAATAGTTTATTTTCAAAACACAAGGATCTCCACTGTAATACAAAGGTATTCCATCTGAATTTTCATTGTTTCCGGAAATTGGTTTTCAAATATACCTTATATCTTATTAATAAAGTACAGTAAATGGGTGGAATATTAAGATTTATTAACATCTAAATTTTTTACAACAGCTTCTAATTCTGTTAAGGTAGATAGCCTAAATTGAAACGTTGACCTGAAATTTGATAACTAACTTTTAAATGATTAAGTATCCTTTTTATAAGTAAATTTTTCATTATCAATAAAATTATTGGAAGAATCAGAATTAAATCCATCCCACTTTGTAATGAAACAGCCTAAAAATTTGAAATTTGTTTAGAACAATTTAGGTTTACAAAAAATTTGTCTTAAAGTTAAATTCTTGTATGTAACTTTGTACATAATTTATTTCATCTTTTGAAATTAGTACAATTTATCTCAGTATAGGAGTCAAAAAACAATTTACTTGACAAAAAATACAGACAAAAAATCTAAACAAATTTATTGCTGTAAAACAAATAGATACGATATAATAATTAAAATTGATGTTTGTGTATTTATTTAATATTGGATGTGGTTCAAAAGCATGAACTGTGCTACTGTCTCATAGTGTACATTGTTTTACCAACAACAATTTCTGCAGTATTATTCTAAAATATTTGTAAAAAATTTTCTACTCACCCTTCACATTTTCACATTTGTGATACATGATGACAACTGTTTGAATTGTTTTAAAAAAAAATTAAAATTGCTTCTTTTTGTTTATATAGTCATTTGGAAATATATGAGGTGTTTAGCAAGATTTCAATTTTAATAAAAGTGATAGCATATGCAGATGACTTTGGTAGAACGGAAATAACATTTTATCATAATTGCAATATTTTGATGGTTCATCATGCCATATTTTGGTCTTAGAAGGTCTCAAAATATTAAATTACTATGAAACCAACCAGTGCTTCATGTAAATGAAATTACATATACACTTGATAGCATATCAATCATTACAAGAAATTTAAACAGTGCCATGTGACGTCAGCAAATAACTAGTGAAAGTGCGGCGTAGATTATGCACTATGCTTAACTGTAAGTGAAAGAGGTTTTTTACAAATTTATATA
>CABFPE010000472.1:144746-155075 GCA_900660155.1 Hofstenia miamia
CATGCAAGCTTCTTGGTGTTGTTTTACAAAATAATTTAAAATGGACAGAAAATACGAATTACATTGTTAAAAAAGCAGCAAAAAGACTTCACTGTATTACACTTCTAACAAGATCAGGTGCATCAATTTCAGAATTAGTTTTAATTTATAAGACCATGATTTGACCAATATTAGAATATTGCTCTCCTGTTTGGAATTATACCTTAACTCAAAAGGAAATTGCCTCAATTGAACGTATTCAGAAACGTGCCTTTAAAATTATAAGACCATCATTAAATTATATGGAAGCGTGCATTGATTTACAATGCTTAGCTCTTAATAAACGCATTGTAATTCAATAAGAAAAAACCTTGAAAGGCCAGAACATCCACTTCATTACTTTATTCCAAAATTAAAACGAACAAACTATGATTTTCGAAATACTCGCATTTACACAATACGTGCTAGAACAAACAGATTGTTAAACAGCTTTGCAGTTCAATCATCAAAAAAAAATTCTATAAAATCACAATAATAATAATAACTTTTGTTTATTTCATTTTAGTTTATTTTTGTACTTTGTATATTCGACCTAAGGATCGCAAAAAGTCAAATATATACCCTCTCTCTCTCATATATATATATATATATATATATATTATTGCGCAAAGTCATACATATTTGTATTAATAATTAGGTTTTTGCCTTGGCAATAGATGGTACATACCTAAGCTATATTGAGTCAATAAACGCAATGTAATTCTGGAAGTATATACAGTGTCGTTTGTTAATGCATAACGCAAATCTATGGAATAACAGATACAGAACACAGAGAAGCCCTGAACACATAGAAATATTACCTGTGAATTTATGAATCATGTCAACCAATAGGATGCCTACACTCGTTTTTCTGTGTATCACTGCTTAAAAGCTCTGTTTCTGTTGAGGCATTATCATTGCAAATATGGGGTAAGCATTCAGATTTGTCTGTTGCACAAATCAAAAGTATTAAAGCTTTATTACGTACTTGCGTCTTTTCAATACGCTAAATTGCTGTTCAAACAGGTGTCAGTGTAGGAAGCATTTCAAAAATCCAATTGATGACAAATGGGCATGTACCTAAGTCATGTAGAGTTGGCAAATGCGGTCGAAAAAGAAAAACAACACTACGTGATGATCAATCCATGATATTGTCAAATTGTCATCAGCCCTTGATGTCAGCTGCACAAATCAAATCAAACCTAGTTTAACGAGGAGTTGAAGTTTCAACACGTACAGTGCGCCGCCGACTCAATAGTCTTGGTTGCCGATCTGTCACACCTCGCAGAGTACCTCGTTTGACACCAGCAATGATGAAGAAGCGCTTGAATTTTGCTCGGCTGCATGCAGATTGGACTCAAGAGCATTGGAGGCGCGTTTCTTTCGGTGATGAAAGTATTTCTGAGTGCCAGGATGCTCATAGGAGCAAAGTGTGGCAGATTGCAGGTGCAGTTCGTCCATCTCGTCCAGTTGTAAAGCATCCAACAAAGGTTATGGTTTGGGGCATAATCACATATAAAGGATCTGGACGACTTCATATCTGTGAAGGAATGATGACTGCTCCAAAATACTTAGAAGTCATTCGGAATAATGCCATCCCACAGATAGCTGACTGGTATGATACTCCTGATGACTGAGTCTTCATGCATGATGGAGCACCATGCCACAAAGCCAAGATGGTTTCCCAGTTCTTAGAAAAGAATAGAATTAAACTGATTCCATGGCCTGGTAATAGCGTAGACCTCAACCCAATTGAGAATACCTCAACCCAATTGAGAATATTTGGGGGTATTCTTAAAGCAAAATTGGCAAGGCATTCATATGTGACCAAGAATCAACTTACTGCTGCTATTCTTGAAGCATGGCTTCATGATGAGAATTTCTTGGAGAAGATCAGGACTTCTATTGATAGCATGCCGGCCAGGATTCAAGCCATGATACANCCTGATGACTGAGTCTTCATGCATGATGGAGCACCATGCCACAAAGCCAAGATGGTTTCCCAGTTCTTAGAAAAGAATAGAATTAAACTGATTCCATGGCCTGGTAATAGCGTAGACCTCAACCCAATTGAGAATATTTGGGGGTATTCTTAAAGCAAAATTGGCAAGGCATTCATATGTGACCAAGAATCAACTTACTGCTGCTATTCTTGAAGCATGGCTTCATGATGAGAATTTCTTGGAGAAGATCAGGACTTCTATTGATAGCATGCCGGCCAGGATTCAAGCAATGATACAAGCCAAAGGAGGACCTACGAAGTATTAGTATATTATCTTCAAAAGGATTGTCAAGATAGTTTTACATAATTTATAAACTATATTTTGTAATTTTGTGTGATGAAAAACTCTCTAATTGTTAATTTCTATTACTTCTATTCAATACACATATATGTCTAGTCTATTGTAGTGATGTACTTTATTGGCTCATCAGCTTGGGTATGTATTTTTTATTGCCTAAGATAAAAAATCAATTATTATAATGAAATGTGTATGATTATGCATATTAATAAGTTGTTGGTTTATGATATATCCAAGAAAAACCAAAAAATGTATGTAAAATTGAATAGTAATTACAAATATGAATGCATTTTATTGAACATTTTGTTTCTGATAAAAATGGAATTTTAAGCCATTCTATGGAATAATGTTTAATGTCACCAGTATATTAAAACTTTTTAATGTATAAATAGCTTATGCAATGGAATGGACCTTTCAACCTCGAGCTCGTTTTTGTGAAAGTATTTATGACAACATTTTGTGGGCTAATCAGCCATATAATTGTAACTACTGTATTATTAATATAATTTTCTAAAGAAATTTCTTAATTTTCTAAACTGCTGTCTTAAGCCTCCAGCAGAAATATTCCAAGTTTTCGTACAGCAAGTATTGACCCGCGGGCTTGCACACAATACAGAGCCTACTTTTAAATAATGTACTGATCAATGTTTTAGGCAAGTTACCACGTTATCAGTATTTTTCGGTACTGTCATAATATAGGGGTATTGGTTTCAGTATCGGTATACCAACGCGCTCAAGAAACTTGAAACATGTAATTTCGTTTTTTTGAACAATCACTAATTAACTAATTATTCTTGGCAATATTATGGGTGGCCCGTACTCGAAATATCTCTTTTTGTTAATTGTTTCAGTATTGATGTCAAACTTGATATAAAAGTTACCTAGATCATATAAATAAATATTCTGGTCTAAAGCAAGCGATGTTGATATATCTGCTGCCATGGTAATAGAAGAAATCTATGTTTTTGGTCAAAATTTCAAACGAATAGATCTAATCAAGTAATTCAGATATCTTAGAAATTCCTTTTGATTCGGACAATGCTTCTAAAGGACTATAAAGGGACAGAGATAGATTTTTCATATAAAGAAAAACAATTTTTTTACAAGGTTGATTTCTACCCGACTGATTTCCATATTTTCGGGCATTTTTTAAAACGGAGGACTGATCCATTACCAACCTATTGAAAAACTAGCATTTTTACTTTGTAGTGAATATCAATATTTATCACCATGCCAAATTTCAAGTCATTTGCACAAATACTTTCAGAAATACACTTGTTTGAAGATTCATAAACCCAATTCAGAAAAAATGGTGACAAAAAATACAAAAATTAAATCCGTATAACATTTTAATATGATACATTTTAAACTTCTTTGGACTAAAAAATCATTTAATAATAAAATATCAGTTAAAAACCACCAGCTCCATATGTTGGGTTTTCTTTTTCTTCAACTTGAAGATGGGCAAAAAAGTCTCTATGTGTATTTGATCGTCTCTGTTCTTCTGTTCTGACTATACGATTAGCTCGTTGTAATATCTTATGATTTTTCTGTGCTGAAAGTACTTTCATATTAGAACCAATTAGAAAATCCATATGTGACAATGTAGCTTTAGTGGATCTTTCAGCTCCCTCATTCCATTGGGACACAGCAGATGATAGTGCTGCACGTATTTGTAGAGCACCACAAAATTGAACTTTTAGGGCCCTTGCCCAAATGGCAGCGTGAAAACTCTCATTGGCATTTTGAGTTCTTCATCTTTGGCATTTAGACAGGAGTTCTACGCTTCCCAACCTCTCATAGACTGGCTTTTTTAATTGCGCCACCTCTCTAGTCAATGGATGCTTCAACTTCTTGATGTGGGCCAAGCTTCTTCTTTCGAGCTAATGCGCGATTTCAAAGCAAGGCAGCCAATCAAATAGAACACACGCAACTTGATCTCATTCTGCATCAATTAACTCTTGGCTTTCAAATTTTGTTTGATATTTGCAGACGTAGGTCGTGAATGCCCCACTCTCTTATCCAATGAAATTTTCTCTTACAAGATCATATGGGAATTCCTAGATATCCCAATTTAGAAACAAACAATCTGACCGACATTTTGATACCAAACTGTATACAGTTTGACATTGATTTTGGAATGTAATTTGACAGCGAAATTTGTGTCATGAGAGGTTTATAATTCTGCCTTTGTTTAATTTAATTGAAAAAAATCGATGATCTGGTTTAATAAAAATAGAAATTTAACAATTTAAATATTTTATTTCACTAAAATACCCCTGGGATTTGAAAGTTGACAAGTTCGACCAGTAGCTAATGCAAAAATCTGATTTTCAGTAATTTTTTTGATTTTTAGTGATTTTTCTAGTATAGGGCACCCTTATATAACAATATCTATAGAATTAGACATCCAATCAAATTCTTTTTTGATTTTACTATTTTGAGTTAGTAATTGAGGTGTTGATAATAGTCTTCCCAGTGATAGAAAAACAGAATTCCTATTAAACTTAATTGATAAATAAAGCAATAAAACAAATAAAAAAGCATACATCAAAAAGATGCTCGTCTGAATGCACTTTGATCAAAAGATGTGCATCAAAACGTTCTCGTCTGAACGCACCTTTAAAATACAAAAAGGCTGTAAGTGCAATAAAGACATGGATTAAACTCTTTGTATTTACATTGTTTTTGAACTCAAGATGTATTTCTATAAGACAGCAAAATAGCAAGTACTTAACAAGTGAGAATTTCAATATTTCATCTATTTATGCAAAATAACATACCAAATAAGTCTTTTTAAATTTATTTTTCAGAAAAATTTAGTTACAGCCTTTTGGATCTAAATGTGTGATATTTAGTGATACTTTAATTGTGAAATCGTGAAATCCTTTATTATTTATGTTTGGAAGTTTGCCCATGTCATCTTTTTCTTCATGCAAGCAATTCAAGAAGTCATTAGTTCTAATTTTTTCGCAGTTTATTTTACAACACAATTTTAGAAAGAGAATATTAGTCCCCATTTGTCTAATCCTCTACTTATTTCACTTAATTCAAATATGACTGCCTGTGGAATATCTTTCGTGAGTTGCTCTGCATTTGCCTCAGCAGTTTCTACACAACAATCAACAAATCAGTTGCAAAGATAAATGACAGTTTAAGAGAAAATATTTGCAGTCCACAACATGCCAATTCCATAGTCCAATGAATTGTATTCTCAACACATGCCAAAGTCGCTGTTCAACACAAATGATACCTATGACCGACTATTTGTTTCATTGAAGATGTTGAATCGCATTCTATCTTTAGTATTGCCTTTGCAAAGATTTTGACTTATTTACAATAAGGAACAATACAGGATTATTAGTGGTTGGCACTTTGTTGCAAATGCATTTAACAACATTGCGCAGCTCATGGGAAAGATGACGCATAGATGTAAAAGCCAACATTTGGGTATAACATTTTATATTTTGTTATAGACATATATTTCAACATGTATTAATATTGATAAGAAATAGTATGCAAAGGGGAAAATTATAATCATATATTCATCAATTGTGTATAAATTGTACTAAATGTAAAAGCTTAAGGTGCGTTCAGACGAGAACCTTTTGATGTATATCATTTGATATACATCAAAAAGATGCTCGTCTGAACGCACATCGTTCAAATTGATGCACAATCAGCTTGCATCTTTTTGACGATTTCAAAAGATTCTCGTCTGAACGCACATTATTCATTTGAACGATCAGTAATTAACGATTTTGTTTTGGGGACAGATTGTTTCAAGTAGCCGTGAGTCTTAAAATACGGGGATTTTGAAGCTCAACAATTTTAACTTCAAAATGAACCCTGAAGCTATATTGATTTTTCACAAATTATGCTACTGAATTGTTAATATATTTTACATGCGTGTAGAACTAAAATTCCTACTTGTATTGAAATTTAATTATATTAATCAGTTGTATAATTACATGAAACAAGTAATTTCGTTTGTTTGAATTATCAGTAATTAACTACTTGGTCTTGTTGGCAATATTATATAAATTAACATTTTTTAAATAAAAAATTTAGCCTCCGTGATTTACAATATATCATCAAAATGGTAATTGCATAGCTGCGTAATTTATAGTAACAATCCAGGGTAATTAGAAAACACGAATCAATAGAGTTACTGCGAAAATTATAAACCAATGAAATTGCGTTAGTATTACACATTAAATTTATCATTTTATTGTGAAATAATGAGTAGCATTAATTGGAACCACCGTGAAATTCAACAACTGATTCAGCTTGTTGAAGAGAAAGAATGCATTTGGAATTCAAATGCAGGGTCGCACCATGATAAAACGTTACGAGCAAATGCATTTAAAAGCATAGCGCAATCTCTAAAACGACCAGGTAATTAATTTAAGCAATTTTTAAAAAATACTAATTATTGTACTGTTTTGCTGAATTCTTTTCTCTGAATTTTATTTTCTAAATTTAGAAATTGAAGTGACAAAGAGATGGCATAGCATCAGATCATACTACAGACGAGAACTGGGCAAAGAAAAAAAATACGTTGCATCTGGAAGTGGATCTGAAAATGTATATATGTCCCGTTGGGTGTATTATCAAGATTTGAAGTTTCTTAATGAATCAATCACTTCACGCCCTGCAATATCAACCATGGTAAATTTTAAAAACTATTATCTTACGAAATGTGAAATACATTTTCTATGTAAAATATAAACTTATTAAAAAATTGGTAAGATTTTATTGTTGCCAAGGTAATACATCAACATGATTAACAAAGTAATTTAAAGTTTCTCTAATGTCGCGAGCAGAATTCGAATAGTTGTGGCTTCCTTGGGCGGCCAATGTTGATAAATTTTTAATGTCCATCAATTCAATGTCACTGTATATTTTTCTGGACTTTTTATCATTCATTAAAAAATTATGTAAATAAGCTATGGATAAGACCATTTTCTCAACTTTGTCAGGTGACAAGTTTATTGGATTTAGTAAAATTCTGAACCTTGCACACATAATACCAAATGCGTTTTCAACACAGCGCCTTGCTCTGCTTAATCTATAGTTAAAATTTTGTTGATTAACACTAAGTGAATTCCCTGTATATGGCTTGATTAAAGAGGTAGACATTGGAAATGCTGCATCACCAAGGAAAAATACGGGCATTGGTTTTTCCATAATTGGTAAAGGGTTTGATGAAGGGATCGCCAATTTTCCTAAATCAATAGCCTTTTTCAGTGTAGTCTCTGCAAAGACACTGCCATCATTAATTCTTCCATTGTTGCCAACACTCACATAAATAAATTGGTAATGCGCATTAGCAACTGCCATCATTATGATGCTGAAATAACCTTTGTAATTATAAAATCTTGAACCAGTTTTTGGAGGTGCGTTTAACTTTACATGCTTGCCATCTATGCAGCCTAAAACATTTGGAAAATTCCATAATTGGTAAAAATCATGCACAATCTTTAGCCAGTCTTCTTCTGAATGGGGAATCTAAATGTATAATTTAATTTTCAAATCAACAATGGCATTAAATAATGTTATAATTTACAATTATTTATATGAACAATATTTAGGATAGCAGTGATTCTGAATTTACACCAGAAACACCCAGTCCAGGCATAGTAAGAAAAAAACGAAAATTAAGCAATGATGAGTTTTTGGAAAGAAGTTTATCAATATTGGAACAAAAGGATGAAGACGATGAAGCATCGAGCTTTGCAAAAAGCTTGATTCCAATGCTCAGGCGTCTTGACCGTCGCCAATTTGCACAAACAAAAATTTCAATTCTTCAAATAATAATGAATGCGGAATTTCCACCCGAACCTACTCCATTTTACACATCTCAAACCAACTTTTAATAAAATTTTGTTTATTAACCTTTAGAAATATATCCATTAAACAGTTTTATAATACGATTTTAAGCTACATATAGAATTTTATTATTATTTCTAATTCATTTAAATAATTTCCACAATCTTTTCAGTTTTTGTTAAGGATTTCACAAGTTTGTATTAATGTATTACTTACTTGTATTGTATATGAAAGTGCTGTATAAAGTGCATTAGAAACAGCATTGACAATTGAGGAAACTGTAGATTTACCCATACGAAAAGTATATGCCAAACTTGTATAGTTTCCCCTAAATTGGAATCAATTAATCGAAAACATCAATTAATTCTACCTGTTGCAATGAACCTGATGAATAGTGCTAGCAATGTCTCGATTCTGATGGGCATACGCATTACCGTCGTTTGCTTATTGATATATGGCCCACCCTTTGAATTAACAATTCAAGCGTTGGTGCATCCATTCTTAGAAAGTTTTTATATAAAAGAGGAACCTCAATTTTTAACACCGAAAGCAAGTGTGTTGCCCCAAGGTGGTGGCGTAGAAGAAATCGCCTTCTCCAGCACCTTCTTTTCGGCTTTTGAGCTTTAACATGCTGGATTATTTGCCAAAGCTTAGAATTCTTTTTTCTTATTATACAGAGTTTAAGTGCATTCAGCTTGTTTTCCATTTCCATATTTTAATAAAAATGCAAACAATATCTATAGAATTAAACATCCAATCAAATTCATTTTTAATTTTAATGTTTTGAATCAGTAATTGAGGTGTTGATTATAATCTTCCCAGTGATAGAAAAACACAATTCCTGTTAAACTTAATTGATGAATAAATAAGTGGCCGTGCATCAAAAAGATGCTCGTCTGAACACACATCGTTCAAATTAGCATACATCAAAAAGACGCTCGTCTGAACGCTCCCAAATTTTGATAGATGCATCAAAAAAGCATACATAAAAAGATGCTCGTCTGAACGCATTTCATCAAAAGATGCGCATCAAAAGGTTCTCGTCTGAACGCACCTTTAGCAGCATTATGCCTTGGATTATGCTACAAAAACAATAAGAATCATGTTAAGTATTATAGGAAGAAATTATAGGTTCATTTAGTAATCTGAGAAATATTATCTTCAATTTCGTGCGTATGAAATTTGCTATGTTAATACATTAGTGAGAAAATGAAATAACAAATTATGACGTTTCTTTATCATCTAGAAAAACATCTACGATCAGTCCCTGTCAACAAGTTTTGTCTGACATTTCACTATTACGTATTATGTCGTTGATCTATTAAAGAACTTACCAGAATTTTCAAAAACTTTATTCCCGTCTTTGATTGTTCAATGGAAAAATTGAAAATGTCTAATTCAATTTTATTTCAAAACTAATTAATTTATAAACCATCTACGATGATTTATTGCTGACTAAATCTTCTTGTTTAAATCGCGCTATTTCACTTTGTTGTAAAGCATGTAATGAACTTGCCAAATGAAGTTTCGCAAAACGCTTATTTTGAAGCAAATCAATTTAGTTTTCCTCTGCTTACTGGTGTGCTATTAAAATGATTCAAATTTCTTGCGATATTGGGGTACATCTGAGGGATGCCAAGTGTGTNGTTAGTATTACACATTAAATTTATCATTTTATTGTGAAATAATTAGTAGCATAAATTGGAACCACCGTGAAATTCAACAAGTGATTCAGCTTGTTGAAGAGAAAGAATGCATTTGGAATTCAAATGCAGGGTTGTACCATGATAAAACGTTATGTGTAAATGCATTTAAGAGTATAGCACAATCTCTAAAACAACCAGGTAATTAATTTAAGCGATTTTTAAAAAATACTAATTATTGTACTGTTTTGCTGAATTCTTTTCTGAATTTTATTTTCTCCTTTTTGGCTTTTGAGCTTTAACATGCTGAATTATTTGCCAAAGCTTAGAATTCTTTTTTCTTATTATACAGAGTTTAAGGGCATTCAGCTTGTTTTCCATTTCCATATTTTAATAATAATGCAAACAATATCTATAGAATTAAACATCCAATTAAATTCATTTTTAATTTTAATGCACATCATTCAAATTAGCATACATCAAAAAGATGCTCGTCTGAATGCACTTTCATCAAAAGATGCACATCAAAAGGTTCT
>CABFPE010000472.1:155162-193436 GCA_900660155.1 Hofstenia miamia
TTATTATACAGAGTTTAAGGGCATTCAGCTTGTTTTCCATTTCCATATTTTAATAATGCAAACAATATCTATAGAATTAAACATCCAATCAAATTCATTTTTAATTTTAATGTTTTGAATCAGTAATTGAGGTGTTGATTATAATCTTCCCAGTGATAGAAAAACACAATTCCTATTAAACTTAATTGCTGAATAAACAAGTGGCCGTGCATCAAAAAGATGCTCGTCTGAACGAACATCGTTCAAATTAGCTTAGATCAAAAAGACGCTCGTCTGAACGCTCCCAAATTTTGATGGATGCATCAAAAAAGCATACATCAAAAAGATGCTCGTCTGAACGCACCTTCATCAAAAGATGCGCATCAAAAGGTTCTCGTCTGAACGCACCTTTACATTACACAACGGCTCTGAGTGATGAAGTTCAGCATTGTGCAATCTTCAAGTTTCCATCTTCATTCTAAAATATGCCGGCATTTCCACATTCACCCAGGAGGCAGCCATCAGAAATGCGTTAAGCCATTTATTTAATGTGGCTGGCTTTCCCCAAGAGGCTTATTGTTACCACTGACCTAAACACATAGTAAGTTAGTAATAAAATAAAAATTATGCCTGGTAATCCACGAGTGTATGTTGAGGGATTGTAAGCAGAGTTGTGCAATGTTCAGTTGATCTTTTCAATTTCTTCCCAAAGTCAAAGTGGTGTGCCAATGATGCCAGTTCTTCATACACATTATGACTCTTCATTTTGTAGAATATGGAGTCTGTATTACTGTATAAAACTGGGATTTTATTTTCAAATGCAGGCTTCATAATTTGATAGTGAAATTTAAACATTTGAAGTTAAATTCTGGCTGTTTGATTAATTTCTCTGCTGCTTCTTAATCCCCAACAAATTTTGCTTTACGTCGTTTTCTTAAGGACTCCATTGTCTTGCCAAACACTGCACTAGACATAAGCTTATAAAAAGCTCTTCTCAAAGTCATTTTTAGCAGCCTTGCGTTTCTCCTTGTTTAAGTCGATATAAGGCTTTAGAAATGGTGCCTGCTTAAATTCAAGTGCTTTTATACACAATTGATGAATATATGATTATATTTTTTTCCCTTTACATACTATATTTTTGATTAATATTAATACATGTTGAAATATATGTCTATACAAAATATAAAATGTTATACCTAAGTGTTGGCTTTTACATCTATGAATTATTTTCCTTAATACAGAGTGTTGCATAATTAAAACATTGTTACAATGAACATGTCATAACTATGTTAACAGAAGGAAATAAGTTAGTTTGCCTAAAAGATAAATCTTCGTCAAAAAATTAATTTTAACTGTCAAAAACATTTATTATTATCAATTGTTTCACTTTTCCCCATTCTAGCAATCAGAAATAAAAACTTGGTCAAAAATTAATTTGTTCAATTTAAATTTGTCAAAAATATTTCGTCACTAGATGGCGTCCAATAGAACCAATACATTACCAAATGGCAAATAGTCATGGGTGTCCCAATGTATCAGGGTCTCCCTAACTTTAACTACTAACGTACATTTAGCACTGCAGGAAGGCAATGACTTTTCGACGTACTAGACTTGATGCTAAACAATTAAATGAACTCATGGTCGTTAGGAGCTTGTTTTGAGTGTATTTTTAATCTGCTTTTCTATATTTGGTACAGCTACGGCTAAAACAAATTACGGCTATGGCTAAGGTTTCTATTTCGGCTACGGCTACTGGTTTCAAGTAAATTTCACATTAAATGCTTACTCTCTGCCTCACATGGCCAACATTGTTTCTGATATCACTACATAATATGAAGTGTTCTGCATTCTCGATCTAAAGAATGCATACCATTGATTCAAATTCAAGCTAGATACGACATTTAAAACTGGAGGAAAATTATATCCGCTTACTATGCAATTGGTCAGCAACGGCAGAAATGGTTTTTATGCCAGTAGCAATTTTTTTCTGTATAGCTTTAAAGTATTCGGTAAATGAAAATTTTAAGTCAATAATTAAGAGTATCAATTGCAGAAATACATTGCATTTTTGACAAAAAATTTTGTTTGTGTGCAACCTATTATTAAAATAGAAATTAATTGTGCAAAATTTCGTTTTCTAGAAGCTAATGCGTAATTTGTGCATTGAAAAATACTGGGTTGGTTATTTCCAGTTAAATTTGACTTTTTATGGCAACATCTAATTAATTGTGAGCGAATATAGAAGGGTCCTCTGAGTATTGCCTAAGATTGCAACTAGTATGCAAGAATATATCGTTGACATAGAAGTTAAACAAAAGAGGTCCAAGTACAGAGTAAATCTTGACTGGTTTCCTTTCACTTAAAAAAATATTTAGTCTTTGGACAAACCTCTAGGTTTCTTTATTAAAATGTTATGGTCTATTGAATCAAATGCAAAAGAGATGTAAGCATGCAATAGCAACATCATATTGTTGGGCATCGAGGGAGTTGTGCCCGTTTTCTGTTGCCTGGATAAGTGCATTATTCATTGAAAAACTTCTTCGAAATCCAAATTGACTTGCTGAAAGTAGATTATGTTCTTGAATACGCTCGAATGTTCGATTAAATATTATTTTTTCAAAAGCTACTTATTGGTGTCGTGATTGAAATTTCATCATATTTTTTTGAAAAGTAGAATAACATGTGTTTCTATTAGGTAGTTTGGAAATTCTCTCGATTTAATTAATTCATTAATAATGTAGTGAAGGAGAATATTACGTGTGCGGTTTTCTTAAGTTTCCATTTGGGAATATTTCACTGTCAAGATCAGCTTGAGACTGACGTTTTTGAGATAAATAAATTTTAGTTTTTATCAAATTTTGATCGCGCATTTTTTGGGGAATATTTTCTTGCATGTAATGTGTTTGTTCGATTGCGTCCCGTATTTCTCTATATTAATGTTTACTCATCTTAGTTTTTCAAAAATATGACCATTACTATTATCACATAAATTGATTTGGGAAATTATATCCTCCATAGAAGTGCCAAAATCAATCATAATACAACTAATCTTGAAAATATACGTTTCAAAATTTTGCACGTAATATTTTAAAAACATTACTAATTAAGTTTAAATTTAATGGAAAACAGTTTTGCAAGTTAAATAATATCGTATTATTAAGGTTTCTTACCATTCTCATGCAATAATATTTTACTGAAATTATAAACGGCCAATATACATATAAAAAATTATATAACGCCATATTCTATGAAAACCCAGAAAATATATAATTTTTAATTCCTTTTATCACCTTAGAAATGTTTCGAATGTCTATTACAATGTTTTTTATCAAAAATTAAAGTAATAATATTTTGGCAATTCATAAACAGCATTGGCGTTTTATAAAGTTAAAAATGTGAATTTCTTGGCGTTTTATAACATGGGATGTAAATTAGTGTTAAAAAACGCCAATATATATATATACCGTTTCAAGGGGCGCTCTGTCCCAAGAGGCCGCATTGTCAATATACAAAAATTTATATGTAGAGCAGTGTTTTTTTGCAATTTTTATGTGGGAAAATGTTTTGTTTTATAAAAGTATAATATAAAAATCCTAATTTTATTAAATATAGACCAATTTTCATCAAATGGATGGTGCTTTCAATTTTTTATAAGAGGCCTGACATGATCCCGAATGTGTTTTTCTTTCTGAATTTTCGAGCCACATTTGTCCTATTAACCCGCGCTTTACCGATATGGGCCAATTTAACCCAAAGTGATCTTCAAAGTTCAATCGCCATTCAAAATTTATCAATATAGGAATGAGTGCTCGTGACATCTTTTCTCAAAATGTTAAGATTATTGTAATGCTGAATGGAGGTTTAACTGTCACTAATTAAAGATAAATTAACATTTACCGAATTGGGTCAAAATTCCCAAGATTGTCGTAGCATAAACTTAACGTTTATTTGTCCATTAAAGTTGTTATAGAAATGTATAATTACTTTCTTATTATTTTGACTTAAAGAAACTGAAATTGACGTCGTGTGACAAAAGGCAGCGTCTACATGTATGAAGGGTATGTCATGCTACTTACAGTGATGTAGCCTACGGGGTAGCACGAAGTCAAATTAATTTCTAAAACAAATAAAGTGAGCTCTGCTAAACCCGACATCATAATGGTTTATAATTCACAAAAATGCGGTGTCGATGCAATGGTTGGACACTACTCTTCCCGGAGTGCCACCCGCCGATGGCACATGAGACTTTTCATGGTGATGCTCGATGCCGGAGCTTTAGCTGGATTTGTCGTGCATTATACACTGCAGTGCACATTCCGTCTTGGCTATGATTGCCAGTTAAACTGTTGAGACTGTTTTGTTTTTTGTTGCAAGATGTGAATAAAATAGTGTTTAGTCATTGATACAATTTACATGTATATCTAAAGATATTCATAAACCAAAAGCAATTCTAAATATTTATATATACATAGATGAGAGAAAGTTTACATTATAATTTCGCTCAGAAATGCATGTAAATTCATAATCGGTTATTTTTTACTTATATATCAAAGTTAAATGGCACCTTCTTTCAATCTTAATTTATATGCTCCAAGAGAAGTAAAATGTATTGGTAAAAGCTCAACAAAAATGTAAGAAACGGTTATTTTCGCAAACAAGTGCGCTACTTTTTGGTATGGGTCAAAATGACCAAATTCAGTAATCGGCGTGGTAAAGTGTAGTAAAGCGCGGGTTAAGGTCTACTATAAGATCGTTTTTATGTTACATCTTTTCTAAGTAATGCGCGTAATTATATCTGCAATTTTAAATGGGCCCGTTTCAAAAAATTCAAAAATGTGCATTTTCTAGTCAAGTAGTCCGTGTTTGCAAGACAATAGCTCCGTCAGTTTTGATTCGACTTCTAAAATTTTTACACCATTCAATGCGTAATCGATAGAAATATGTGAATTGATTACTGTTTTTGCACTTTCTAAAAAAAATTGGTGTTCCGTAGCTGAAATATAAATTTTTGCGAAATTTCGAAAAAATAGTGGTCCATAGCGCAAGAACTACATTACATAACTTTCTCGGAGTAGTTTTATTCGATTTTACGTCAAAAATTGATTAAGAGGTTTGCTAAAAGCTAAGCTCAATAATCAGTTCCTTCTATAGGTGAGCAGATGCCTATACTGCATCAGCCTCCTCATTTAGAGGTTTTACTGAAAATTTACTGGCCATCATATAGTAGGTTTTGGTCTGAAATGAACTCATTTCATCAAAATTAGTATCAGAGATACCATAGTATGACCAATAATCTTCACACCAATCTCAAAATTCAACACAAAAATACAAAAAATTGATGAAAAAACACCGCGCCTTATATAAAAGATTTTGGTCGTTTTTTAAAAAATTATTACTAATCCATGAAAAAAATTAAGTAACCGAAATGAGCATGCTAATTTCAATAAAATATCCACACTAGCCATATGCAAGAAAAAGTGGATTAAATTTATATGCATCAAATTCGGGCACTTTGTATCCTTGGAAAGGGCGCTCTGTCCGAGAGAACGCCATTTTGAGGGGCATTTATATATATATATATATATATATATGGCAAAAATAGAGGTTAAATTTTAGAGTTCGTTCATATTATTGGCCGGTCAGTCATTTTTTAAATGCTACTACGAATGCTACAAATTCAAAACAGACTATAAAATACCGGGAAACAATAATTTTGCTGTAAATTTGAATTTTCGATAGATTGTATGCATACCCAGTAGAGGGTAAAATCAAATGACATCTCCAGAAACTCAAATAATCTATTGAAACATCAATAACATTTTTTTAATTCAAACGATATAAATAGCTTAGATTCTAATACCAACATTAAACGTTGGTAAACTACGAATCATGTATTGTATTTGAAATGACTACGTGAAAATCAGCTTCAACAATAATTTTATGAAATCCTTCATTAAATTTGCCTAATTTAGAATTGAGAGCATCACTATTCTTGAGGATTAGATCCTGAAAATTCATGACATTCATATTTATACATATTGTGCATTTTCGATGTTTACAAACCATCATAAATAACATTACAAATCAATAAACTTTAAGTTTAAAATAAAAAGTAAGTCATTTGATTCTTAGAAAAGACATAACTAGAGAAAATATATAAGCAGTATATTATATTTTTTTACAATAATAAAGAGTAAAATGCAAAATTAAAGGTTCAATCTCAAGTATTAACGACGCTTGTTTGATTTCTTTTTGTCCTAAAATAGAAAACTATTACTATAATGACTATGTGTTTTTCACACTATGAGAATAATGCAAAGGTATTGCAAATTCAATATCTTCACTTCATTGAAATTTAAAAAAATATACCTTAAAAAGCAACGTTTGGGAAATATTTAGCCAAGTTAATTCCGCCAAAATAGTCATTTCCTCATGAAATTTTAGATTGGAACAATATCAAATACTTTAAAAATAATAAGCAAAAAATTAGTTGAAAAAATTTTCGATTTTGCACACATTAAATATTCAACAATATTTTCGTAAACGTTTTTTTGTATCAATCACAACATGATCCCAAAATATTTCCACTTTTTTAAGACAAAAATTAATAATTAAATAAAATTTATACCTCCTTATTCATTAGGATAATCAAAATCCGAACGAAAATATTAAGGAAATCCAAAAAGAGATCCACAGAATGACTAAGGAAATCTGTCTCCTTGAGATGTTGAAAGCGGAAAATAATAAGTTGAGTATCGAAAAGTACGAATCCACAAAATACAAGGAGACCAAGATATAGATCCATCTTCATGATGAAAGTGGATCCAATGAAGCGATTGAGAATTGAAGCCCAAAACATTATGTTGAGGGCAGAGAACAAGAAACCTAATGAAATGCCATTACAACCAATAATTGCGGAAGAAGATTTTGATTTTATAATATACATAGGAGTTATTATTACTTACCTCCAAGATATAGCATAGAGCGTTTCTCGGCCCACAAAGAGCACAAAGTGAATGATATAAATATTAACGAAGTTCCAATGAAAGCCGTTACAATCAAACTAAAAACCACATTTCAAAACAAATAAGATTGAGAAAAAATACCTAGGCTCAATGCTAACTGCCAAATTAAGCAAAGGATACAAAGAAACGCCTAAACACATAGATATAATATAATTACAAAATGTAAATATGATTAAATTTTATGAGGTACAGATATTTGTTTCACTAATTGATAGTGCGATCAGAAACCTAGTCTATATCCGAATTGGAAATAACCGAGATTTTCAAAACCGGCAGTTGGTCAGCGACAGCTAATACCGGTCGCCCAGTAAATTTTATTTTCATTATTTCCAATATGAACATATATATATTTTTTTAATTTTGGCAGGTAAAATTATTGGCCGTTCTTAAAATTTTCCAAACGTCCTGCATGCCGATAATTGCCGGCCCCGACTGACCAGTCGTTGATTCCATCTCTAGTCCATATTGCGAATTATCATCAGCATTGACTAGACTTAAAAAATAGCCAAAGATTTTTTACTGAAATGTCGTTGTCTAGTTCATGTAGTGTATAGGCGAAATCATTTTTTTATCATGAGGTTCTTTGCCTATTATACAGAGTGAGTCATGGGAAACGGATGTTTTTAGAACGCCTCTTGCTCTTTAAGGATAAGTGATTAAAAAGATGCCATTTAGGTTGTTGTTATTTATTTATCTTTAACGTTAAGTTTTGTACTTGTTAATCATTACTTTTGAATTGCTTTTCTTTTCAGATTTACTTTAAATTTTAAATTTCTTTCCCTCATGATATCGTGGAGTCTTGAACACCGTGTGTTTGTTTATGACACCTACGTGAAAAATGGTGGTTTCAACAAGATCGGGCCACCGCTCATACAGCGAGAGCGTCCATGACTGCTGTTCGAGCTGCATTCCCTAATCATGTCATTTCACACTTTGGAGATGTCTCATGGCCGCCGCGCTCACCCGATCTTTCCATGTGCGATTTTTATCTGCGGGGATATTTGAAATCACGCGTTTATGCTGCGAAACCCCGTACACTTGGAGAATTGAAGACTGCGATACGTGAAAATATCCAGGAAATAGGTGAACAAACTTTAGTGAAAGTGGAAACCAACTTTAGAAAGCGACTTCAAATTTGTGCTCGTGAAAATGGACAACATTTGTCTGACATAATTTTTCAATCTTAAATATTCCATAATAGCATAGTTTAATGAATGCTTTTATGTATGATAATAAAATTTTTTTTAAATATTTGCAGAGTTTTGTCTTCTTTAAAAACATCCGTTTCCCGTGACTCACCCTGTATATTGACGGTATTTTGTAGTTTATGAAGCCCTTAATTGTTTTTTGATGGGAAATTATATATTGCGTTATTTCATTGTTCATTGTACATTTACTTAGTTTAAAATAAATTTAATAATTTCAATGGCTGCTTCTAAAATACTCTACCAAAAAATAGTATTGTTATTTAACCCTTACACTGCGTAAGCCCAATATTTGGGTCACTCGACAATGGTAAAAAATACACAGAAAGGGGTTGAGGTATTGACTGATAATGACAGACAGTGAAAGGGTTAACAATAATAGCAATAATAATTATAAATATTTCGTGAGTTATGTACGAATATGCAATTATAGGCATCACTATATGACTTTCTGTAATTTTTGGATTCGCCGTTATAAAAAAATAACAGAAAAATAGGGAAATTTCATTTCGTAAAAAAACTGTAAAAATAAATAGAATAGCCTGAAACTGATCTATGGTCAATTTCGGCCTGTTTATTTACATAGTCGAGATGTCGGCCTCATATTGAAAATATTTTTGGAAGAACGCAACTGAAACTTTTGATTTACTGTAGAATCACTGAATATCATATTTTTACTGTAATGACGCAGATCAATTCAATATTTATTACTAAAATAAAATTGAAAATCAGAAAACCTTTAAGTTTCAATAAAAATTATTCAGCATTGTGTAATATTTTATATTGTGTTTTCCAGATAAAAAGAAATCCTGGGGGTGATGCTTTAATTTTTGAGAAGGCTATCAGTTTGTAAATGACCTGCAAGAAAAATGCTTTCATTTTAATGTTTCAGTCAACTTTTTAGAATAGTTCAAATTAATCACTTTAGAGCTTCTAGTGTGGTTCAAATCTTCATGCAAACTGACAAAAAAAGCTGAACAGTTTTAAAATGCATATAATGAAAATTAACGAATACATTGACATTAAGAATATATAAATTATTCTTAATTAAACTAGAAATATACCAGTAGAAGCACCGAAGCCCAACAACAAAGCCATGCGATTAGCAGTGCACTGAGGACCAGTAAACTTCAGAGCCAATAAACAAATAATCGACGCAATGCTTAGAAGAAGTCCCTAAATATTCAAAATAATGATCAGCGAATTTTCAAATATTTACTGTTTGAGTTGAGGGCAACTCGAATGTATGTCTTGTGAAAACAAAAATTAAAAGATTCAAAAATTATATTACAATATAAATACGCACTGGTAAATAACACACATTTAGTATTTTGGCATATAAGATTTTACCTCGCAATGTGATTTCGATAAGGTGAAATAGCACATCAATAAACTAAATTTAGAAACAATTTCGTATCATCAATGTGTTAGTTTATTAGCAACTTCCCTTATAATTAAAAGAAAGCTGAGTTGCAGCTCAAGAAACTAACCATTTAAACAATCTGCATTTTTATAACTTCTTAATTATTTCCCATTGCTTACCAATAATTTCAATTGTTGGATGTTAGAGGGATGATGTCTGTTTGCTCTTGAAAATGCATTAAAAAATTGCGATGACCCCGAACGCACAGCATGGCTTTTCCTGTTTCTTAGAAAAAGTAAAAGACGTACATCCATGATATGATTGAATATCTACTTCATGTAAAAAATAGGAAACCATGGTCTTACTATAAGTGAGGAAAGAAATTTAGAAAACAAAAAGAACACAATTACTGATTAGATAGAAATTTTTCCAAAGTTTGACATATTAATTTTTTATTAAATATAAAGGATTTCTGACTAAAATTAAGAGTGTAATTAGATCATACTGTACTTTCAAGTTGTGCGCAAACATCACCCAATGTAATGTAAACATAGTACACTGCAAAACGTATATAAAATTAACACGTGAGACTCTTAAATATTGACATATCAAAATGGAATCTTTGAAATAATAAGGAAATTTTAAAGAAACAACGTTTTCCAAAGATTTGTATTGGTAAACATTATACTTTAAAAGATCTTAAGAATGATGATAAGCACGAAATTTCATTTTGTAAAAAACTTCAAATTAAATTTATTAATAAACAGTGTGCACTTTAGATTTCAATGCAGAAATAAGTTCTAATTCGATATTCTCTTCGCGAAGTGTATATATAGCGTCCAATGAAATAGCATCACATTTTCAATTTAACATGAATGAAAATCATAAAGTAAAACAAACGGGAAAATATAAAAGGTAAAACTTACGCCTGTAAACTGAAAATATGCGGCAAATGCTGCCCCAATACATGCCGACAAAACTGTCAGCGTCATACATGAATAAACATTCTTAAGATGTCGTTTCGTGGCGATGTCGTATTGACGAAAATCCAATAAAGCTTCAGCATTGAATCTTTGCCCAAAATCCATATCTTAAATGATTCGTAGTTTCAAGTAAAATTATTCCCACCAAACGTTTACTAGATATATAGATTCATAAATTCTCAAATATTTAAAAATAATAACATTAAATTACTTTGACTTATAGACCAAAACTTTAAATAAAAGACTCAATAAAATAATGAAATATTAATGTGAGTAGAGCGACTGAGAGAATTTCAATAACGTATTATCGTCAACTGTTTACATAATTAAATTAAAATGTAGCAATCAACTTACTTGAATGCTTAAGATCGAAGAGTGTTCAACAGAAAATAAATATTAATTAAGAACAGCAACGTGTTAAATTTTAAATGGTTGCAAAACGAAATATTGCGCAACATAAAAAAGGAACTCAACTTCTCGGCAGAAAATAATATCAAAATCGACGCTTGTCTGATTAACACATGGCACTTAAAAGCTATATTTTAAAGTAACTATTAGACTCTAAATATGTTTTGCAAAATTGAATTTACTTGCAGATTTGGTTGAGATGAAATGTTATTAAAATGAAAACGAAACAGGTATTAACGTGAATTTTTGTCTCGATACAATCCATTAATTTTTAGCCAAAATCAATTAAATAATTTAACATTTCCTGAATGCGGTCTATATTTTTGCAGTTTTGTAATGGAACATAAAATTTGAAACGAAGAAGCCCTAAATCCCTATACTTAATAGATTTCAAGGCCTGCAGATTTCTTATCTTCTGCTATAATTTTAACAACATTTTAATAAATTATTTGCATACCTAACGCTTAGAGAAAAAAAGTACGTTTAATATAATCTGTGTTCTATGTTAACGTAAATAATTTGCACAAAGGGTGGTTATAAAATTACATTGTCAAATTATAATGTTAAATAATCGATATAATTAATAATAACTACAAAGGAATCTCACGGGCAATTAACCGACAGATAAAAATATTATAAAAATGCTTACTAGACGGTTATTTATGCGAACGTGAAAGATATTGTAGTTTAATATCTCTATAAGCAAAACCAAAATCGACTTTTCTATATGGGAATTTTGTTCCATCATACAATATTTATTCCGATAGTTGATAACAGGCGGTACTATTTTTATAGCATATTTACAGTCCTATGCACGCGTATATAACAGCAATTATAAGTTAGAATAAAATTTCGTAATTAGCACGTCACAAATAGATCACATGTTTCTTTAGTCAATATTATGCCTCCTCTCCTAATAATTTCGCTCAATAATATTGAACAACGTAATATAGCAAACACTCTAACAAAAGCGTAATGCAAATAAGATATTTCATTGTGACTACTGTAGATTACACGTATTATATCCATAAGTAGTATTTACGTATTTTCGAAACTAGAAATTATCAAGTATGTAAAAACGTTTTCTTACTAAGGCTACGGATAGACTACTTGATTGGTCACGTATTCTATCACATTTGAAAGCATCACACGCCTATGGATATGTTTAAACTATGGAACTATAATTGCAATACAGTCTAATCACTTACTGGCGATTAGCCTAACTCCTATTTCTATCCAAAATATTTTTCAATGTTATATTTAAGATAGCCGATCTGAAAACCAAATATCAAACCACATTTTAACTAAATTTGAAGGATTTGTTGCAAGTTGAGTTGGTGCATTGAGTCCTGACTTAACCGCTGTCTGATATTCTCAAAATCAACGCTTTCCTGAAATGAAAAGTCGAGTCGCACAAAATCAATACAGTCTGGTTAGGCATAGTTAATCTACAAAATGTTCAAAGTGAGATTTTTTAATACATATGTTGTTTGGCATGCAAAAGACACATACTCCCAAAATTTTTTGTTCTTTAACACATAGAAATTATTTTTAAAAAATTTTTTTCAAATGAAAAAGTATCAATATTTTTATTGATGATCAAAAAGTCCAAATTGTTTTTTTAGAAAATATGATTATTTTTTCATTTTTATGGAAAATGTGTACTTACAGTTAATATATGTGAAAGTTTACTAAGCGTTAATATATATATATATATATATATATATATATATATATACTAATACCTCCCGCTATGTATTTTTTCCACATAACCATATAAGCTGAATTTCCCACATAAATACTTATATATATATAATAAAATTATTTACCCGTTCTGCACACAAAATTTCATATTTACAAATTTATTCCACTAAAACCAAATATATAATGCAAAATCATCGTATTTTACATCAACCTCGGGTAATGTACAATTTTATTTGATGTATGTAACTTTTCGTTAATGCGAAGATATTCTATATTTAACTAGATACGCAAATGTATAGGCCAATATAATGGTTTTCTACATCAATGAAATATCAACAGCTTATACAGTATGCATACAAATAAAGTAAGTCGACAGCCGATTGTCTTACTAAAGTAATTGATTTAATCGGTATAAATTTTATAACCTCAATATCTTAGCAGTTAAGGCCTTGTTTCTTAATGACTCGTCAGCATTCAAAACAGTTCTACAGAATGTGCTCATTAATAAATTACATACATCATTTTGACTTGCTAATTCTGTAGTGATAAAAAATCCTAAACGGTCACTAAAGTTTCACCCAGTAGTAATAACGCCAATATCACCTTGATGTTTATATTAAATGGTGTTACAGAAATATAATACCAAAATATAAATGCATACTAAAATGTAGGTGATTTTAAGCAATTTATAATCATAAAAATAGAAATACCTAGATTGAATTCTACAGCAAATCGTTCTAACCTTATTTATAATTCTATAAAATTGAAATTAAATAATTAATTGAGATGATTTAATTACATGAAAACTATGGAATTTCTATTATGCGATCCTCTTTTATTATTTTTAGATATAATTAGTTTTTTCGCATATTCGGAGTTATAATTGCATTTACAGGTGAGTTTCTGCATATAGTCATTTAGATCAACAAGCAATTCGTCAGGAGCTCGATATTGAGTTAGGTAGATAAAGACATTAAACAAATCATCAATTGTTAATTCTATCTCGTAATTTATGGGGTTATCACCATCTAGCATATCTAGAATGACAGTAATTCAGAAAGGGAGCAGCTAAAATCCCAAAATAGTACTTTGCATACTTTTGCTTGAGATGTTGCCTCATCCACTTGATCAAGTTTCTAAACTTAAAATGAAAAAAGCATATACATATATATATATATATATATATATATATATATATATATTTAGTTAAATAAGGTAAGAATTAAATTAACCAAGTCACAGTGTAACTGTTTATATCAATTGCTGAAAATGTTTGGTGATTATTATTATTTTTTGCATGGATTTTGATCCAATTGATATTTTAACTGTAAATAATAGATTTCGAGGCGAAGGTATAACATAGAGTCCCCGCGCACAAAATAAACACTAATATAGGGTAAAAAAACTATGAGAAAGTTTAAAAAATAATAGATATAGACCAATAATTTTGCATAATTAACCAAATTCGTAGCAAGCGATATATATTTATGGAAAATAGCACAGAAAACCTGGAATTCAAAAACAATTATCTATTATTCACAAATTGCAATATATAAAAGTATATTTATGCAAATCCATATATTTTTAGTTTAAATTTAGTCCTTGGGTAAAATTTCCAAATACATGTGGTAAAAATATAAATATATAAATTTCGATTATTAAATTTGTTTTACTCGTACTATTATAACTAATATATGCGCTTTGTTGAGTAAATAATTTATTTAGGAAGTTTTTGTGTATAAATATTTAAAAAATCGTTCTTTTTTGTGTTAAAAATGTTCACATTAATAATATGCATTATGAATTATAGTCTCTGTTCGAATGATTGAATCCCACCTTAGATTTCATCTCATGATTATTTGGTGAACTTGCAACAACTTCATTACAATAAAACTTTATTTTCAGCCGATAGATGGCGCTTTGTTTGAAAAATCGTATTCATGGCGTCTTGTGGATTGCGCACATTACTTAAGGCAACGGCTACCCCTGTAATATCTGTAATAAATATCTGAATTGAATCAATCTCCTTAGGCTATTGAAACTCTTTGTGGAAAATATTAATTACAACACAACAGCCAAGAGATATTTCATTAAATCTACTAAGCAATAAGGATTTTTCGAGTAAAACATAATTGTATAACCCGTTACGTTAATTGATAAAATTGCCAAATCCATTGCTTTAGAATTACGAAGAGAAACTACATGCTGTTAGGTGCAAAACAAGTGAAATAACCGCTATTTTGATAGTTTAATGGACAATAAGTTAACCGACACTACCATAAGAAAGATAAAAACGTAAACTAAAAAAGGTGATTTCTCGCTTTGAATCAATTTGCACTGAATGGGTTCTTGCACTACATGATTCAATTATTAAAAGCGTTACGTTGAGTGCCAAATACATGTTCAATATAAGTATGAAAATATATAATTCTATACATTATACTTAATGCATATGACACTTGAGTAAATTAATTTGAATTTTAAATAATCGACAGGCCCATGAAACATCCGCACTATACGAAATATATTGATAACAATATCAAATGCATGACCCTAACGCGGTCACATTGGCCATAAATTCGATTTTACTAATCGGGTAAATAAAATGTGGAAATAAATACAAATTAGGAGAACAAATTCTCTGAAAGTATAAAAGTTCCAATTTATTTAAAAATCTCAAATAACGACTTGATTTACACTTGAAATTGGCCGAATGTTGGATACAATGTGACAAATGCGAGGTCTGGAATCATGCAGAGTGTCTTGATATGACAAAGGAAGAATTTAAGGCAGTTTCGAAATTTCCGAATATCATTTGGCATTGTGAAACTTGTTTATAGAATAAGAAGGATCCTAGTGAGCAGTCCAGGGCCCCTATTATAACGAAGGAGCAACTTGAAAATGTCCTTAGTGAGGTGGTAAAAGCTACCATGAAAAAGGTTTACTCCGAGCGTGAAGACAAAAATAGTTCCACAGCGCAATTTCCTGTGAAATCCCCTGGTTTGCGAATTAGAAACTTGCCCGAAACTAATGCTGAAAACAGGAACGGTAGAATTATGGCGGAGCGGGATCAGGTTCTTAATGTGAATAAACACATGGAAGAAGAAGCAAATGTGTCAATTACTGATATTTACCGTGCTGGTAAGTTGAGGGAAAATGCAAAGCCACGCCCTCCCATCGTGAAGTTTTCTAACCCTTGGCAAATTAGAAAACTTTAGCAAACGTACAAAAAATGAAAACTTTCAGTCGAGCAAATGTATTTATATCGAAAGAGTTGGTGGGAGAGGAGCTAGATCTCGAAAACGATTACTTGCGAAAAGGTATGATCTGATAAAGAACGGTGAAGCTAAGAAACAATCTATCAGAATTCGCAATCTGAAATTGTTTGTTGATGGAAATGAGATTTCTGTATGACTAGACAACTGTAAATTTCCTGTACTGAATGCAAGATGTATCAAGAAGCCGAACGCGCTAATTCATTTACAAAATGACCTTTCCGCCAATTCTATTTAGATTTACTGTCTGATGGGGAGACATGGCTGAATTCTGATTTTACGAATGCAGCTTTCTCGATTCCCGGATAGCATTTACTACGAAACGATCGGAATACCAAGAACTCCACAAAACTTTCTGGAGATGTTTGCGCGTATATTGCAGAAGATTTGACTTTTGAGCAAGTAGAAATTGACGGTTGGGAGTCCTTTGAGATATTGTGGATCAGTGTACCGGCACTGAAACTCTATATTACTGCTGCTTATGCTCCACCAAAGTTTGAGAGGAGTAGTTCCTAGGCAAAGTATCCTCATTTGCGGAGATTTTAACGATTGTGAAGTGAGTCGTTTGTGCTCGGATTCGGATAGGGGATTCTCAATAGAAACCAAATTACTCACCCGCAAGAATAAAGATATTGATAAAATATTTTGAATTATTCCAACCGACTGTTTACTCAGATCATATGGGGGTTGTCTGTACTTATCAACATAAAAAACGCGAAGTCAGTAAAATCTAATTTCGTGATCAACGATTTTATTATAGGCGAACTGCTGGATCAATCTTACAGGAGGTAGACATTACCTGGCTACATAACAATGAGGACGCAGATCATGGTGCATAATGATTTGGCGAGGTATTGTCGAATGTATTTTATGAAAGCTGTCCCATCCGAACTGTATCGATATCAAATAAGGACCCCTGCTAACGACACCTCTTATGAAGCTTTTGCAGAAGTATAAATTATTCAGCAAGGGCTAATGTCGTTGCAGAGCTGTTTAGATCTGTCATTTGTGAGAATGCAAAGTCGCAAAACAAGGCAGGTTCACAAAGGTAGTGGCAACATACCAACACCTCAAGGAAAAAACCGTGGGGTCGCTGAAGAGATTCGATTCACTCCACAAAAATTAAATGAACACAACAAAATTTCGAAAAAACAACACGTTGAGCTCTTAGAGAGAATACCTATCGGCAAGTCCCTCTGCTAAACTGCTCCCAAGTTTACCGATTTTTTCTTGCAGTGAGGAAAACCGCTTCCGGTAAAGACGATATCCTTCACTGGATCTTGCTGGAAAACGCTGAATGGCTTGCTGAACCGCTAACGACATAGTCAATCTATCATTGAAGACTGGTAAATTTCCAAGATTGAAAATTGCGAAGATTGTCCCAGTCCCTAACGAAGCTAGCGCAACCAAAGGACTATAGACCGGTATCTGTTAGTAACATAATAGCGAGATATTCTGAAAAATTGTCATCAAAACAATTCTTGATGACGCGTACCAATCATTCTTATTGAATAACCAGGTTGGCTTTCGAAACCACGGATTGACCGCAGCAGTCGGCATCAAATTTTCAGCAATGTACATCACATGTTACTGCAATTTGATTACGTGCAGCTGGTAGTCTTAGATATCTAAAAGCATTTGACACGGTTGCTCATAGCAGCATTGTTTCCGTTTGAGGAATTTCAACCCAGGGCTTAATCCTGCCATTGTAAATTGGGTAATAAGCTTCCTGACAGATAGAGATCACTTTACGGCGTCGAAAGAAGGTAGCTCTACTGTTCTCACGACTAATCAAGGTGTCCCACAAAGGACTGTTGGTGGTCCTACTTACTATAACATATCTGTCATGCAGTTGAAGTTGAGTCTGTTCATCCTACAGTATTTGCTGATGATAACACCGAGGTCATTGCAGGAAACTTTGGCTGTGATGATGGTGCTAGTGTAATAATTTCGGATATTCGAAAGCAATTTGAGGCTAAAAATCTGCTATCAAATGTAACGAAGTAAAAGAAATAGCGATTACCAATCGACTGAACAAATTGCCATTTCCAGAAATTGATGGGGTTGAGCGTGCTTCTCATGTGAGGATTCTAGGCATTTAATTCGATGGTAGAACTGACTTCGTAATCCATATCAATATATGTGTGTCATCAGCGTCTTCAACCCTGAAACTGAAACATCTCGCATTCAGTAAAAGGGAGCTTAAATTGTACAAATCGCTTGTCCTGAGCAAGCTTACATATGCTTGCTCAGTCTGAGGCGGTATAAATAAAATGGCTGAACGAAGGATTGACAGTGTGCAGAAAATAGCCGTACGATTCGGGATTATAACAGTTCTCCAAAATAAGGAATATCATCAAAGAAGCAAATAAAAGATTATACGACAGAATTGTTGAAAGTAAAGGTAGACACCCGTTATCCAGATCTGTCCATTGAGATCTGATTATGTTGAAAATCGTTTGCGGCACCGAGTTGCACATAGAGGTGTATCAATCAGCATATTCCCCCATTGACATTTGAAGATCTACTGATTTTAAATTCTATTGATATTCTGTATGGTTATCTATAATCTAAATAAAAGTTCTGTTCTGTATGAATTTCAAGTTTTCTGTGCTTAAGTCCTTAAATATATACCGCGTGCTACAAATTTGATCAATTATGCAGCATTTGGTCTATATATTGTTTTTAAGCCTTTTCCGTATGTTATTGAAATCTTATCGTTTTTTACACTATATTGGTATTTATTGGTTCCACGCGCAAGCATTCTGTGCGTTGGCCGATTTCGATTAAATAATTCGATGACAAAATTAGCTTCTATATAACTAAAACTCATGTATTAAAAGCAACCGATTAAATACTTTATGCTTGCTCTTTAGCAGAGGCCTAAACATTAATAATAAGAATTCATTTTAAACAGCTTCATTAAAATCGTGAAAATGATAATTGATTACAAAACTATTAAAATAATTATTGAATAAATATATCTATAAATTGCACACATGCTAGTAAATTAGCTAGAATAATTTAGATAGCTGAACCAATATAACCATACTTTAACCAAAGCACATTAACACAAATTTGAATTTCTCGAAAAATAGAGTAGGCACTAGGCAGTCGCCATGGGAAAATACAATAAGTTCGTAAAATATATGTTCGTATTGAAAAAAATTTAAGTTCGTATTTTATAAGTTCGTAAACATATTCGTAAAATATAAGTTCGTATTATTAAATTTAATATATTAGTTCGTAAAATATAAGTTCGTATATATATATATTATGATCAATTAAATCAGATAAAAATGACGTAATAATTCTTTAATGGAGAAATTGAAGGTTCCCGAAAAAATTCTCACCTCTATATGTATCAATCTTTTTTACGTAGTATATTATAAGTGTCAAATGTTTCGGAGTTGCAGAGAGCTGCTAAAAGCTGCACAGGTGCATAAATTTTATATTAAGCTACCTAATACATTACATAACAAAAATATTGCACGTCAAATTAAGTTTAGTCATGGCCAACAAGTTGAAGAAATTGAAATACTAAAGTTAAAGAGTGTGCTAAAGAGGTGAGCTGAAAATGAAAATTCAAGTCTTAGGGAGATTTTCAATTCCTCTACTAATCAATCAAGCGTTGGTGATCGAATTTTGTTACGCCCATGTTCCTTCACTTAGTAACAATTTTAAAAGTTTGCTCTCATCGTCTTGTGCCTATTTTTTATTCTGAGTACAAAACACTACTAAGCGAATATGTATATATATTGGAATAATAGCATTGGTATTATTGAATTTATTTGTGCAAAACTCTCTATTTAATCTATTCGGCGATGTAATCTTATCATTTCAACTAAAATTTGCCGTATTCTTTTATGCTATTTTTACTTTAGATCTTGTTATTTCACGTTATGCCATGAATATTCTTTGCAGGGTATATTGAATATATCCATCCTAGTGTTTATCTTTGAGGAACCTTGTTATGGTTCTTCATTGATTTATGCTTTGGCTTAAGTACATATCACCATTAAAAGGTAAGTTTTTTTACTTATTGAATATTGATTGGCCTTATTTTAATAGGAGCAATTAAAATATACCAAATCATACAGATTTGAATGAATTGAAATAAGAAAATTTGGTGATATGTATTATTTGGCAATTACTCAATATTACTTTAAAGCCATTTTATGCATATATTAATTGTTTTTTAACTCAGGTACTCTCAATTCCATTTTACGAAGTGTAGAAATCTCCATATAGCAAGTAGCCGTATTGGATTTGAATAACTTAGCGTAATTATTAATTTTACGAACTTAAATTTTACGAACAAATATACGAACATATATTTACGAACTTAAATTTTACGAACACAAATTTTACGAACTTATACGGCATCCCCAGTTTTATGCTTGGGATAAATTTAAGGATAAATTCTAAATTTATCGCACTTAATATGCATTTGCTAAAAAATTGCATTTTCAGATTTTAAAATGTGCTTTAAATATATTTATTGAATTAGTTTCAGAATATGCTATTTTTGTAGCTAACAATTTAATGAATTCATCATGAAAATATGTTATAATTGCAAAGTCGAGTGATTATATTCTGAATTTTGATAATCACACCTGCTCTACACAAATATGTTCTTTTATATTTTTTATTACTAATTTAGAGATACTGTAGCATTATTAATCTTACAGAGATTGGAAGCAACTAAAAACAAGTAAACATAATATTTGAACAATTAGGCTAAATATACTGAAGCAAGCTAAATATTTAAAAAAATATGATTGAATTTAAAAACAGCTAAATTTTTTAACATTCTCAACCCCCACCCACCTATGAACCAATATTATAATCCAGGATCATATCATCTTTTAGTTTTTCTTGACCCAGTAGGTCATTAAGATTACAATTGCTAAGTTGTCAGAAAAGCACTAGATCTTTGCTGGACGTCTTTCACTAAGATGTACTTTAACATCAAATAAGTCTCATTATGTTCCTAAAATTCTAGTTTTGATATCAAATCTTTCAGAACGTAGAAATCGTTCAAGCCTATGTCGGCTTTATAAAATGATTTAGATTCAAAAATTTCACACGTCAACTCGAATTTATATTGCATTAAAGCAAGCTTTCATTAAATCCAGATGATTTCATGTATGCAGTTTGGTTTGTGGAATAATGTTCACAAAAAGTGAATACAGTATGTCCTCAGCCATACCCAACATAACTTTTTTTCTGTAAGTTGAGAGTAAGTAATAACAGTTGGTGAAAAAAATTCAAGTTCATTCATTAAAGCAATCTCTTCATCAGCTTAACCTTCAATTTACTAACATTTACTGCCAAGGGCACATAGTCATAATCATTTTATGGAAATCTGTTTTCCATTCCGTTTCATCTGCCTATACTTCTGTCTGATACACTTCTATCATCTTCGCTGGCAATTATAAAGGCTTGACGACGTCTTCTTCTTAGAACTCCGTGAAAAATGTAGTTACTATAGAACCTGTATTTTCTCACATTTAAGTGCCTGAATTACAGGAAATAAAAGATTACTTCTTTTTTCCAATGCATGAAAATATATACAGGGTTAGGTCACTATTAGCACTATCAGGTACATTGGATCGAAACTAGGTAAGAAGTGTTGTCCCTATTAATTATGAATATATTTATATTTATAGGAAAATCCTATAAATACTTTTTAAATATATTTATAGGATTCATATATATGATTTTCAAATCATTTATAAGATCCACTTCAACATACAAAAATGCTGTCGCCTGTTTCACATTTATAATGTCCTTATCCTTATCATTTTTGCTAACAGTCCATAGTATTTGTTAAACGATACGAAGTATTGGAAGAGTACCGTACAGTTAATTTCGCCCTCTAGCGATGGCCTAGGCATAGTATGACTACCTCGCCCCATTTGGCGCATTCGGTCGTCGCGACGTCCCGGGCGGGCCTGCTGCGAAGTAGCCTTCAAGTAGCCGCAAATGTCCATACCACCGCGTGTCAGACAACCCTGGTCCACACAAAATGTATCGACCTGGTGAAAGAATAAGCTTTAATTATGGCATTGTTAAGCATATGTGCGCCACATCCAACAAAAATATCTGCTAGATCAAGGTAAATGCTTGTACCATCAAACGCATCATCCTTTTCCTCTTCCGCGTCCGAGTCTGTATCATCTTCATCATTGCATTGCAAGTGTCAGACTGATATGCCAAACATTTTTCAGGATTTATGTGGTTATTGAGATAAGCTCTGCATCAGTAAAGATGGTCATTGTATTAGGAACAAGCTTAAAGTCAATTAGTTGCACATGGTGATACCATTCCTTAATCCAAGAAACTGATACTACAAGGACATTCTTCCTCTGGCGATCACTCCAATGATTCAACTAAACGGCATAGCAATGAACTGATTTTAGGCGAAGAAGAGTTTCAATCTCAAGGTAATCTAGGTCGCGTTCGATTGCCTTCCAATCGGGCAATGTTCCCAACTGCATAAGCTTGCCCAAGAAACACTTGTTTCGGTCTGAACGAAATACGTTTAAAGGTAATGAAGTGAATGCAAATGCTCTCGTCATTTCCAACCTTGCTCATTTGTTTGAATCAACTGGTTTAAGCGTAGAAGCAAGTACAAGTTGAGCTTTATCAGTTGTACTATCACTGTGCAAATTTAGTTTCAGTTCGTCATATTTCCCGACATGCGTTCTCTTCAGGTGGTCCTCAGCCCCAATGACAAAATTAGAGTTCTTTATTCCTAGGAGCAATTTACCGCACAATCTACATTTTTAACATTGCCGACTTGCACATAGCTCCTAATAATCACCCAATAATCTCCGTTTCCGTGAAACGCCACGCTGCATAGAAAGACGATGAGAGGTACCAAATAACATATTTATACGTGTAGCTCTAATTGAAGTACGCTTCATTAGGCTAGAGGGCCAGGGCGGATTGTGTTGTTATATCTAAAAGTCCATTTTATTTGCTCTGCATCTGTCTCTCATAGAGACAAATTAATAAATAATGATTATATTTATAGGATTCATATATATATGATTTTCCTGTATATGATTTCGTTTATATTTATATTTATAGGATCATATATGTGAACATATATATGATTATTTATAGGGACATCACTGCTGGTAAGGAAACTGATATTCGTATATCCAAGGGTTGGATTATATGGCGATCTTAGTGTGGAAATATGAGCTTAATTATTTAAAGACACAACTAACTAGAAGTTGAGTAATTTTTGGTCTTCATAATATAAAGTTTACTCTATATTATCTTAATTCTTTGTTAGGAGAGCCATGATTTCCAACAGTATCTTTCATTTGAAATTGCATTGGAATAATATTCCTTGAGTTCCTCAATTTACCGTTTAACTTCCCTAATTGTATTAATTGAGGATATAAATTCAATCCAGTTTTTCAATAAATACCCATATATATATTGAAAATATACAGTTTCAAATTTACACAAACTATGTTTAAAATGACATTATATATAGAAGTGTTTCACGATTCGCAACAAATGGATCTGAGTAAACTTCATCAAAATTCAATGTTACTGAAATTTTCAAAACATTCCCAAAGATTTTGTTCGTTAGGATAAATATTTTCACCTTCAGATGTACACTATAAATATCTGAAACATGAATATTTTAAACATCATTGAAATCGAAAAAGTCACAATCTGAAATATTGTTTGTTTTCAAGCATCCAATCAATTGCTACTAAAATACTAGTAATAAATATAATTAGCCAATGCTATACAGTGATTGAACGATGAGATTCTTTTAGGTTCACTATGTATAAACTGGACAAAATTTAAGCTGATACAATATTATTCGAGTCTTCAAGAATCCAATTTGACTTGAGCAACAATTTAAAAATATTAATTATAGTCAAACCAGTTGCACATGTACAAAAAATCTTATGAAGAATGTGATTAAGTTTCAGCCTTGCCTAATGCGAACCTGGTCCAATTCCATTTCTATCCAATAATAAATATATTACAAAGCAAATCACATTTTTGCAATCTCTATTTGTTTGTTTTGGTTTGAATCTATGAAAATAAATGAAAATGTGACATTTTGTGATGTAGAAACAATTGAGTAATTTTCAGCTAAAATATTTTAAAGACGTTATTGCTGAATCGCGCAGCCTTACGCAGATGCACGCTGCCGCTGAAGCACTAGTTGTTGTTCGCGTAAACGATACGAGTATAGCACAGGCATATGCTTGCCGCTGTACCACTAGTATTTGTTTAGTCAAACGAAACGAGAAACTCGCTATGTGACGACTTCACGCGGTCGTCAATCACACTCTATGAAAGTTTGTCATGAGATGATTAATCGTTTTTATTGCCTTTTATAATTTTGCACTAAATTTTAATTTTTCTATTGTTTTTTGTTTTTTTGCGACAACTCTTCTCAAATACTAACCACGCTGAACATTGCTTGACTTCGGTGATCTGGTATATGGAGGTCCTACATCCCACAGATGGAATTAGGGCGGGTCAATTCGGTAAGGGTACGGTGCAAGTAGGGTAAACCCACTTTTGAGTTGAGAAAAACTGAACCAAAGAACTGACAACTTTAGGGATTGTAAACGTAATTGTCTTACATTACAGTTCCCTACTTTATAAAATCTTGATTGACTTGGAAATTTTGAAAAATCAATTACAATGTATTTCCAACAAGATCTTTTTATCTGATTTGTCAAAATGGCTTTGCAATTAAAAACCTAATATTTTGCAATATATTTATGCAAGTATAGAGTTAGAATTTGTTATTTGGCTATTAATATTAATTTTGATATATATTGTTGTTAGATTCGTTTCCTATTGGTAGTGATAATAAAGATGGTATTTAAAAAAATGATTCTATATCTTCTAGGCAGTAAGGATTCAATTTTTTTTTTGCAGTGCTATGAAAATTGTCATCGAACAAATATGGGGCAATAAAATATCGCATTTGGTTTTTAGAGCGAAAAAATTTTTAGTGGCGCAATTCCGACTGCAGAACATAAATCGTGGGTCAATATGGGGCAAAACACAAATTCTGTGGGGGCAGTACAGGTAGCAAAAATATGCCCCACTTCCATCTGAATATATAAATATTCATAGTACTATTTATATGAACAGTAATTATATTAACAGACGATTATATCAATGTAATTTTTTCTAAGGGTGTCATGTTAAAACGAGTCTGTTAATTCCGAAGCCTGGTTGCTAAAAAATCGAAAAGGTTCAATTCGCCTATTTTTATTCGATTCGATTCAATTTTTGCTGAATCGCACAGCCTTAATTTTAGGTTGAGCGCTATTTAAAGACTATTAAAAGTGGTCCAAGCCTTGTATCCGCAGTATTAAGTCAAACATTAGCAATTTAGTCAATAATGTTTTGCTTTTTATTCCTACAATTTACTAGATTGGATAAGCACCCAGTAGTCCACATTAATTATATCTAAACATTCAAGTTCTAGACTTAAATTTTAATATAAAAACGATTAAACGCACTTCAAAGAATTTGAATATAGTTGCATTACAACAATTTAATGTAATCAACTAATCAATAACTATAAATACATAGTCCATATTAATTATTGTTGAAAACATTATAATAGACTCACATTTTAATTTAAAAACTATTAGAACTGGTCTCTAAAACCAAGCGAAATTTCAGGCATTCTTAACTAAATTCGCAGTGTTTGCAATACTTTAAATACGAAGTAGTCCATATAATTCTAAGCATAAATGAAGAATAATCCTTTGCAATTTTTTATAAAAGTAAGTTAGGATTGATAGAAAAAGCAGTTGCATGAATAATCAAAGTTATAGAAAAGCTCGGCAAAGAGGAAAAAGCATCACATCAATCGCAGTTGGAAAAGTGAGAGTCAGAAGCACAAGCACGATTAAAAAATGAATGAATTGTACGATGACAAGCCGAGAATGTGCCAACACCAACAAAGAACGTAGCGTGGAAATTCAAAAAGTTGTAAAATCAAATGGATAAAGGTTTAGTTTGCGATACATGTGCAGTCCAATTTTAGTTAAACTCCAAGAGGAGTATGACGAGAAGCAAATTTCACTGAAAGAGTCAGATCCTTTAATGGGGGACACTGAAGAAATGTCACATGTCGTGGTTGGGCTAAAATCAAGATGGAGGCAAAAGAACTGTTAAAGTGAAAAATTCCCGTGTCATCAACACACAGTAAGCAGGATGAGTTGAGAACAGATTGATGAAGTTTTTTATTTCAATAAAGAAGAAAAGAACAACGAACACATACCCTAGTTACAAGAGCAACAAAGAGATTTATGAACTGATTTTGATTGATACATTGACGACGGTTGGTTAGATAAGATTAAAAAAATTTAATGAAATTCTTATCAAAGCCACGTAAGGATCACCTGTCGAAAAGAACAGAATGAGGAGCTTTGGAAATGACAAGAAAGATTATGCAATCAGGATCATTATGATCGGAGTGAAAATAACAGTGTTCAGTCAGAGTGGGCAGGTTGGTGATGGTAGAATGTCCAGGAAGGTTACCATATTGAAAAGAAATGAGATGACGCATTTTTGGGAAGAAAAACAAGGCACTCAAAGATTATTGAAAATCGTGAAAGAATAGCTATTGGGCGCTAGGAGTTGATCTGAGAGGAGGTGAGCTGATTAGCTTTCCACTATGTTGAGATCCCAGATGTTTTCTAACAAAGACACTGACATTTTGGTGGTTCATAGATCAATTCTAATTCAGAACGGTTTTCATTACTGAGAATGGAATTTCTACAGAAATTTGGAGGATTTTAAAATACTAAGAGTAAAAATCTTCACCCAACTGTTTTATTTTTTCTATAGCAATTAAGTAGAAGTAAAAAACTACGTCATTTTAGTTTTCCTTCTAAATAAAGCATAATCATATATTATATCTTTAATATTAGCAATCTTCTATATTTTAACAGTGGCTTTTTGCGGGGCTCCATTTAAAAAATTAAAGGGAATGGGTTCATGGATAGAAAAGGTTGAGAACCACTGGTTTATATAGTCGATGGTTTTTTTCAAATTAGATTCGGGAAAGCCATCTCCTTTCCATCGTTTGTAAAGTATTCCCTTGAAAATCTATTGTATTTGATAATTTTAACATTTTCGTAGTTACTCCTGTACATTCATGTGTCCAAACCAAAACATCATCGTTCGTAATACATGGCGCCTCCTATAGTAATAGGCTTGGAATGCTTTAATCTGTTCATAAAAATGAGGGCTATTTCTGATTGGAGAATAATTCCCGTGACTAACCCTCATAAATTGCAAGCGTAAAACATTACTAGTCTTTAAAATGCCTCGAACTTGTGCAGCCGTGCACTTCTCAACAAATTACCACAAGCACGAAAAATAGTACACGCCCATTTACTGTTTTCAACAAATAAAAGAATTCGCAATGAGTGGATTAAGAACCTAAAAAGAGATTATTTTCAGCCTAACCTGAATGTCGGTGTATGTGAAAAAGCACTTTAGTTCTTCACAATTTACTATTGTTTCTGAAGCTAAGCAAATTTTGAGTAAGCTTCTTAACGTAAGAAAGTTGCATATCAATGCTGTTCCTACAGTTTTTAATGAATATCCTACTTATTTAGGAGTAAAACTGTCTACAATGAGAAAAAATGTTATACAAACTATACAAGATAACGAAGTCTATAAAAAATTTTCTGCAAGTGATGTATTAATACCTGAAAAAATTGTCGACTTCAGCAGTCTAGAATATTATTCACTCAGAGTGAATCCAATTCCATCAAATTTATTAAACTTGATAGTGAAGGTATGATGGTTGAACGTTCCTTCGAAATTTAATTGACATGAATATTCCAAGTGAGAAGTATAAATATTTACTATATATATATATATACATACATTTCTAAGGAGACAGAGCGCCCAAATTGGATGTAGTGCAAATGTAATCGATTTTTTCATCTTATATGATTAGTGTGGATATTTTATTATAATTATTGTGTTCATTTTGATTTTTTTATTTTTTTTCATATATTAGTAATATTTTTTTAAAAAATGCCAAAAACCATTTATATCAGGTGCTGTGTCTTTTTATCATTTTTTGTGTTCTTAGGTTAAATTTCGAGATTTGTTTGAGGATTATTGGTCGTTCTAGGATATTTCTGGTTGCAAATAGTAGGAATGAGTACATTTTTCACACCAGGGCGTACTATATGATGGGCAGGAAATTTTAAGTAAAACCTTTAAATGAGGAGGCCAATGCCTTTTTAGCAATTAACTAAAAAATGCAGGAAATGTTTACTATAGTACTTAGCTTTTAGGAGACCTCTTAATTAGCATTTGAGGTAGAATCGAATAAAAAAACTCAGCAAAAAATAACTAATGTAGTTCTTGCTCTAAGGACTACTTTTTTTCGAAATTTTGCAAAATTTATAATTCAGTTTCAATAACCCAATTTTTTTTAGGAAGTGAAAAAAACAGTAATTGATTTACAAATTTCTATCCATTTCGCATCGAATGGTGTAAAAACTTTGGAAATCGAATCAAAACTGACGGAGCTATGGGCATCTAAACAAAAATTATTTATTCAGAAAATTCAAATTTATTAATTATTTTAAAACTGGTCCATTCAAAATTGAAAAAACGATTAAGCACAATACATAAAAAAGATTCAACCTTAAAAAAACATATTTGTAGACAATATTAAGAAAAATAATTCTCTATAATACCAAGTCAGAATCAACATAAGAATTGTGGAAGGCCCATTAATTTAAAATTAAATGCCCCATCTTTTTTAAAAATAATATTTTTTAATTTATATTATTAGAAAGAAAATGTTAGGCTACAATAAAACAACAAAAAGACCGAACTCCCAATTGAAAAAAGAAAGAACACAATCTTGAGAAAGAGAACCACATATAAATTTAAATTTATTAATTTTAATATATAAATAAAATATATATATATATATATATATATATATATATATATATATATATATATATATATAGATTAAGTTAGCATTAAATTTTTTGCAGATCATTTAAAACTGATTGAAATTGAAAGTTCTGAAAATTTCACTGCTGTTCATTTATTAAGCAGCAGTTAGACATTTCATATTTAAAATCAACCTTCACAGATATTCTAATTAGTGTATATTACATTCTTTTGTTTTGTTATATGCAAAAATTCAAAGTTATTATGAACGTCTTAGAACCCTACTGAAATTACCTACAGTTCGTCATATACGTAGGAAAAAAAGTGAACCCGGTGTTATCGCAGTGAATACGTTATTGACATATATGATCTCAGGAGTGTTTCATTCTCGTACTTTAAGTTTTATCATTAATACCATGTAAGAAGCTTAAAGGAAATCTACTGCTATCTATTACAAGCAGATTTTTAAAAGTTCTGCAAGAACTCGATGTTTTTGTAAAAGTTATGATCACAGATAATCACAAAAATTTTATTAGTGGATACATACAAAGTTTGATCTTTGTTTTTTCGACACAGGTGAAGCTACAAGTACATCACTTTGGCATTTATTAGAAACCACAAATCGATGTGGCCTTTATCACCCCTCCTTAAAGTTGTTTGATTTTTGTTTATACATTGTCAAAATATTTATTTCTTTGACAAAAAATAATGTATCTTCTAACCGAAAATCATTCCAATCGATTGTTTTACAGATCCTGGAAGAAGATATGCTATTTGAATGTTACGACGTTTTTATCAGAATTCTTTCAAATGTTTGCTTTAATAATCATTGTAAGCTTTTAAATTATATCATCAGAGAGAAAATTTTCCAAATTTAAATAAACGTTTAGTATTTCATATATACATTTCTTTTTAATGTAGACAGTAAACTGATCGTTTCATAGTCGTCAAATTCAACACTCTGCACGGACTTCACCACCATACACCTATTGCAAAAATGCAAAAAATAGTTTGCTGCGACTTCTCTAGACCCAGCACAATTTTCTTAAATTTCAAAATGTTTATCAACATTTAGCTAGATTCCTGTTTAGCACACATTCATGCATCTATGAGAAAGTTTTGAAATTTATTTAATGTTGTAACATTAAACATGTGCTAAAATTGGCTTAATTTTGTAAAAAAATCGTCTTAAAATACAACTTGCTATTATTAAGGCAACCTTTGACTGCGTCTTCAATATGAAGAGTATCATCTAAAAATACGACAAATCTTCATCAGCTAACATACCCAAAAGAATACTTTCTGGATGGGCTAAAAAAGCTTTTCTTGCTAACAGTTTTAACACTGTATTTTAATAGCAAGACTTTATTATCTTTGAAGAGTTCATGATAACCTAAAAATTGTTTGCGCCATCACTGAAACTTGAGTGCAGCTTGATATGAAACCACCTCGGTGCATAAAGATTCATGATAATATTCACCCAGTTACACAGCACTGCTGATTGTAACTTTCAATTTCAAATGTTTTCTTAATTCAAAATATTTTCTTACAAGTTTTAAGGTTAGAGAATAAAAACGTGCTTATTAAATTCATTGGGATATACAGATGTCACATTTTTGTAGATATCATTTGCCGTAGGTATAGTTACATTAATGTGTATTCAGGGAGGAATCCCATAAAATCCTATGGTTTTTTGCCTAGTATAAAAAGTTGCCATCTATTTAATATCAAATACATTGTATAAAAAATTTGGTTGGAAAGTTTTGTATATTGATAAATATATTATTACCAAAATAATCTTCAAAAAACGTTTAGATGAGATGTTAAATTAGAATTTATCAGCATACAGAATACTAGAAATATCTTTCCAAGAAGATAAACAAAAATGTAAAACGCACAAGTATTAGTTGAAATTTATTTACAACTTATGGGAAAACCATTTTCCCCAGGTTCATGCTTAGGGGAAATGGTTCAATGCATAAAATATTTAGAGAGAAGCATATAAATATATACATTTATATAAATAGTGTGATGATACTGAAACAGCGAACAAAGAACAAATTTACCAATTTGTAATATCTAATAAGTATGTTAACTTGAAGTAATGTTCTTCATGCATATCAAAAGAAAATTTTCTGTTTAATTTGACTTTCAATTGTTTCAGGGGATGCACTAAGCCTTATTGATTTTCTATCAAATAGGTGACGAAATGGCATTTCATTTAGGTTCATGTGAGCAAATAATCCATTGAACCTAGTCTTCCAAAATCATTTCAACTCTTTGTATTACCCCACTAACAGCAGTACAATCACAAATCACTCTCATTGGGGAGTTCTCAGTATTTGTTCCCACAATGCAGATGATGTTTTCATCAGAAACTGCTTTAGAAGTGCCACTGTCTGGTATCATATTATCTTTTGCGATGCATATAAATGCATAAAAATACACTTGTATTCATTATAAATAATCAAAATCTTGTACAAATTCATTATAACTTCACGGTTTTTGCGTATTTTCTATTTTGCTGAAACTGCCTAAAAACAGTGAAAAATTGAGATTTAATTAAAATTGTGCTGGGTCATGGGAAGCCGCACAATTTTTTTGTGAATTTTTGGAGTTACTACGTGACAGTACAGTCCGTGCATAGTGTTGACCTTTAATATTTAATCATTCATTATCTTTTGACCCGCCCTGATGTTCATTAGGCGCGTTTGCGGGCTGAAAAAGTTGACAACGTGTGTGCACTCGAAAATATATTGCATTCGCCGGTAGTAATAGTTTTTGATTAAATATTTTAAATTCCGTACACTGAGAGCAACTGGGCTAAACTGCACGTGTGCCAATTAAATCCAACAACTGCATTTTCATTTAATACTTTGTAAAGTTACAATGCAAAACGATTTCAGTTACCCATCTTTTATCTATGAAAGAGCGCATAATGAATCATTGAATCAAACACGCGAATACAGTTGCTCAAATTCGGTTTACCCCGCTGATCCAAGCAAATATCAATGCACACAGGGTTTTCCCTGCGAACGCGCCAATTAGGTTCTTTAGATCTTGAAACTGATAAATTGGTTAAAAATTTATTTTAAATTTTAAAGTTAAAGTCCAGTACAACTGAATGGGTTTTGTTAGTTTAATAGGGTTGTTATTATTACAGTGTGACGAATAAAATTTATTTACAGAGGGGCTTCATTTTGATGGAATATACAGTTTTCCATCTCAAACGTAATTTTTAAATCGCTTATGAGACATATTTTTATAGACTATAATTATAAATGTTTTTTATTATTTTATAGGTAATGAATAGACATTTTATTATTGAAAGTCATTTATTAACTATTTTTATTTTGAAACATACAAAAAATCTTTAAAATCTTAAGAAGGTGCTGAAAATGTCCCCCATCTTCCCGCAGACACAAAGTTGCACGTCTCAGCACATTGTGACTGATCTTCTCTATAACTTCCTGGCTGAATCTTTCTGTAAATCTGGTCACACAGTTTACCAAACATTCGATTGAGTTTGGTTTTTGTGTATAAACTTCAGCTTGAGCTGCCTCCCAGAAATGGAAGTCTAGAGGATTCAAATCAGGATTGTGTGCTGGCCAGGGTTACTTCGTTCTTCTACTGATTACACGTCCTTGGAATTTGTCAATAAGAAATCTTGCATCCACCAGAGAGAAAAACGTGTTGCATAAGGATGTAACTTGGGCCAAACAATATCCTTTAACAAGCTGAGATAAGAGTCTCTATTCACACACATAACATTTCCATTACAGTCAAGAAACGTAGACGATTGGATTTTTTCCTTTAACATGATCAACGAAAAACATGAATTCACATCCTTCCTGTCATTTATTTGAATGATGTTGTGAGGCTTACTACTAGCCCCCTTTCCGTCATTCTTTTGATGTAGCTTTTGGTGAAGGCAGAAGAATTTTTCGTCGGTCCAAACGATTCTTTCTACGATGTTGGCTGGTTTTTCCAGAATCCATTGATAAAAGTTTCTTCTCTGCACTTTGTGGGCCTCAGTTAGTGGTTGGACTGTAGTGTGATGATAGAAGCGAAGATGAAGTTCATGTCTGACTATACTCCACATTGCGGTTTTTGTGGGAGAGACGTTTTGGCAAGCTTTCCTGAGAGAACTGCTGCTGTTTTCAGCCATGTAGCGCCTGACTTCTTCAACAACTTCTTCAGTCCTTTTTGGCTGTATTGCAGCCCTTTTTTGTTTGTGGATAGTACCAGATTCTTCAAAAAGATCGCGAACTTTCGTAAATTTATTCAGTTAATATTTGTTCTTTGCTGATCCATTGATTTTGAATTCACGCAAGAAGGTTTGACGAACTTTCTTTGGAGAAGGTGTTCTTCCAAACTGTTGAACTATCCATTTTTTCTCGTTGTCTGAAAACATCTTCGTTTTGATTTTGAAGCTCTGGCAGGATTCTTAAATCAAATGTCTCACTTTTAGCTACAAAATCCTGTATCTTTGATACCACTTTATGCAATGAAAATACACATAAAAATGAATTTAAAAATTACGTTTGAGATGGAACACACTGTACGTTGATCCTATCTTAAATTTTTTTACTAAAGTATAGAATGCTCATTTACAAAACAAGAACACATTCGGATTGGATATAGAAATAGGGGATATGGCCAGTTTAGGAATCACAGAATCGTTTAAAGTCAAAATGCAAATTCCATATGGTGTTTAGATAGGTTTTGAAAAGGGGGTGTACTACAGGCTTCCGAACCCACTACAATTTGCTGTATGGGGGTGTCTTGGACCATTCCACCAGCATGAATTCGCGCCCAAAGTTAGAATTTTCCATATTATATTTTCATTCAATCTAGTAAATACTTCTGTCAGTGTGTTGAAACCGCTATAGTTAACATCGTAGGTCATATTGAGTAAAAATGTTAACCCATTTGTTTTTAATTAGTTCAGTCTTGTAGTCCAGACCTACATATTAAAGCGCAACTGCTATTGTAAAGTTTGCATCTACACCTTGTGGCAACTTTAATTTTTATACAATATTTACAAAAACTATGTCAAATAATTTCATCTTGCAGCTTTTAAACTCTGTTTTAACCCATTATTCAATAGTATGATTTCAATATTCTTATTAATTTAAATATTTGTTGATAAGAAATTGCTATTTATTTAAATTGAAAATAATTTTAGGATGATGCATCAACGCGCCATGTCATGCGATTCCAATGAGTACAACAGTTCTACTTATGGGGGAATGCCAAATGCAAACTATTCTACCTTGAAGCAACAGCAGCAGCGTTGCTATACACCTCTTCATTCAGAGGGTAGGGAAAGAGCAAGTGAGGTTATTGATGATTTTACTTAATATAATATTTACATTTTAATATAGGCAATGCGTTGCGCAACTCCTGATACTCCGTTGTCTAATGTATCAAACACTTTAATTCGAACTCGAGGTCTCAGTACTTCTTCATATTCCTCTAACACACTTCCAACTGCTTCTAGACCGTCAAACGATGTTGGTATATACACATCTCCCAGCGAGCCTGCTGCTTCCGAAACAGTAACAGCACTTTATGGGCTTCTATTCGCCTTAATTGGTGCAGCATTGTCTATAGGTCAAGCAGTAGCCCCTCTCCAAATTCAACCTGCTTATAATGATGTTTTGGCTGTATATATGTATGGCATGGGATGTGTGTCTTACATCTATCTTTTTGCAGCTGTGGGGTAACTATTTTGTTGCATCTCTATATATATATANATAATGATGTTTTGGCTGTATATATGTATGGCATGGGATGTGTGTCTTACATCTATCTTTTTGCAGCTGTGGGGTAACTATTTTGTTGCATCTCATCATATATATATATATATATATATATATATATAATAATAATAGGAAATGATTATGAGTATTTAACAAATGTTTGAGTAATCAAAATAATAGGTAAATCCAAACAAGTAAATTTGGGCGCTTTTCACAAAGACAATGATGAGATTATTTTTATGGAGATTATTAGTTGATCTCACTTGCGGAAAGGTTTTAAATAGCACTTGAATTTAATTGGATTACAATTGCGCGGTTTTATAGTAAGACTGCATTTGCTTTACAATGGATGACGGTTCTCCAGCTACATCTAAGATGTTCATTTGGAATGAAGACTATATTGACAATATAATATACTTACTAGAGGAATTTAAAACTCTGGATTCAACTAATAATTTGGATTGGACTGCGAATTCCCATAAATTATACTCATACGTTCAAGAAAAAATGGTGGAATCATTTGGCCTGGAATTTAAATTGAGGAGTAGATTAGTCAATAAAATTAAGGATTTAAAATTTAAATGATAGTCTTCTGTGTTCTTCTTTAATTCGATCATTGTCCACCAAGGTGAGGTTCTAACAGTTGATTTCCAAAATCGTCGAGGGCGGCCTTTCATTCTTTTCAGTTTTCTTTTAACTGATTTGATTAAATAAGCATGAAGGGAAGTACACACAGACATTGGCAAAATACTAGTTATTGCAAATTCTGGAAAAAGATATGCGTCGAATTGTCTCCTGTAAGTGAGAGTTACAGCGGGGCGAACGTGTTCCCATTTAATTTTTCGCAGCGGTATAACTTTCGCCCCGCTTGAAAGAACAGAGTTTACTGGCAGCGTTGCGAACGTTTTCCCATTAGAGTTAGAGTCGTCCCGCCGCAACTCAGAGATTTCTTCAAGTGGGGCAACTCACAGCGGGTTGACTCAACTCTAATGGGAACAGGGCCTAAGTTTTGCTAGGAAAGTCAATTAACTGGAAAGAGAGAAGTATGACGCCGCTATATCGGAATTCATTGTCATAGAAAGAAGATTAATAGTAATTTGAAACTATAAAATCGATTAGATGTGGTTTAAGAGTATGTATTACTTTATTTCTATTTTGACCTCCTCCACGCTTTCTATCCATTTAAAGCATCTTTACTCCTTCATTTGCTCCACTATCCCGCCTGTTGGAAGACATCTTGGATTTCTCCGCTGTTAAAATCTAATCAGCTTCCCTCCTCGCAGGTCACGTCCTACCGCCCAATAGCTATTCTATCTCGACTGTCTATCATCTTTGAACGCCTTGTTTTTCGTTATGTATTCCCAAAAATTCGTCACCTCATCTCTTCCTCTCAGCATGGCAACCTTCCTGGTCGCTCTACGATTACTAACCTGCTCACTCTGATCGAAAACTGCTACTTTCACTCTGATAGTAATGATCCTGGTTGTATTATCTTTCTTGACATCTCAAAAGCGTTTGATCGTCTCCCTCATTCCATTCTGCTTGACAAGTTACGTTTATTTGGTTTTGATGTGGATTTCATCGAACTGTTCCAGTGCTACCTGACTAATCGCCACCAGTGTGTCAAAATCAACTCGTCTATCTCTTCTCCTGTCCCCGTTACTAGTGGTGCCCCTCAAGGCTCAGTGTTTGCTGTTCTTTTCTTCCTCGTTGCCATTAACGACCTCCCTCATTCTGTTCTCAACTCGTCTTGCCTGTTGTATGTCGATGACACTGCGATTTTTGATTTTGGTTGGTCTTTTGCGTCGAACATTTTTTCTGATCTTGAGCACTTGTCTACTTGGTCCTCTGTCAACCATCTCGATTTTAGCACTACCAAGACATGTGGTATTTCCTTTTCTGTGGCTCCCCCTTCTGATTTGCCTCTACCTGTGAACTTTGCGCCTCATCACACTCATCTTGGAGTTCAACTTGCTGCAAACTTAAATTGGACTGGACATGTGTCTTTGCGTCTCCGCAAAGCTAATTCCTCGCTATTTGCCCTTTTCCGTAATGTTCCTTTTAATACCTCGTCCGCTGTGAAACTCTCTTTGTTCAAGTCCATTCCTCGCGCCATTCTTCTCTACGCGTCTCCTTGTTGGTGGCCTTCTCGTGCTTTGTTCCACTCCATGGAACGTTTCCAGAAACGCGCTTTCAAATGGATTTCCTCTTTGGACTATAAAGACGCTCTGCTGAAATTCTCCACTCTCCCGCTGTCACTCTACTTCCATGCCTGTGATCTCCTTCTGTTCAATCGACTACTGACTCGCAAATTGGATCTTGATCCTTTTGATTTCATTAAGTTCTCCAATTCCTGCTGCACTCGCTCTGATGATGTTGTCACCTTCTCCATTCGTCGTACAAAGAAACATCGCACCCTTCACTCGTTTTTCAATCGTGCTTGTACTGCTGCTAATTACATCTTGACTTGCAACCCTCCAACAGCGATTGATTTCTTTTCCCCACCACCGAGCTTCAAGAAATCTTTGATGGCTTTCCTCTTTGCTGAGCCCTTCTCCGACTTCGCCTACTCTTCCATTTGCTCCTATTTCATCTCCTGTGACTGTCCTCGCTGCCGTAAAACTTGACTTGTTTTTATTTTCTTGTTGTGTATGCCTTCAGCGGCTAAATAAAGTCATTGATTATTATTATTATTATTGATACACGGCTACAGAATAATTTTTTTATTTTTCACATTTTTTGGAGGAAAGCTTAAATATTACCGTTTTCATTGCTTAAAAACGTTATTCTAAAATGGTTAGTCTTTCCGTGTATTTCAACTATACAATAATATATTACGTATCTATTCTAAAACTACTCATGTACAATTATATATTCTATTTAGGAAATATTTGAGTTAATTTTTTTAAAAATTTTTAGCAATTTCTTTGTGCTCTACTTCGCAAGTTTTTTAGTTTACTCTTGATTCACTGCAGTATAAAACATAGTTATTTAGAGTGTTTGGTGTAATTAGAAACATCAAAAGTATATAAACTATGTTATAATTTTGAAATCCTTTCAGTAATTTTTATTCTGTGCAAGCATTGTTCGTGAATGATACAAATCATTGAGTAACCTTGCCATGAGAATTGGACCAGGCATTCTGTAGAGCAACATGCAATTGAGTAATCGATTTTATTGGTGGATGAACCACAGAATTGTTGTCAGATTAGAATATTGACGATCTCACAGCATATGTATTAGTAATCTATCAATTAGATGGTAATTTGATTACATGAAAGTTGTATATTATTTTTTTAGCTATTCACCTGGACATCGTGATGTTCGTCGATCTTCCCATCTTTATATTGCTGTGTTAATGTGCGTGTTTTTGGTTTGTTGTATCGCATTTACTACAGTTACTGAAATGCAACGATATTATAAAAATTGCGTTGGCCTTACCCGAATTATCCATTCGGTTCTTCGCTCTATATTCTCTTCCTTACAGGCTGCAGTCATTCTTATACGTGGGAAGAATTGCTTGCATTCATTACCTAGTGTTGCGAGAGTATTTGCAGCTCATGCCATAGCATGCGATGTCTATGGGTGGATTGGATTACTTATCGACGTAAGAACT
>CABFPE010000472.1:193457-231607 GCA_900660155.1 Hofstenia miamia
CTTTATATTGCTGTGTTAATGTGCGTGTTTTTGGTTTGTTGTATCGCATTTACTACAGTTACTGAAATGCAACGATATTATAAAAATTGCGTTGGCCTTACCCGAATTATCCATTCGGTTCTTCGCTCTATATTCTCTTCCTTACAGGCTGCAGTCATTCTTATACGTGGGAAGAATTGCTTGCATTCATTACCTAGTGTTGCGAGAGTATTTGCAGCTCATGCCATAGCATGCGATGTCTATGGGTGGATTGGATTACTTATCGACGTAAGAACTACTAATATAGTGTTTTTTTATCTTTGTTTCGATTGGAACAAATGACATAACCATTTGAATTTAATACGTTAACAATGTGCAATCCACACGAATCTTTATATTATTGGTTTTTGGTGATAATTTATGTAATTAGAATAAAACTTTATCGAAAGGGTTCCTTTAGTGAACTTCGCATGGACCAATAGGACTTGAAAGCAGAAGAAATCAGAAAAAAACTATTAGCATGGCTTGACATTTTTGGTCTTTTGCGAATATTCTCTGATGATTTTAGTTATTTTTTATTTCGTAATTAAGATCGGTATATCTATTCGACGCAGCTATTTGATGTATAATACATTAAAATCTTAACTGTCGCTATAATGTCCTACCTTTTTGTGTGAATAGCAATCTCACAATTGTGTCCAAGGCCATCCTGAAATTATTGTGTAAGTGTCTTCATGCGTGTTTAAGTTGGCATCCATTACAAAATCTGGTTGAATGGCTAAACTTTATGAAACTGAATATTTAATTGTAAGGTGTTCGGCATCCCTAAAAATTACAGTTGTGCAAATTGACTTACATTTTGGCATTATTCAAGTTTTGCAACAACTGCATTTCTCTCAAGAATCTTTTTGCGTTACATGGTTCTCATTGAGAAATTCGGTTGTAAAATTGCGGATAGACATAAAGAAACAAACAAGTGCTTCCAGAATTGATTAAAATACAGTGTGTCCGTAAAATCTGAACACAGGAAAATTAGCTATTTTTCAATGTCGCCTTTAAAATTATTCCTATTTTTTGCATCCATGCTTCAAGAAAGATTTAAACTTATAGTTCTCAGTGGCTATCTAGGTTTAATTTAAAAATTTAATGTACTTTATTTGGAAAGAAGTTCACTTATTTAGATAGTGGCGAAATTATGAAATTTTATGTGTCTAGAATTCATGGACACCTGTATATTGTAAAATCATAGGATTTCAGCTTGGAATCATATCAAACTTCTCGAAATATAAGGTAGGGCGCGAACGATACAACTTTTGTTGCGAAACCAATTAAGATAAGAAACCACATTGGAGTAATTTAAATTATTTTAAAATTATCCTATCATAACGCGCAGTATAATTGGTTTTTCAATAAAAGATGTGTCGTTTGCGCGGTGCCTAAGAGCCACAGAAACTGTACATCTGGGTACTTAAACTATAAATTAAGATCCACATTACATGTGAATATGAACCGCTGATTATCTCTTTCACTTTACCTTTTAAATTTGCGTCCAGTGATTCATTATTGCGTACCATAAAAACAGGGTATGTGCGCTTTCTTTCCCAATCAAAATTTGGAAAATTTCCTACCCGTTCCAAAGAATTTGAAGATTTTCATCATACTTGAATGTCTTGTTTTCTATCAAGATTACTGTTCCTTATAGTTGTTTATTGTTTATTTATGCTTGAATTTATGTATATATATTTCAAAATTACCTCTAGTTAAAAAAATTCAAGTTTGTTTCATGCATATATAAAACTGCATGTTTCCTGGTGATAGTTGCCAAAGCATCAATACATTATCCGGATTTGTCTGGACACTGCACACATTGGAATCGTAAATCCTTTCGTACTCTGTCTTGATTACAAACTCTGCATGTTTTCTTGGGATTCTGCTTCTTTTCGGTCGCGGGAATCTTATTAATAACATACATTGGTTAATATGAACTAGAAGCATCACCCTCTGCTGATACTCGGCTTCCTATTGATACAGGTATTTTTCTCGGTGATTGTATTCCAATGAGTTGTAGTCTTGGAATTCTACGCTTCTGTTCTTTCCATTCTTGTAACGGATGTATGCACTCAGAATAAGTTGTTGGATTATGTTGAACCCTACCTTTTTAAACGAGACATTACTTTTTTTAGCAATGTTGTATGGTGATAGGTACTGGTCCGTCTTATCTACACCTGCCATATTTTTGTTTTGAACTTCAACGACTTTAACTATCCGTTTTTTGGAAATACATCCCGCTTTAATAACCGACGAAATTCAATATTATTCCCTTTTGTCGGAGAATTTCACTATCAAACATTAATCTATCCGCACAATTGACGGTTTCCCTTTCTTCAGTTTCTTCAAGATGAGTTTTCGAGGTATGCTGCGATTCGTTCGTAATGTACCCCTGACCACTGTATTTTTCAGAAAAAGATAATTTACTAGACGTACGCTTGTATATACCAATTGCCGATATCGGCTATTTTCCTTTGTCAAGACAATTTTCTCAGACTTTGAAAGTTGGAACTCTCTATGATTCCATCATAATGTACGTCGTCGTCAGTCTGCATACGCAATACAGAAAAGTGTGTGGCCATCTGTATCACACAGTACGAAAAGTTTGTCTCCAAGCCTCGCAATGTATCTATTACGAGAAAGTGCACGTTTGTCCAGGCAAAACGATGTTGTCATAAGTAAGTCAGTTCCCCAGTAATCACGCATAGCTGGTTTCTTCACTAATCCAATGTAACTTGTCATTGCCAAGAATTTTTTCATTTCATCAATGGAAACGACTTTCCAAGTTGTGTTTTCATCAGCGTTTGCGCGAAAATTAGTACAATCGCAAAGCAGTTGAAATAGTTCATTTGGCAAGAAAAAATAAAATCACTGATTTCAAATTCACTTGTGTCAAGATCGTGCCATCCTTTATTAGCAGGATCATATGCTAGAGGTTTGGTGGTGTATCACTTTCTGACGTGACAAGTGCCCACTCAGGTAAATCATTTCTCATATTAGAATCAGCTTAATCTAATTCATCACTGTTATCAGTCTCATCACTTATCGAGAATCCATATTTCGTAATCTTATGAACCAATCAGCATCGGTATAGCTCATGAGATGAAGGAAAGACATTAAGCAATCCCTTAACTTGTAAAAATCTACATCATATTTTGTTCACAAGTGNCTCAAACTTGAAATGCAAAAACTCAAACTTGGCCTGAGTAACTCGAACTTGACTCAAAAACCATGGTTTGGATCAAGGACACTTGAGTTGCTCCTGATATGTGCCCAAACCACTACTACTGTATTTACCATTTAGCTTGATATTCTGTATAAATAAGCAAACCAATATAAAATCTAAAGATAAGATTTTTGAAGAATTTACTTCAACAATTTCCAAAATGATTTCTTGCATATTTATAGTTAACTTCCAAAAAGTACCTTTCATTCAAAATTCAAATTTATATTGTCTGCCAAAAATGGCTAAAAATAATGGAAGTGAATTCACCCCTTCATTTGGTCAAATTTGACAACAAGTACTAATTTGCTATATTAATACTTGGTTGCATTTACAAAGATAATCTGATAATTAAACTTAAATTGTTTTTTAATCAATAATCATAATTTGATCTAAGTTTTGACTAATCATCTGATCTTCTTTCTTCTTTTAGCAGAATTATGCTTTGGATTATGCTACAGGAGTATGTAGCATTTCCTGAGTGAGTTAAAGCAGTTGTCATTCCATAGGTTCTGAACCACTACTGTTGGGCTGTAGCCAGTTATCCCTTAGTCAACTCCTTTCTGAGCATGATTTCACAATTGACCAGCTATGGAATCTGCAGTATGGTCAGCCTGTAATTGCTCTCATATCACTACAGTTCTTACTCTGCTTTCACCTTCCACTACCCTTTAATTGGCTGTATGGACTTCTGGAAGGAATGTTAACTGCACTAGTCAACAGCATGGCCTGCTGTAGAATCTTGCCAACCTTCATACTAGTAAGTCTGAACTAATTTAGGAGCTGCTATGACAAGNGAGAATCCATATTTCGTAATCTTATGAACCAATCAGCATCGGTATAGCTCATGAGATGAAGGAAAGACATTAAGCAATCCCTTAACTTGTAAAAATCTACATCATATTTTGTTCACAAGTGTGGGTTTGTGTGTCTGTTCAAATGCGCGCATATTGTATTAAATGAAGGGAAATCATTCTGAAGAGCGCCTAATAATTTATCAGGGTAGCAGACAGCAATATGTAAAGAACAAATTAGTGTTGACGACAATATGAGCTATGACTTCCCTGGGGTGTCATGGACCTCTTTATGAATTTTTTGACGTCTCTAGGGCGCCATGAATAATGAGGGGTTAATTCAACCATTCTGTTTTGTTGATTTTAATAAATATAAAATATTTAAAGTATTTGAAGCGTTGTATATGCTATATTGTCGGATTTATCACATCTTGAATTTTTGCGAATCGAATACAGTCCTGAAAAGCTTCCTTGTAAATGATTTGTGAATTTGGGGTGTATTCTTACAGGCTATCACATTAAACTAGATAAAATTGAAAAAATGTAATATTTTTTACTCTTTTGCAAAGTCAAATAAATGAAGACTTTGGTAGTTATTAGGAGGTACTCAAATTCGGAAATGTGGGCAAAAATTTTAATGTCCCTTTGGACAACATGCTTTTAAAGTCAATGAAAGCACGATTCTACCGTTTGCTGCACAGATTTTTAAAATAATTTAGCGCTTTTGATTTTTTACTAGCGTGTAATTGACTGGTGGTAAGTGTAAGTGACTTGTTCTATTCATTGGATGTATATTTTTTGTTGTTTGATGATTGATAAGAGCATCCTTGTTTTTTGGTATTGAGTGCTATTGAGGACTGAATTTAGCATTTTAGATGATAATGGATGATAAATGTAGAGGTGGTATAACATTGCAGACACTTACTCGTTTGTTTTATCTTCCTTCATCGGCTTATTGGATAATTGCAGGTGCGACTGCTTTAACCGTCTGGAAAAATGTAGGCCGTACAATTAATGAGCGGCAAGATGATGTAGTTCCGCCTTCTTCTGAACTTGCATTCGAATGGAGAAATGGTAAATTATTTCTTAGGCTGCATGTGTTCCTTAGAATATAGTGCACCACTTCATTAAACTTCTTTCTCTTAATTATTTATTCTATTGCAAATTTACATACTCTGTGACAAAATTTTAGAGACATACAAGGTGTTTGCAATGAGTAGCACTATAACTGTGATTTTTAGCACTCTACACTCAATTGTTACATTGTCGATTCATATTTTGCTTTGGTTCCTTTGAAGGAGCACTCTGAAAATCATCTCTATCAATAGACAAAGTTTGCAAAATTCATTAAAAAACATAGTGTAATCACAATCTTTGTATCATTTGGTCCAAGGATTCAGAGAATTTGAAATTCAAACCTTATCAACATTTACATCAAAACTAGCAATACAGTTAAATTTACTGTTTGAAATTCAATATCTCTGAAACTTCAATGTTGCAGTCATACAAAAATTGGTGATTGCATTAAACTTTTTAAGCGGAGTTTTATTTATTGATCATTTTTGCTGCATACCTTTTATATTTAAGATATAGTTTTCAGGTTGTCCCTTCACAGAGGGATAGGTTGAATATATATTTCTATTGCAAAAATTCAGAGAAATTTGAATTCAAAAAATTTAAGCCTAGTGCCATATATCAAGGTTATCCTGCTACTGATTGAAGAGATATTTTCTAAAGAAAAGTGTTTCCAATCGTTTGTCATAGACTCTATTAATCAATGAACAGAAATTCTTTTTCAAGTGTTTTATGTGTACATGCACAATATAACATTAACATTATATTGATAAAAAAATTCTAGGTCCCGTTGGTGTCGTTTTTGGTGGAATCACTTTACTTTGCAGTGTGGCGGCGGTGTTTTTTTCAATCCAGTTTTCCAATGCTATGAATCCTTTAATCATGCTAATTATATACAATGGTCAAGCGATTCTTTGGCTACTTATTCCATGTGTACTACTCCCTATTGCAGGTAAATTTGATCTTAATATATGCTTCAATGTAATTCCGTATTGGCGATTTTACATTATAACGATTAGAAAATTAGACATTAACAACGTATTAGATATCGTTGTTAGTTGGCACATAGATATTAAATAATTGATGTAAAGCATAATCTATGTCACCCACCTCTACCATTCAAAGCATAGCACTTGCTTCTTAATGGGTTAAACATAAACCTTCATTCGAATAGTTTGTATAAACATTTAAATAATTGATTTTAGACTGTTGCAACTGAAGATTTAAAGAAATAATTGATGTTTCTGCACTCACAACGTATCAATAAATTGTAACATACCTTCTTTTTATCATATATCTACTTCTAGAATTTGGAATTCCATATTTTTAGATCTAACTCAGAGACCGTTTTTTAAGTAATCTATGCCTCTATGATTTTTCTTTAACTTATTCTGCAACTTTTAACGCAAAAATTATGCAGATATTGTCAAGGGTTATAAAGTTGTAGCGATTTAAAAAACTGACATTTCTTGAGGGTTTCAAAAATAAAGATTTTGTATTAAAGGGCTATAAATGGAAACCAATGCATAATTTTCAGTGCAAAATTATTACTAAATGTTTTCTATGTTTTATTTGCATTATAGGTCTTTCTCTTGATTCCTATTTACTAATATTTCCAACATTTTGTGTCAATGAGCAATTAAGCAAATTTGATACATAACCTAATTAATATGCGCACACTTGGCATATTAACTATCATATCGCAAAATGGTTATGCCAAAATATTCCTGATATCTCAAAGTATCTCCACGCTAAATTTGGTATTGATTGGATGCACTGTTTCTGAAATCTTAAGGGGTGCCAAATCGCCCTCTTCAGGAATAACCACGACAAAAAGCCCAGGTAAAATAGGGTCAAGTTTTAGAAGAAAATAAGACAAAATGAAGAATTTCAGTGATGCATATCCTATGGACTATTTGATCCCGGACAAGGCGACCCGCTTTGTCCCGGGCCTGTATACTTTATATATAACCGAAATTCAATTTCAATCGTACATAGCGTATCGTGTTGTAATATTTATAATTATATTTTGGTCTCGCTCTGCACTATGAAAAATTCGAAAGAGGACGCGTAAATTATTTTCGATAGAATAATACACAGCGGACTATTATTCTCCATGAATATTTACAGGATGAAACCGAAACTAAAGTAACCTATTAAGCGGACCAAATCTATCATATATCAATGTATATAGTATCAATAATATTATATATATATATATATATATATGGGTGGCAAACGGGTTGACTCAACCCGACCCGCGAGTTGGGTCAAAGAAAAGTTGGGTCGGGTTGTGGGTCACACATGCTCGGGTAAAGTCGGGTCATGGGTTAAAATTTTGAGAATTGATGTATCGGAGAAATGTATTGTTTGAAGGATATTCCTGAAATATTAGGGTAAAACTAACCATGCATTTCCATTTAGTATACAATCTACTATACTATATAAAACCTACTCCTAAATTAATGTTGATGGTATTGTTTCTTGTTAGTTTTGCAAATACAATCTACTTAGATTTGGTGTTATCAATGTTACAACGTAGTTTTTACGTGTACTATAGATATTCTAAAATTAATAAGATTATTGAAGATACAAAGTGAATGGGTATATAGCATATAAATGGAACGGAATTAAAGTACAAATTAACTCATTTTCGTTGTTTTTCCATCCACTTTGAACAACTTTGCCCATTCGGTGACAAATTTTCAAATTCTACTAAATAAAAATCGATTAATTCCTCAATGTTTTTCTTAGGAATTTAGTGTTACATATTCACTGTCCGTAACATCTGTTCTGCTAATCGAATCGCTAATCGAATTTCCATCGATTTTTAAAAAGTATTCTTCGATTATTATTGCAATCACATGTGCTTTTGCTAAAATTTTGTTGTAATTTCATTTAGTAATGTTTTCCTGTGATTAATTTTTTCGATCGAAAATCCCCCTTTAGATTTAATAATATCCAATGGCTAGACAAAGCAAGAAGAATATCATACGTTACTGAGGAAATGGATGAAGCAAAGTAAGCAAATATTTAATGTGAAGCAAGCATACATGCAGTATTTCGTGTTGTGAAACGCTAATGGGGAGAATTGCGATAAGTATAAGAAAAAGTATGTAATATAGTTGGCAGTACTGATATTGATGAGACAATGGAAAAGCATCGTTTCAAGGTTATATCATTTAGAGGCACTAGAAAATTGAGGAAACCGTGTTTGAGTGGAGTGCAAAATATTAGATGTTGAATTGATTGTCAATGTTTGCTAAATATGTCACTACTAGAAGCAATTTTTGTCATCAGAAACCTCATTCTAATTTAGCTGATGAACAATATTTGGATTAGTCTTCAACATTTCAAAAAAAATTATTACAAATTTTTTTCACGCTTGCTTTTAAATTGAATTTCTATACTCATAATTTAATTGTTTTTTGTCGTGTTTAGGGATTGATTTTTAGGCTGTCAATTCCGTCGTTTAAAGAAGCAAGTTCGCTTTAGAGATCGCTTGCATCGTCCATTGTTGGCTATAACGACATTGGGGGTATTCATCTACTCCGTTATAAGTATGGGCACAATTCTTGGACCGGGTGTAGTTGTGTGGACCGATATTATTTCAATCGCTCAAAATTGCATTTGTTGCTCTGAAACTATCCTGCAAACGGTGTTTCTGTTAGATGCGTTGCGCAGAGCGCCAAAGAGATATTTCTCGGTTCCAACAGGGAGTGAAAGGCGTTTGAACACCATACCAAGCAAGTATGTTATTTTCAAATTTTCACATTTAATAAGGTACTGGTTAAATGTTTTCATATTACACTAGGGTTGTACTTACTATTCGAGTTTACGGGTGTTCTCACAGAAATTTAGGCTGTAAAAATATTTTCTAGGTAATAAGATATTAATCCCGTACTGTAAGAAGGAAAAAATTCGATTCTCCAATCATGAAATCGAAGTTTTAATGCGAGAAATATTGTAGCACATTATCATTTAGATTTCGATTAAAAATTTTGATCTAATAATCTTATTCATTTGTTTTACTAAGAAGCTGATGTGTGCATTTGTCGGGCCGAACTTGGTCCGAAGTATTGACAAATAAGCCGAAATTTGGACAAAACTTACTATTACGAAATAGTGCACCCAAGTTAACCCGAATGCAGTGAATGCAATATAATTTATAGGAATTGTGTTGAAAAATAATATTTTAATTTTGTTATAAGTTTTTAACATACCCAAATTTGCTCTAGCAAATCGAAAAAAATTCAAAAAATTTTTGACAAGAATCATAAAATTTGCCAGATATGGATCTGGCCTGAAGCTTGGTGAGCTAAGCCTGAATGTTCAGCTCATCTCTGCTAAGAATACTTCCAATAAATGAAAACTCTTGTTATTCGAAATTAGTTTGGTATTTTCGACAAATTTCCACTATGCTAACATGGAATTTACTCGCAGATGGCTTTTGTTGCAAAATCTATTGAAAATGCCACTTTAATTACTTCCACATTCAACTCATTTGCGCTGCTGTTCTTTTAGCTGCATAAGCATTCGTGTTTGTTGTCAATTTAAGTATGTAAGTTAAATGTTCATTCTCAAGGAAATGATATCTTAATAATATTTTATGCAATCAAATTTTATGTGACTAGTTTCCTTTTATTAATGCTTTCTAAAGTTTTTGAAAATGTTGCCTGTTTGGTGACTTTATTTTAAATTCTATAAGTTTGGGGAAAGTGTATGCGTTTTGAGATTACATTTGCGTGCGAACCCTAATTTAACAACTCGTTATATTATATTTTTAACCAACACTTTTTTCTCAACACAGTGCTGGAAAAAAATCCGATTTAAATTTAAAAAATCAAAAATTCGGCCTCCCCGTCTATGCGCCACTGCTATTAGTGTACGTGATTTAAATCAATAATTGAACGAATAATTTGCTTTGATTTAAATCCGATTTAAATCAATTATTTAAATCGAGTGATTTAAATCTATCAACACTGTCTAAGCATAACTTAATTACAATATTTTGCGTGAAATTCAGCAAAAACAATGGGCTTTAAAATAATTTTATCTCCCTTGAACATATTTTATGAAAATTTGCCTACTATTTCATGAACTATAGCTTAAGATCTACACAAGGTCTACATGCTGTTCAGAATACTTTAAACTGAGTTTAAAGGACTGATGTTATCTTACTACCATCTCTTATACAGGGTAAGCCATAAGTAACTTGATAATTTAATTAGCCACAAAAATAAAAATAAAAACAACCACAAAGTCAAAGTATATTTTTTATAATGATCAATACATGGGATTTATAAAAGTTAAATTAAATGTTCAATCGCGCCGCCATTGTTTGCAATAACCATTTCACATCTTTTGTGCAAATTTTCTACTGAGCGGCGAAGTTCATCAACGGATATTTCATCGATTTCTTTAATGATCTTTTGTTTCAAGTCATCTAAATCATTGGCCCGATATGAATGAAAAACTCGTGCCTTTAAAGTTCCCCACAGGTAGAAATCTAAAGGCGATAAATCAGGCGACCTGGGAGGCCATGGAACTCCGTAGCCTCTTCCTATCACACGATTTTCTGGAAGCTGACTTGAGATAAAATCACGAGCTAAGACCGAAAAGTGAGGAGGCGCTCCATCATGTTGGAAGATAACAGATCGCATTTTACGTTTTCTTTTTAACTCAGGAAAAACCGAATCCTTTAAAAGGTTTGTATAATTTTCCTGGTTTACAGTTTTATCAAAAAATACCGGTGTAAGTTTGTATCTAGCACTAAAAGCCATCCACACACAAACTTTTTGAGGATGTAGTGATTTTTGCATGTTACGATGCGGATTTTCAAATGACCAAATAACACAATTGTGTCGATTTACCAATCCATCAAGAGAAAAATAGGCTTCGTCAGACCAAACAATGTCATGCACTAACTCAGGGTTGTCAAGCACCCATTTGCAAAATTCCAGTCTTTTTGGTTTGTCTTCTGCAGTTATTGATTGTAGAAGGGATATCTTATAAGGGTTCATACCACATGAATGTAATACTCGACATACACTTCTTTGTGGAATATTGCAAATTTGACTTACTGAATACGAACTAGCATGACCAAGAACATTTTCAGTCTGTAATTTTTGCATAGTTTCAACCACCTCTTCTTTCCTTTCATCGATTAAAGACGGTCTGCCAGACTTAGGTATGTCATGTAATGATTTTGTTTCATTAAATTTGTTAATCAAATTAGTAATGGCTGTTGTTGAAAAGGGATTCTTCTTCAAGTTCCGCAGTTTTTTGAAAGCTCGCAGCGTTAATGTTGGACTTTCTCCATTTTTGTAAAATAATTTAACAATATCCAGGCGATCATCCAAATTCATTTTGTAGACGTTTAGACAGAAAATGCTTCTTATTAATAAAATTCCGTTTACCTAAATAATGATGAAATATTTCGTCACAAATTCTATGATTGGTCAATAATAATGATGAAATATTTCGTCACAAATTCTGTGATTGGTCAATTTTATACTAACCTACAATCTCAAGTTACTTATAGCTTACCCTGTATTTTTAAAATACTCCTGTTTAATAAAGTTGATTTAATTTGTTACAGTCACTTTCTTTGTTCACTTAGAGTGAGAACTATATGTTAGGTTGTTCAATATGGAATTAATTCTATTGGTTCTCTATAATTTACCCATTTCTTGTTAATGTTTTATATAATGATTTATTTAAATATAATTTAGTGGTTTTGATCGTCCATCGAAAAGTCACATTTTATTCCTGTTGTTGGTAAACATTAGCCTTTGTGTGATATTTATGAATGAAGCGGTGAATCCTCAATTATTCGCTACACATCAGATGCGTTTCTTCGGAGCCAAAAGTTGGTCTATTCTATCCTCAATTTTCAGTCCCATTGTGATGTTATATCGTTTGATATCTATTTTTTGTTTCATTGATATTTGGCGTTTTGCCGTGTAATTTTACTGATTTATGAATCTGTTTCTACTTCCTTTTCACATACAACTTTGTCCTATCTGCAAATATTTCCTGACGCTATTCATCATGTAGAATTTAACTTGACTAGAAATTTGTTCATAAATCAGATTGCAACCTATATGCACGGATATTTTGTTTAATTGTGTAATTTTTTAATTTTCGTATTTGCATTCAGTGTCGTATTTCATATTTATTTTTCATTTTGTAGTATTAGACTTATCGTGAACACTACCATTGGCTTCCTGCATTCTTCAGAACAATGAATCCATTTTTTATTGCACTCTGTGTAAAACCGGCATATTTTTTAATTTTGAATCACGTAGTTTTACTAACTATCTGTTTGATTGTTTCGTTTTACTTGCAGTAGACTTTTTAATAATTTTAAGTGCAGTATCACTGTTTTTGTGACGCAATTTGAAGGTTTTAGTTTTCTATCGTTTTCTTGATTATTTTTACGCAGAAGAAAAGTTTAACAGTTTTTTTATCTTAAGCATTTATAGATAAATTTGTCTTTTTTAAACAGTATGCATGTATGCAGTCTGCATATGTCATCCAAAATTTCAAATATAAAAATATTTTTATTATGTACCTTGCACGTTCATATGATTCTTGTGAAATTTTGGCCAGGGGGTGTATGCTGGAGTTTCTGACAGGAGAGACATCTCAGTCTTGATGAAATGAGTTATCAAAAGCAGAATTTTGAAAATATTGAAAATATAGACCATAAAAATTGAATTTCATCCCCTTAGTTTTTAATTTTTTTACAGACAATTTTTTGATTTAACCAATCGAAATCAATATTGAGAACCTGATGGAGAGATTCCACCATGCCCTCTTGCGTACGCTACAGTTAAATAAATAGTTATTGTTAATTCATTATTGAATTGAACATTAGTACTTTTTTGTTCATTGAAATTTATTTGGGGGTGTATTAATATTTTCAATTTTGTTACAAGTTTTCGCTTATTGCGAAGATCAATCCCTTTTGTGCATAATTTTGTGATATTATCTCGAAAATCCAATACATAAGTTTCTAAGTAATTTTGACGCATCAATTTTGCACTGTTCCAGCACTTACTTTTTCAAAATATTTCTCGCACATTTGCTTAAAATATTTAACTATTACGTTGTTTTATTGATTATGAAGGATTGAGATGTTGTTTTAGCTTTTAGATGACGGAATGATTCTATGGAAAAGTCATTCTTGCAACTGCCCCACACACAAAGATGGTGGCCATCTGTGAAAGAAGTTCTTAAAAGACTGTTCGAAGCTAATACAGTTGATAGACTGCGGCGTCGATTAAGACTTCTTCATTACCGCATTCATTCCAATGGACGCTATCCACATACAGGTCTGTGTGAGTGGCTGGAGGAAGAAGTCAGTGTTGGTGAACGAATACATTTCCTAGAAAAAGTCTTCCCTACAATCGTGTATTTAGCTCTTGCTTTAGAGGAAGATGAAGTTGATATTCCAATTCTTCGCCGAGGTTATGGTTGGTAGTTATTTTTACGATTCATATTTACCTTATATAATTTGTAAATTATCACGGTTAACTCTCAACGTTATAATAACAGGATTTTCAACCATTCCATTTCTTCTACCCTACTAAGTAATTCACTGAAACTACGAATTTTTATTAGTTAGATTAATATGGATCATTATACGCGTGGATTTTAACTTTGATTTTCGGTTGAAGCATTAGATTTTTGTCCTGTTTTTAACTAGCAATGATATTTTGATGACCCTCTCATAAAATCTGGATTCACATTATTGATAGGGAAATACGAAAAATGCCGAATTCTCATATTAATATGAATTTTAGCTGAATCAGTGTGCTTAAGACGACGTGTTGTGGCTTCCATTCTGGCTTGTTCATTTCTCAATATTATTCCATCACAGGATAACGCTTCTCTAAATACTGTCAATTTCAACCACATTTTTAAAACTCTTCGTAATAGGTTTGTTTGAATTTTTGAAAATTTTTAAGACTAATTTTTGATTTAGTGAATGTCAACGTGTTAAACTTCGATGTTTTCTTAATTATTTTGAAATTCTTGGTGAGAATATTGAGTGTATAGAGGGTCATATTGTTATTACTCGCAAGGTAAATTTTCAATTTGCAAGTTATAATTTTTAAGTTTTTGTTTGAATTTAGAATTTCTTTATAACGGGTTCTGTTAGAATGACCATTTGCGTTAACGACAAAAATAACAGCATTTTGGAATTCCGAACGTTAAATTTTATTCGTGTTTGCTTTTCAGATTTGCTGTACAAGGTAGTTCCTTAAATTACTGCTCATTAACCTTCTAACGGTAATGAAAAAAAATCACACTAACGGCAAATGGGGTCATATGCTGACCCCATGGGTTCTAACGTCAATTCCTTATTTGTAGGCAAAATTGTGTCTTCTGTAGATTGCTATTGTAATAAACGATGTACCAGTATGCCTTAGCACATACATGTATGCCACACACGCTGACTTCATGCATGTTGCTGAATGTGTAAAGTGCAAGTGGTCATAACGTTGAATGGGGTCATAGGCTGACCCACGCATGTACACTGTAAAGTATAATAACAATTATCTCCATAGATATATCCAAACAATCAGGTATCTGATAGTAAGAGCTAATTAGCTGCAACTGGTACCAGTAGACCTACTATATGAGTTCATATTGCACTGTGATACGGTACAGGCATGGACAAAATGCGCTCAGCTGTAACTAGCCTAGTGCAAAGACATTATATACCGGTACGTTGTAGCTCCGTTTTCCTTTCAGAACTAATAGGCCTAAACATTTTGAATTGTTTACGTTTTGAATCCCACATAAGCTTATTGTCTATAGTTAAAACACATTAAATTATATAATCTAAAAAAATAAGTTTTGTTTATAAATTCAAAGACACTTCATGTGATTACAGACTCCATGAGCAGTCAAGGACATGAGTCACAGAAAATATGATCCTTGCAGATAAAAGTAGCACAAACACTGCACCTTATTGTAGCTTTCCTGTCCAAATTCCTTGGGCATGATTTGCACCGTCCACGCTTTGTGGCAGAATCCCCAGATGCATTCAGTTTTAATCTGGGTTGAGGAGGACTTTGGACTTGAGAGCGTCTTACGACGAAATCTTCAATCAATTGAGAGCCGAGATCAAAGAGAAACATGCGACGACGATGACTCTTGTTTTTGTTGTACTCAACCAAGGAGGTGTAAACAATAAATGAATTTACTGCAGTGGTGTCGATGATGAAGGAAAATACCACCATGGGCCATCGACGAGTCTTTCTCTTGCAGCTATATGTGCTGATGAGTTTGTCCAAGGTGTCGACCCCACCTTTTGTGGAGTTATAGTGTTCCACAATTTCGGGTTTACCTCGATCTCCAATTTCCCCTTCTCCGAGGTGCTGCGAGCTTAGGAGCAAAACCTGTTTACCCTTTCGTGAAGAGAAGGCGACTAAAGTTGCTTCCTGTTTGTAGACGAACTTACACTCTCCTTCCTTCAAGTGCAGCTGGTTTGCCATTGGAGGCAATTCTCTTCTGTGTTTTCGGATTGTCCCGACCATTGATAATTTGTTCCGTCGTAATTCTCTACATGTGTGGAGAGAAGTGTAGAAGTTATCAGTCGTGACATTCCTTCCGCTTCCTGATATAGGTTTTGTCAATTCAAGAACAACTTTTTGCGATAAATTATTGGTAACTTCATTACCCACTTTACCCAGATAAGGAATAATAGCAAGTGCGTAGAATGACGTGGAACAAGTCATGACAAAGAACTTGATCCCATATTTCGCAGGCTTTAGAGGCATGTATTGCCTAAATGAACAGCGTCCATGGAATGATATCAAGGATTCATCGATGGTGACACATTCATGAGGCACAAAGTGTTTAGGGAGTTGCTTTGTAAAAAGTTCGAAGAAGTCACGAATAGGTGCAAACTTGTCACATCTTCTTCTAGCTGATCTAGTATCTTTGTCATCGAAACGAAGAACACGCGTCAGTAACTGGAAACGATAAAGCTTGATCGTCTCAAAAAATATTCTTCGTCCATGAGTGGTATCCCACAAGCTTTCTATGGCTTCGTGATTAGATCGAAAGACTCCGGCAAGAATTATCAATCCTATATATGCCTTTACTTCGCAATCATCAGTGTCGTTCCAATTGCTCGAAAAGAGTCGTCTTCCTTCTTTATTTGAATTAGAAACAATAATTTCAATCATATCCTTCGTGATAAATAAGTCAAAGACATCCAAAATAGTCAGCATCTTCACCTTCGTTTGATTTGGTACACCAGATGGTCGATGCATTACGTTTAGACGTCGAGCNCTTTTTGCGATAAATTATTGGTAACTTCATTACCCACTTTACCCAGATAAGGAATAATACCAAGTGCATAGAATGACGTGGAACAAGTCATGACAAAGAACTTGATCCCATATTTCGCAGGCTTTAGAGGCATGTATTGCCTAAATGAACAGGGTCCACGGAACGATATCAAGGATTCATCGATTGTGACACATTCATGAGGCACAAAGTGTTTAGGAAGTAGCTTTGTAAAAAGTTCGAAGAAGTCACGAATAGATGCAAACTTGTCACATCTTCTTCTAGCTGATCTAGTATCTTTGTCGGGATAAATTGTTCCGTCGTAATTCTCTACATGTGTGGAGAGAAGTATAGAAGTTATCAGTCGTGACATTCCTTCCGCTTCCTGATATAGGTTTTGTAAATTCAAGAACAACTTTTTGCGATAAATTATGGGTAACTTCATTACCCACTTTACCCAGATAAGGAATAATAGCAAGTGCGTAGAATGCCGTGGAACAAGTCATGACAAAGAACTTGATCCCATATTTCGCAGGCTTTAGAGGCATGTATTGCCTAAATGAACAGCGTCCACGGAACGATATCAAGGATTCATCGATGGTGACACATTCATGAGGCACAAAGTGTTTAGGGAGTTGCTTTGTAAAAAGTTCGAAGAAGTCACGAATAGGTGCAAACTTGTCACATCTTCTTCTAGCTGATCTAGTATCTTTGTCATCGAAACGAAGAACACGCGTCAGTAACTGGAAACGATAAAGCTTGATCGTCTCAAAAAATATTCTTCGTCCATGAGTGGTATCCCACAAGCTTTCTATGGCTTCGTGATTAGATCGAAAAACTCCGGCAAGAATTATCAATCCTATATATGCCTTTACTTCGCAATCATCAGTGTCATTCCAATTGCTCGAAAAGAGTCGTCTTTCTTCTTTATTTGAATTAGAAACAATAATTTCAATCATATCCTTCGTGATTAATAAGTCGAAGACATCCAAAATAGTCAGCATCTTCACCTTCGTTTGATTTGGTACACCAGATGGTCGATGCATTACGTTTAGACGTCGAGCCTGTCGAAGAAGATCTCCAATTTCCCCTTCTCTGAGGTGCTGTGAGCTTAGGAGCAAAACCTGTTTACCCTTTCGTGAAGAGAAGGCGACTAAAGTTGCTTCCTGTTTGTAGAAGAACTTACACTCTCCTTCCTTCAAGTGCCGCTGGTTTGCCATTGGAGGCAATTCTCTTCTATGTTTTCGGATTGTCCCGACCATTGATAAATTGTTCCGTCGTAATTCTCTACATGTGTGGAGAGAAGTATAGAAGTTATCAGTCGTGACATTCCTTCCGCTTCCTGATATAGGTTTTGTCAATTCAAGAACAACTTTTTGCGATAAATTATGGGTAACTTCATTACCCTCTTTACCCAGATAAAGAATAATAGCAAGTGCATAGAATGACGTGGAACAAGTCATGACAAAGAACTTGATCCCATATTTCGCAGGCTTTAGAGGCATGTATTGCCTAAATGAACAGGGTCCACGGAACGATATCAAGGATTCATCGATTGTGACACATTCATGAGGCACAAAGTGTTTAGGAAGTAGCTTTGTAAAAAGTTCGAAGAAGTCACGAATAGATGCAAACTTGTCACATCTTCTTCTAGCTGATCTAGTATCTTTGTCGTCGAAACGAAGAACACGCGTCAGTAACTGGAAACGATAAAGCTTGATCGTCTCAAAAAATATTCTTCGTCCATGAGTGGTATCCCACAAGCTTTCTATGGCTTCGTGATTAGATCGAAAGACTCCGGCAAGAATTATCAATCCTATATATGCCTTTACTTCGCAATCATCAGTGTCATTCCAATTGCTCGAAAAGAGTCGTCTTTCTTCTTTATTTGAATTAGAAACAATAATTTCAATCATATCCTTCGTGATTAATAAGTCGAAGACATCCAAAATAGTCAGCATCTTCACCTTCGTTTGATTTGGTACACCAGATGGTCGATGCATTACGTTTAGACGTCGAGCCTGTCGAAGAAGTGATGGATCAAGAGACCATTCTTCTCCATTTTTACCAATCAACAATGATGGAATAGATGTTGTAGGCGCATCATTTTCATCAGCAGGGGCGATGTCAGGCAAATCAGCATCCGTAGGAACAATATCAGCATTATCTTCATCGTCGTTGTCATCGCTGGCATTGTCGGGTAAATTAGTACTGATGGGATCATTGTCAAGATTGTCTATTTCTGAATCGTCACTCTCGTCGTCAATAGAATAATCAATGTCGTCATTTGAAGTGTCACCAATTCCTTGAAACAAAGAACGTACTGCCTCTGCAGCAGCTCGACGCTTTGGCCGCGAAGACATCAGTACAATGGAAGTTGAATTGATCGGAGCAGCAGTCGACAGGAAGGAAATCGCGAAAGATTGCGCTGACTGGCGCTTCAGAGTGCTGTTCGAAGTCTGTGATTGGACCCTTGAAGCAATCGACTTAAAGGTCACTTGTCAGATGATCATATGCCACTGCACTCTCACTCTGTCTGTGCAAGAAATCACGCAATGACTGATGAATCATCATTCGTCAGCTTATGAGTCATGCATTGGAGTCTGCAAAACCTAGTTTCATCAAAGCAAACAAGAGACAACATTGTTTCAAGAAACAACAATCTTATGCATATATCTATGACCCAACGATGTCTATATTAAGCTTATTTGTTCAATATGTCAAGTAAATGTTGGCTGTATCAAAATAGTCGCTGCTAACAATATACATGGTCATGTTAAGTACACTGCAGACTTTCGTAAATTGGAATTTTGGACGGGGTTAGCATATGACCCCACATTTCCGTAAGTGTATTTTTTCTAAATTTGAAGCTGATGAGCGATGTAGATAAACACAGCGATAATCCAAACAGCACTTATTTTGACCTCAACATATTTTGAGAATTGTCACAAGCAGTTAGCCATAGCTAGCCATATTTACTTGATAAAAATTATCATAAAAAATGATGTGGGGTCATACGCTGACCCCAATTACAGTTAGAAGGTTAAGGGGGGTGTCACATGGTTAGTCTTTTGACTATAGTCAAAAGAATTTTTTGGCTATAGTCAAAAGACTAATCGTGTGGCATCCTCAAAAAGCGACTTTTTTGGTTTACGATTAGTCAAATTTTGAAATAGAAATTGTTATATTTGAAAATGACTATTAGTCTTTTGCCTAACCGTGTGGAAACCCCCAATAGTCAACTTTTTGTAATTTTATAAGAAAATCAGAATTTTATTTTCAATAACTTTGAACTTTCAAGCTTAATTATCATTAATAAATACACAATATAATTTAGATCGTGGCCATTAAGATGGGCGCAAACAAACAACTTATCGAAATTGCTTTAGGGTGTTTTTATACCGCTTTTTCAAAGGTTGCTTTAATTGCGTAATTATTTAAAATTTAAGATTGGCATGTGCAAATTGAGTTTTATGTGTACATAATTATGTACATATGCGTTTTGTTTATGAATGATCAATTAATTATTCAATACACATTCATGAAGCTATTTAATAAATAATACATTATCCAAAATGTTTTCCCGTCACCTACATTTGAAGTGTGATTATAGCGATTCGACTTAATAATTATTGTACATGTATATGCAATATAGTCAAAATATTTTACTATATAGTCGAATTATTTGAATAATAGACAAAATAATGCAAAACCGCAATTTTCACTATAGTCAAAAGACTAATCGTGTGGCACCCCCTTTTTGGCGTATTTCGTAACTACAGTAATATATTGTAACAGTAATTTGCAGTAATTCTACTGAATATTTGGTCTACCAATTCCTCACAAATTTTGATCTTATTTGATTATTTCTACAATACCTGATTGTTTGATTAGGTATTAAATAATTACAATTTAGTTATTTAAGTAAAACAAGCATTTTGGGGATGTCTATATTTTCAACGCTTTTTTGTTTAAACATAAATGACACATATTATGCGTATTTGGCATAATTCAAATTAGATACCAACTCGTCGTATTTACTTTAGATCAAATTTATCTACATGATTGATTTATTTTTGAAAAGAATTTCTTTTACACATAAATGTATTTTAAATGTCATCTATTATGGATTTTCATGACTCTCCTCTTTGGTTTTTAGTTGAGTTGCTCTTCGCCAATTATTGTGTTCATTGCACTACTAGAAACAGTTTTTCTTCTTAAATAATTTAATTGAATACATAAAAGTCATTCTTGTGTATTGTAAAATGTAATCGTATCGTAAACTTTTAAAATAATAGTTATTGTTCATCATTAGTTTCCTGTTGGTCTCCATTTTAAAAAATCATGTCATTATTTATTGTGTTTGCTCTTTAGGTTCAGATGTCTTACCGCCGTTTAAGTTTTGAGAATTTACTCTCATCTTCTGTCTTTCCTGTAGCTTTAGTAGTTAACTCTGATGAAAAACTAGAGTGTTCCGCAGACTTCGCTTCTCAAATTGATTTTTCTAATAAATTTGTATGTGGAGATATCCTTCGAGATGGCAATGGACAGGTTCATTTTACATTTTTATGGCATCACAAAGTTTTTTTAAAACTCTTTTTTGCATAATACTAAAATCGTAATTCTTCCTTGAGAACATTTACCAGAGAGGCTCAAATTAATGATATCCGAGTAGAGATGTTTTTAATGCCGCACCTGATCGTAAAAAATACTCTTATCCGCATAATACGCACATAATGTGCAATGAGTACTCGATAATAATTCTGCCCACAGGTTACCCGTGGGTAGTACGCATAACTCACATCAATAGTCCAAATGTCTGAAAACGTTATATGCTAAGTTTATATACTCAAGCAACAAATTTTGCATTCAAGTAGACTAGTGTTAATATACTAGTCTATTTAATTGTGGGCTTAAATTTTTGATTAATTGAAAATTCTCGAAAGTCTTGATCCACATTCTGATTGATATAGGATGATTGAGCTTACTAGGTTTTAGTTCTTGTTAACTTAAATTTTGACAAATCTAACTCCTCGGTTCAATCCGATTTCCCATTTTGATACCATCTTAGAAAGTCTTTAAATATAGTATAATGGTCAACGAACAATTATTGATTTTTAAATAGATAGTTAGACATGCTACTAGGAACAATAGTTCTACCAATATGCCACTTGTGTATTTTCATGTGAAAGTTTTTAAATGCGAAATACTGGCTCATTCCTCACCTATTTTGACATTTTAAATTTAATGCTTATTTCGGACTGATAGACAATTGCTCTTACTTTTGAACTATCGTCTCAAATTGTAGTTGTTCTTTTATATAACTTCACAAATTGTATGTGTTTTCCTTGATATTCATTTCTAAGCATCAATATTATTTGTTGGTTTATATGTATAGTTACTGTAGGAAGAAGTTCTATGCATGGAAAACCCGGAAATGATTGTTGCTAGTTTTTTATCAGAACAGCTACGTGACAACGAAGCTTTACAGGTGGATGGCATTCGAAGATACTCAATTACAATGGGCTATGGTAATGAACTTACATTTCTCTCAAAGCTAAAAGTAAATATTTCTGTATTTTGTTATTTCCTAAGCGTTAAATATCCGTTTAGTAGATAGTGAATGTTGACTTCTGTATATGACACTTGATCTAAGTTAGAGTTTATTAGTTCTTCTAATAGTTAATGAAATTCGACTTTGCTCTTCCCTATCCTAAATTTTGAAAAAAAATCAAATGTAACTGTGCAGCTTTGCAATGTATAAATCGAGCAACATATTTCATAACAAAATCCATAGAAATATTGATTTTTTGACTTAGTTAGAGATGTATATCCATACAAGAAGATGTTTTAAAGATGAAATATCACCCATGTCGTGAAAAAAATTTATTCATGTTTATTTGAATTAGTACTTCAATATCTCTTTGTTGTCTTAATACTTCATATAGCTATCCCACGTAATTCAGTTTTTTAGTAGTTTGAATCTCATTTATTTATTATCATATATTTCTACAGTTGTCCTTCAAGTGGAGGATATAGCAGTGCATCATTATGAAATTAGGAAATTTAATTTTCTTGATTTAAAAGAACTAAGCAAAATTGCTTAATATTTAGTGTATAACACTATATTAACTAGTATGATGCATTGAATAGATTTGTCATTGAAATTATTGGGAGGGTAAATATCAAAATGATCATTTGGCTTTGTCATCCCTGTCCTATCCCAATTTGTAGGTGAAATTTGCATTTAATTTCATCATTTTTTCTTACTTTATGTACTTTATTTTATACAAATCTACCAAGTCTCTGTTAGCAATATGCTCTGCATTGTATTCTTGGCATTGTCTTTGATTCTGTCTGGAGAGTAGGTGACAACTTTGAGTTATTACTTTTATTTTATGTTTCTTTAATTAACCCACTTACATGTTGGATGAACTTAGGCTGTCTTCCCATTGCAGGTTAGTCGCCCCGCTTTTATTAAATGTTGCACTATATAGCAGTTGTGCGCTTTTCAGTGGAGTATCTGTCAAAATGTATGAATTCTTGATCAAATTCCAATAGTATTGCATAAAAATATATTCCGCAAATCCTCGTGTATAAGCTGCACCCTGTGCTTTTGAGTTTCAGGTAGGAGGGTGCATAAGCCGCATCCGCCATGCTACACTAAATTTATCGTTCCCTACATACTGTTTTCCATTCATTTAACTTCGATCCATACAGCGACACAATTCAACCTGACGAATTGAATCAAGTGTTGGAGATTTCCTATTGTCTTATTGCAGAATGAATTATTTTTAGCATTTGCGATTCTAAAAGCTATATTTTTTAGACTGTGTGTATAAGCCGCAACCCAAACTTTTAGACAACATTTTAGGTTCACAGGTGTGACTTATACATGAAATTTTACGGTATTTGACTATTTACCACTTGATCGGCACAACACTGTTTTTGCAAACCTGAATCCGTTTGTTTGTCAAACGTAAAACCGGGCGAGTTTGTTTCAAGTCTCATGTTATTTTTAACATTTTCAACTTTTACCTACTATTGCTGTTTTTATTTTATATGGTCATGTTTTTAATGTCCAGGTATATAGACTGTTTGTTATAAGGGAGTGACTTGGAAATTGTACATATTCTATACCATGCTTTCACAAAATTTATTTATAGAATGATTGTTGAAAATTGTCTTTTACAACTTCGAATTGTTGATTTTCCATCATTTTTTGGCATTAGTATGAATCAATGTCTTAAAATTAGAAAATCCAAAACTTCCAATTTATCAAAGTTTTTTCGTCATCGCAATTGAATCTCTCAGTGTCAATTCTGTACACTTTCTAAAGATTTTAAGCAGAATAAGTTCCTTAATTTTACAATTCGCTCCTTCTTCACTTTGCTTATGTATATTATTAAAATTTCCAACATTTTAGAATGCAAACGTCAAGTCAGTTTGTGCAATGGACGCTCTTTGCTTTCAGAATATTCCAGAGAAGACTCAATATAGTATTGAGTGTTGTTTGCGTGAAATCAATAAAGCCTTAACTTGTTTTTCTTCTTATGGTTAGTACTGCTTTTTCTAACGAATTTAAATGTTTTTGGTTGTCATTTTCAAAACGATTCCCCATTCAGAAATTATCTCAACTGGTTCTGATTACTTGATAGGTTTAAAACAACCTGTTATGTAGGTGGGAAACCCGTTACTGAAGAAATTCATCGCTTTGCTGACGACATCGCTTCTACAATTTTGACGTCTGCATTTTCTGAACTGGCTACTATCCCTCGTGTAAAGTGCCTATGCATGTAAGTTACGTTATTTAATTGAATTATGGCCGTTTTTAAAACCATTGTTTGGTTCCACTCAATTAAACTCTGGTTTAGAATTTTTTGAAAAATACGAACATTAATTTTACATTTATTTTAATGGACCGTAGAAATTCTCATTTATTTTATTGTAAATATTTGGGAAAATTCTCTTCCTACACTCAAAATCCTTTTTCTTGGGGAAATTGTGTAATTATAGATTTAATAATATAGTGATTGTTGTAATATTTTACAAAAACAAAAGCTCATTTGTCAATGTTTTTTGTGATTTTTGGTTTTTCCATTTACCTTAAATGGCCTGAAATTTGATTTTTAATAATAGTTAAACATTATAGTGTTAAGCATGACAAAACAGTCCAATAAATGTATTTTATTTATAAAAAAAATTAAAAAGGTATTTATCATCAAATTATAATTATGTACTTTATAAAGCGCACTAGGGAAAATATAGGAAACTGAAGGTTAATAAACTCTATTTAGAAAGTATTAAATTAATAATACAATCTTTATACTAGTTCAAATTAACATCATAAAATCAGCAAGACAATTTCACTTCATGATGCACAAGTAAAGCTTGCATTTAGAGCAGTAAGTTTGTGTTTTCATGAGCAATAGGTATTTTTACGTCTTCCTTGAGTGTTTTTCATAAGAGCCAAGTGACCAACACATCAGTTCTAATGTCATTGCTGATTGAGCTCCATGTTGCTGGTCTGCCGCGTTTGTTAAGTGGCATCTGAGAAAGCACATAGAAGGAAGGCGTTTAGCATGCTTGTAGTTATTATCATGTTCCAAGTGCTCTACAAGTTACACAACAACTAAACCCGATTTTCCAATTCTATGATTATCGCAAATACTTTCGTTTTTTTTTCCACAGTAAAATTCAATTTTGTGGTTGAGACTAGAAGCTCCGCACATCAAAAATAACTCTTAACCCCATTTTTTCGGTTTTTTAGGTTATATTGCCTTAATCCACCACTTTTCTTACCTTTGTAATGGGATAATTTCCTCATGAACGCTGAGGTACTCGTCATGAGCAATTCGGTTTACTGTTGCGTGAAGCATTTCAAGCAAAGGCAAAAATTTAAAAGGTTTTTGGCAAAGATCTGGTCGAATGATCATTATTTGTAAAATGCAAAAAACGACGAAATTTCATCACAGCGCTTTCTGGTCAGGTGATCAGCAACTTGGGCAACACGGCATTTTGCTTTCCAGAAGAGTCTGGTATTGCTCAGTTTGAAAATAGAAATATATAATCTAATACCATGGAACTTTTCCAGTTCAGCCTCAGTTAATACAAATGTGCTGTTGACTTTCACTTGACGGGCGTATAGATTACTTTTTTCACAAATATGTGATAATAAATCTCTACTGAAATAGTCAGCAAAATAATACCTCAATATCTGCATCAAAACATCCTTTCGCAAGTAGAATGTCGATCACATCAACAGTGTTAAAAATATTGTTGCTCCACTTTACAACAAAAATGTCATCCATATTAGGCCTGCATGTATTTCCTCTAGGTATTACTTCTCCAAATAACGGGAATATCACAATCATAAGCATCCTAGAATGGAACTAGTTTAATATCTATAACAGATGTAACATTCTTTGAACCATCACACCCCAACATACGACAGCATTTGGATATATTTTCTAAAATCATAATATCTTAGATTTTGCCTATTGTCCTTTATAAAGGACAAAAAAGAAATGGTTAATTGCAAAATAACGCATAGGTACATACTGATATGTGCAAATGGACCAATTTTGCAAAATAGCGACTCACTAGTACACCTCTGCTAGATGACTCTGGTTAACAGAACTTCTCAAGCGTGCAATTTGCAGGGCGACTTTTGTCCTTTATAAAGAACGCTAGGTTATTTAATATTGAGAAACTTAATGTATAATGTTAGTAAAATTTCTCTTAACGTTTTAGATGTGATTTTAGTGAATGCGGTAAACATGATTGTTATAAAGAGTGTGATCGACCAAATGTAAGTTCTTTGACGATAAGACGCAGACTGAGGCATAGTCGCGAGTTAAAACCTTTGGAAATCAAGCGCTTCCCTAGCCGCCGATCTTACACCCCAGTTGATTCAGGAGGTGATAGTCTTAATACGTTTGCCGAATATGTAGTCGCTGTTTCCATGTGGTCTGCTTTCGATGACATGTTTGGTCTTAGGGTATTTCCTTTGATTATTTATATTAAGCTCATATTTTTATGTAATCGTCAATTTGAGTTTAAGTTTATTTGCATTACATTCAATTATTTCTTTAATATTTTTGAAAATCCTTGTCACGTTGCTAAACTGTTAATTGTGGTTAGCATACCGAACATTTTTTGGAAAAGGTTTTTGAATTATGACTTAGCAATAGCCTGTCGATGTTCTAACAACTTTTTTTGTCATCGTTATCTAGATTTCATATTCCATAGGAAGGATTAAAACTTATGTCTTCTTAATTTCAGAAATTTCAGTTGAAGATGTTTGTCTTATCACCATTTTGTGATTGAAATTAGCTTTTCAATCAAACTTTTCGCAGTAAACCGTTGTTTTTAGTTGATAATTTATAAAATCCATTGAAAATTTAATTTAGTCAAGCTTCGCAAGTAAGACACCTTCCCGCAAAAGCAGTATTACAAATCGTTCGGGTGACAGCTGGATGGAAAGCGGGGATGAATCGTTAATACGCGCACGTCAATCTCCCAATTTCTTTCTTCAAGATATTGAAGAGGAGACTGCCATGTCTTATTGCACTGAGAGCAGTAGAGGAAGCAGCGTCTATCGAAGTAGACTACGAATGTCTAAAACTGTTGCTCATGACGTGTTTTTCGTTGGTAGATTTCGTTCAAAGGTAAATTTGTTGACAACTTTTAGGATTTTATGTTTACCATATTTTAAGATTGTGTCTACTGCTATTATATTAATATAGCGGTATGATTCAGTCAACATTTTTGAATGAAATTTAAAATTTAATTACATTACACCTTCGTTTAAACGTTCGTTGGTGGTGACTAAATATCTAGCTAGTTGTCGTTTGGGGTCCTTCAGGGATCCCAAAGTACTTCATTCTGAATAATGACTATTTTTTGGTGTCGCACTTTTCAATTGTGTGTAAACACAGTGCATTGACCAGAAATATGAATAATTCAAAAAACCATACATATTATAATCTATTAGACAAATCACAACGTCCGCGGTTTTTCTGATAAGAGCCTATTTCTTTTAAGCGCTATATGAGCACTGCATCCCCATTGATCTATTGTAGATAGTATACGAGATAAAGTTATTTGCAAAGGATGTTGAGAAATGTGAGCAGATACCATTTCAAAACCCAGTTGCGTAAGAAAGTCATATCTAAAATTTAATATACACAGGTTATTTTAATATGCATTATATATAATTGCCATTTTAAATTTGTCACATACAAGAACAAGTCAGTAATTTCGAATTCTATGCCAATGAAATATCAAATTATATACTAAATTGAATGCCCTATTAGAAATTATAATTTAATTCTCTTAATTTGATAATAAACTAAATGCACTAATTTACTAGTAATTAGTTTATTGAAGAAGATGCGTTCCGGTTCAAATTCTGATTGTCTTTTTGAAAATAATAAAAGCATTCATCACGTCTAATATGCAACTGAACATTCTTAGCATGTGATTCATGCTGTCAGTGCCAGACTTTGTGGAGTTGTAGTCTGCAACCATCTGAGATTTTTCATTTATTGCAGATGATGGTTCCTTGGGTATTGTTGAAAATATAAACAGTGGATGTTTGCCTTTGTCCCACTATGAACATAACAACATATCTGATCGTTTATAATACTTAGTGCTCTTCTTAAAACGACCTTGCGAACATAGTGATTCTCTTTGTATGTGTTTTCTTTTGGATCGGATGGTCCCGATTAATGGTGTTTTCTTTTGGAGTACAGCTTCAACTAGGGATACTGATGTAAACCAAATTTATATTTGTGTTTTCATTTTGAAACAATTCCGTTGAAACTTCATTGTCAGATCCTTAGAAACTGCACTATTCATTTTGTTTAGTCGGTTGATTGTTTACTCACCAGTGTAGATTATCCATCGCCAAGCATAACAGTTGCTGGCATCTTTGATCCAAAAAACTTTAATGCCAAATGTTCCAAGTTTGGTTTTGATGTACTGACGAAAGACAACTCGTGCCCGATATTCAACCACCTTCTCATCAACAGGAAGGTAGGGCACAGATTTATAAAAAACCTGACAACCTTTTTTTTGTAAAATTTTCTCAACGACAAATCGCACAGGTGCTAATTTATCACGATGAACTGGATCACCCATTCGAAGACTTCTTTTTATTGCCTTGAAACGCTCCTGACTCATAGTTGCACAAAATATTGGTTGTCCATCAACTTCAGACCATAGTTGGATCCATGGGCACCACTAACCAAATGCAGCCCAAGAAATGCTGTTTTCAAAATTATCATGTAGCTCTTCACTGACATTGTCTGAGTGACTGAAAAACTCTGCTTGATCACCAATGGAGTCTTTAGTATACTCATCATCATCAAAAAACAGTTTATATAAAGCTGCAGTCTTTGCTGCACGAGATAATCACAATTTATTATATCAAAACGTAGTGTTAATTGGTGGATTTTAGCATATTCCAAAAACAAATGAAAAATGACGGGAAAATCCAGGGTTGAAAAAGCAGGTCATTGAATTTATATTACTAAGCAATCCAAATAAGAATATGAAAAAATAAACAAAATTGAAGTAAGGTAGAATGAGGGACCCCACGCGCCAACTAGCTAGTCACTACTGAAATCCATTATATGAGTGCAAGTTTTTTACTAATAATATGTAAGTCGTTAGTAATGAATGAAACTTAAAAAGTCAAGAAATGTTTTTATTATAGAATAAGATTTTTTGAAAACAAGCTTTTTGAAAACTCTGTGGGGTCATTGTCTTTAATAATCAATTTATTACGTCAATTTTGTTGTGAATTGTGTTGTAATTAAATTTTTAATTGATGAAATTTCTTATCACTATCGAAATTTCCATATGGTTCTTTCAGTTATATACCAATCTAAGTGTCCAAAAAACAAGTGAGGCCTGTTTTGTGTCCAGAAAATTTAAAATATATAGTAATTTAAACAAAAATCAATCAAAGAGAAAATTATTTTTTAAAATGTAACTCTTTAAGTGTTTAATTAGAAGCTTGTATGCATTGCTCACTTTAAATTTTAGAATAACACTTGTAAACATCAGTATCGAAAATTATTTGAAATGCAAAAATTAAAAATGAGGAGAACACTGCCCCCGGGTGTCTCCCTCTTAAAGCCGCCACATCTGCAATTTTTCAATTAAAGTGATGGTATAATTTAGTAAATTTAGATTAATCGATATGCCGAAGTAGTTTCAACACAAATTCTTGCAGAAGCCATTGCCACAGCCATGAATATTTTAAAGCCACAGCGTTCATCCGGAGAAAGTGCTAGTGGGCGTTGCATAACATGTCTTGACCATTTGGCCAGTTATTGGGCTAATAAAATTATTGTCGATGGTTTATTTACAATTACAGGTTTGAAAATCTTACTTATTTATTACCATAGTAATGTAGCACTGAATGAAGTTTAGTGTAGACAATATCGCTTGCATTCTTTTCGTTTTTATTAAGAACTTGCGTCCGCTAATGGATTCCTGAAAATATTGACCAGAGAAAAACCGCAATTCAATGCAGATCAATGCTTCGAGTTACAGTCCATTTCCAGTATTTTAAGACTAATGCTCGATTTATCGTTGGTTTCCTCAGAGAATTTATAACTCTTTGTACAAGTAACAGAGTTCTAATTGAATTTCGAGGAAGAATGTCTCTTAACACTTAACGTAATTTAACATCAGAATCCAGTCTGCTTATAGTCATGTATATGTCCTAGATCTTGGTTTTGGTTGATCAATCTTAAGAGTGAGGTGTACTTCGAACAAGCGCTTGAAAAACCAATGGTCAACATGTAGATTCATCAAGAAAAATATTTTTGAGAAGCTTTGACAATATTTGCCCATTTCGCTGTGTAACTGAGGTTGTCAATGCTGAAAAAAATTATAATCGAAGTGGAGTGTAAATATGATGTATTAGGATGATGTTTCATTTTCACTTCATAACGGATCATTTCACAACTAAAAAGTAATTTTCTTACAGCAACTAAACCATTTTAGATGTATTTAGAGACTATATATTGACTATTTTACGGATATCGCCGACTACTTTTCCGGTTCCTACTTATCATGATATTACCTGGTACTTTATATAGCTGTAACATATTAGATGTATGGTTATAATGTCCTTTCAAAAGAAACTTCAAAAATTCACGATTTCTGAGAAATCCTAAGAAAGGATATATTGCGTTTTCAATCGAGCTCTTCATTTGGAATTATCAATTGTCTTGTAAATACATAATTTTTTTCATTGGTGGAGCGATGTAATGAACAACTTTCATTTCGTTGCATGTACATCGGTAGTAACATCGGAAATGAAACGAAGCCAGATTCATCTAGGACTTCCAAACAATGATACATAGTTTATATTCAATTCTAAATCGGATTCTGTTCCACTGGAGGTTCACAAGGACGGAGAAGTGAGGATAAAAATTTTTGGATCCTTGGATTGTTCGTTATAATAATTACAAATTCCAATAGTTGAACGAAGTTTTTACTATTGATAAATAAGGTTCAAATGTACAATCTAGATTGATCACTGAGGAAATGTGTCGATAGAATATCTTTTCGTCATTGCTGAATTTTTATATAGGAACTTAGAAATTTTTTCAAAGATAGATCCAATAAGTATTGAATAATAAAAAATACATGTCTTAGTATCATCAGTTTAGAGATGGTGATAAGTGTAACATATAAGTAGTTTTAGTTAGTTTTTGATATTCGCAAATTAATGATAATATATGTTCAAGAATTCCATTAATTTTATAGATTCTCTAAGGATTGCTATTCAATAAAAGATCAAAATTTCTAAGCCGGGATGTCCTAAATAGCTAAGTAAAATAAAAAATCCAACCTCTTTGTATATCCGTTGTTAACAGGTAAAAGTGCAATTTCAGTTGAGAACTTAAAAATTTGAATTAAAAATTGCTGCATTCAATTTTAACCCTTTACCGGGCATTGTTGCCATATGGCAACAAATACATTAACTCGACTGTGAAGCCTTTTAAAAATCGCTGAAGACGTTATACTTCGCTTACATGAAGTATTTCAATTTACATTTCTTCCTCGACCGCCATGTTGCTGAAATTCGAAGTAAAAGCACATGTTTTTGACAATATAAAGGTGAGTGTTTATCCGTTATTACTGTACCATTATTCCCATGTTTTGAAAATGTGCCCAGGAAAGGGTTAATCATACGAGATTTAAATTCAAATATATATATTGTATATATCAAACAATGACTTTATTAAAAAATGATTTAAATTGAATGCAGTAATTTTTAATTTGAATGCGTTAGTTTTTAAATTAAACGCAAAAGGTGTAGACTGCAAGTTTGAGATAAGCTTATAAATATGGTTGGAAAGTATGCGCTAAAAATTCCAAAAATATGCACGAACCATTTAGTTGGACAAAATATGTATTTATATGCAAAAATATAATCAAAGACAAATTCAAAGGTTTCAATTAAAAAAACATATTTTGATAAGTTGTCGATTGTAAAACTTTTTCTATTGTATTTTATTGCGAAATGTATTTGTAGCATGAAAATGTCCGCTCAACTTCTACTGAAACCAGTTTTCATAGTAAGCTACTGTAGAAGGATTAATATCGCGAATAACAGAATCGTCTTCGTGTTCGATACCAAGCAAACTTAGGTTTATTACTTTCAAAACGGGAATTTTTTGCTTCCGCCAGTCTATGTTAGTCCATGTACGAAACATGTAACATGAATCATGTTTGGCAAAATGCCTTTCATTCCGTTCGCCATCTTATGCATATACGTTGCTGAATCATTGATGAACAACAACACAATGTTAAAATCAATACCGAATATCTGTAGAGCTCTGAACCATTGTTGAATGGTTTGATTTTTCAATTTCAACTACGTCGAGTACAAATATGTTTCTTTCTCCTTCTCATTGAGACACTAGCAGACGACTCAAAGAATTCCACCTCCCCATACTGTCTGCTGTTTCATCGAAACTTATCCATTAGCATTTTCCTTCATGACGGCAATTTTTTCGTCGTATAATTTCGAAACTTAGCCTTTGCGCAAAGTGCTTTCATTCGGTAACTCCTATTTTCCATGTTTAGAGAAAAGTTCTCTGGTCTTCAGATGACTATTATTCCTTAAATGGATATTGGCTACAGTAAATGTTGATGCGATATCTCTATAAGACTCCTTCTTACCGTCAACACATAGTAATGGATTTGTTAATATATCTTGGCCTAATCTCGCAGACTGATTCTATTCCATAGGTCTAGCATATGTATGCTATCCACGTTGAGTTTCTTCTAGCTGAGTATTGCTAGACAGACTTGATTTGTGATTCGCAGTTTTCAAATGCTGTATTACTTGAAAACGCCTATAAGCGAAAAACAGCAACAGAAAATGCCGAGCATAATAGAACAGAATTATCATTAGTGAGAGACTTGAACTCCCGACAATACAAGCTTAAAACACTTGATTTTGATGATTTCACTTTTGGCATAATGTAACTTCTTCCTGCACACAAAACGTAATTCAGCAACACGAGGCAAACACATTTTAGCTAAATTCTACATTATACGCACATTTCTCTCTCGTGGTTTAATTTTATTGGTTAATATCAGAACACCAATATACATTTTATTAATACTAATATTAAGGTATGACACCACTAGGTGAAGATTTTAGGTTGCTTAATTAAGATATGCTTTTATGCAACAAAAACACGAAATTATGTTTCTTATGCATCTCACTGTCTAAAAAATGCATTTATATGCAACTATAAGCATTTATTTGCAAGTACGAGCCTTGCTTATAAATATCTAAATAACTAATTACTCGTTATCCAAAAGCCATTTGAATTATCTTTGTTAGGAAAGGTTATTTTGATACAAGTTGATAATTATTTTTCGATAGGCATTTAATTTTTTCAAAAGCATTCGTATAATTACAGTTTTATAACAGTGTGCAAAATGTGTGCTTTTGGAGAACTCAAATCTCTATTGAAAAATAATTCTTTCCATTCATAATTTCAGATTGTCTTTCACCAATCATGGAATCCCATTCGACAACACCCAACTTAATACTTCATATATATATATATATATATATATATATATAAATGCTGCATAAATGCATTATTTTATACTACAAATTGGACGCGTTTCGACCATTTATGGATCATCTTCAGAAATTCCCTTTAAATTTTTACAAAATTTTAATTAACTGTACTTATAAAATAAAATGGTGTTCTCATTACGTTAAAATGCATGTAATTGTTTTTTGATGTTAATTTGCTTGTTTAATATCATATTTCTGTCTATTTTCCTTAATGTTTATGCTTCGACAATTTTTTTATATTGTGTTTTGGCAATATTGTAAAATTGTCTTTTTTCAGTTCATGTTGGTGTAAGTAAATTTCGGTATTAAGATGCGTACTTATATTCTTCTTCCAACTGTCGCTTAGTTTCTCCAACTTACAATTTTTTACAATTGTAGCATTCGTATTTGTAAACTATTGAAAAAACAAGCTCATTAGGAAGAGAATCTTTATTTTGAAAAAGATTTTCCGTTTTAAAGGATTGAAAAGAATGGATATCCACATCAAATGATAAAAAGGTAATAACCAATAACATTTTTATTCAACAACAACAAGATAAATTAAAAGAAAATGCTAAAGATGGAGATAAGAAAAACCTTTACTGGAAAATTCCGTTTATTGCAACATCTATAAAATTAAATAATTTTAATTTTTTTTAATATCTTCATATAATTGGTGTATTATAGATTCTATGAACTGATCTTTCAAATGAGAGATATAATTATTTATGGTAACAAAATGATCGGGCACTTTTTCTGAGAGAAATGTTTCTGTTACAAGACAGATATCAATGTTGTATTGTTGTAAATCTAAACTGAGTAAATCAGAAGCTTTCTTAAAATTATTAGATTGATAATTAATTTTCTTTTTCATTGATCTCGCATTGAGTAATAGGAATGTTGGGAAATAATCTTTTGAAGTAGATAGTCAATTATTTGATGGAGGAATATTACCCCAATCTATTTTATGAATTAATATTTCTTTTTCCCGTAAATAAACAGGACATAATTTGGAGAAGGCTGTATGTGAGGAAGCAGAGTTTTTAATTTCTGGCAGTGGAGAAACTAAACAATTTGCACACCTATGTGCATCTAGATTATCATGTTGTTTGCAATTAGTAACGAGATGATTTTCATTACAAATTCCGCATATTGGTCTTTGATCACAAGTTTTTCGTAGATGTCCGAATTTACAACACAATGTGCATTGTCGTGGCTTGATTAGGTCTTTTACTTTATACACTTTGTAAATATACTTAAGGTAGCCTTTCTCTAAAATTTTGCTTCTAATTTCTGTACTACATCTGAACACAACATTATAGTCTCCCGATTTTACAGAATATGAGTATAAAAAAGATATATCCTCATTGTTGGTTATAAAATTTTTTAGCCATGGATTAGAAGATGTAAGTTCATGTAAGAAGCTTTCTTTGCTAGGTGCTTTAAATTGGTTTGAAAGGTAGAACATTTGAAGGGTTGGTTGTAGGTTATGTCTGATTTTAGCAGTGTATCCCATTGAACAAATGCTATCAACTACATCATTTATGTTACCTTCTTTAACAAAATTCATTACAATAGAACCGTTTTTTGTACCCGAGCAACTCTTAAGAGCTGGAGCATTAGAGTCTAATTTTTTACTTAACTTATGTTCAAATTCTCTGGTTTGAGCCTTAGATATGGATTCGTCATCTATTTTCACTATAACACAAGTGTCATTTTTGTAGATGGAGTTTTAAACGTTCGTTGGTTGGTAGCAGCTTCAGAGTATTTCCTGAGCTTAGGGGTATTTAAAGGGATAAGTGAACTAGGTTCAGACTGACGATTTACTAGGGGGAACAGTAAGCGAATAATTTCACTTTTTATTTCAGAAATGTTTTCTTTCATTTCATTCAGATGCTTAGTAGTCGTTTGCCTTTTTGAGCTGTGCAGCTCAGTAATTATACTTTCAATTTGAGAAAGAGGTTTAATAATCTTCTCTATAGAAGGATCAGTGAAAGGACTATCTTGCATAATTAATTAACAAAATATAGCACTTATGGTTAATGTAGAAGTCTTTTCCAATTGAAAAGTTGTACGTCTTTAATTGTACGTTGTCAGAAAATCGAAATTCTTCTTGATGTAATTGAGGTAAAGCTTCAGAGGATGCAATAGTTAATTGACGAACAATGTGAAAATTCTCTAGTGTATAATGTTTACAATGCAAATCGGAGAGCCCTTAGCAAATACCAACCGTCCTCGACAACAACATTTTAGAGAGAGAGAGAGAGAGAAAAAGTCTAATTGATGAGCAGTAATCAGGTAGTTAGCAATAGGAATAATGCGAAAGAAGAAAGAATTTTGTGAGCGACCTTTATGGGTGCCATTTTGATTAAAGATAATAAAAGTTTCAGAACGTATAGAATGAGAAGTAGCAAACTGAATGTAATCAAAGGGTTCAAGATCATATTTTTCTATTAAAATAGTTGAAAAGAAGATCAATAACTTGAAGCTGAAGAACAATAGTAATAAATTAGGAAGAAGTAGTGAGGATTTGTAAGTGAGAAAAGAAGAAATCCACTTAACGACGTTGAAAGCGCTCAAATGAGTAGAGAAGTGAACTTGGAATACCAAGAAATAGAAAGGTTGAAATTTTTTTATGCCAATAGGGATAGAGAGGAATATAACGCTGGGTGGAAAAGGAAGAGGATGTAGGTTTCTTAAGTTTCAAGTTGATATGAGAGGACCAAGATCTGGAAACAGATAGACGAAGGCCAAGGCAGGTATGTTCAGATACAGCAGAAAATGGGGTATAATTAAGAAGAAAAGGACTAGGAAAAGGCGTTAAGAAACGGCATGGGGAATTAAATAAAAGACATTTGGACTTAGTAGGGTGAAATTCAAGATGATTAGAATATATCCAATCAAGAAGTATATCACTAGGCGATTGAATTACAGTGAACGAGTGCGGACCAAAAGAGTAGATTATAGTGTCATCAACATAGAGACTGCATGGGCAAGGATGGCCACATAGAGGAAGATCATTAACTGAAACAATATAAGAACGGCAAAAATGGAACTTTGAGGCGCGCTACTAGAAGGGAAATGGAAGTTAACCTCTTAACATATTATCTCGAAAATTTTCGTTCATTGCTCTCTGAGGTATCTGTCACTTATTACATTATTATATACAGATTCAAAATCAATAATAAAAAATGATTTTTTTGCATGGAATTCGAAAAAATGTGTATGTCGAGAGGTTAAAACGAGTAACTTGAAAACGGTTAGATAAATAGTCAAAGAAAAGATTAATGAGGGAGTCAACAAATCCAAAGCAACGGCACTTCCAAAAAGTAATAGAATTCTATCAAATGCATTTGAGATGTCGAAAAGAATGATTGTCCCGCGGTGTTTGAGTCAAGATCACTATATACAGAAATGGTTTAATACAAGGCAAAAGAAATTTGAATAAAAGACGTTGAAAGATAAAGGAGATTTCGCCAAGAGAGATTGGACGACATCTAACTACAAGCCGTTTGTCGAGGGCCTGAGATTTCAAAATGGGAGTTATGAAAGCAGTTGTCTATTGAGAAGGAAAAGAACAGGACGAGAGAATATCAGTGAAAAAGATATTAGAGAGGCGAGGCAAAGGCTGATGCACATTTGCTGACAAGATATATGAGGACAAACATCATCCACCGCACAAAAACACCATTTTTTCTAAACATTAGACGAAGGACAAAAGAGTAAGACTAGCCATGAAAAAGGATGTGCGATATTCCAGAACATTTCCTCCTGCAACACTAAAATTGATTAATAATGGAGGCGAAGGTATACAATAGGTTGCACGCAAACAAAATAAACAAAAACATAGGGCAACAAACGATGACAAATGCATTATCATACATAAAAAATTCAAAAAATAATAGATATAGACCGATAACTTTGCATAATTTGTAGCACGCGATATATATCTTGAACAAAATAGCACAGAAGACTTAGAATTCATAAAAAAATTTGTATTTATTATCAAACAAAGGGCGAGATATAAAAGTATATTCATGGAAATCTATACATTTTTGCTGTAGATCAATTCCTTCCTACTTGAGTTTTTTTAAATAAATTGGGACTTTTTACTTTGCAACCGCTTTGAATTTTCGGAGAATTTGTTCCCCTGATTTGTATTTATTTCTATATATTATTTAACGATTAGTAAAATCGAATTTATAGCTAACGTGACCGCGCTGCATAAATATACATTCGGCTAATATTGTTGTAAATATATTTTGTATAATGCGGATGTACAAAATTAGTTGGGTGCAATTTCCATGGGCCTGTCGATGTACAATTGTTACTGAAAATGAAATAAATTTACTCAAAGTGTATATGCATTAAGCATAACGTATAAAATAATTGTTTCATTAATTATATTGAACTTGTATATAGGACTCAATATAAGGCCTTTCATAATTGAAGCATGTAGTGCAAGAACCCATTAAGCGAAAAACAAAAAAGTGCCTTTTTTAGTTTAAGTTTGTATCTTCTGTATCTGCTTATATAGTGTCAGTTAACAGATTCTTTATAAAGTTATTAACAAAAGCAGGGTCATTTCAATATATATATATATATATATATA
>CABFPE010000472.1:231618-249027 GCA_900660155.1 Hofstenia miamia
AGAGAGAGAGAGAATCAGATCACTGCGATATGTATAATAAACTCTCAATTTTAATTTTATGAATCCCTTTTTGATTGTCATGGCCACGATATAGTCGTTTATAAAACTGGACATTCGCACTGTCATAAAGTTTGAGTTCTTACAAGGAAAGAAACTGCCTCAAATGAGTCGTGAACTATAGGATGTTTTTGGTGATTCTGTTCCTTCGGAACCAACTGTGCGCAAATCTTGATCCAGCAATTGAAAAAACAGAAGAAGTTTTCCAGGTTGGTTCCCCAACTTTTGTCAGAAGTACAAAAATGACAATATGTTCAAGCTGCTTCCCAACATTTGGGAAGACAATCGCTTTTTATCTTGGATAGTGTCCAGTGATGAAACTTGGGTGTACAGTTAGGACCCAGAAGTTAAAAGTCAGACTCGCCACGTCCTCAAAAGAGAGTGAGAAAAGACAGTACACACAAGGTGATGCACATAATGTTCTTTGATGTCAGGGTGATATTATCAACTAGGCAGCTCCACCTAATACCACTGAAAATGGAGATTGTAACAAGTAGTTTCTACAGAAAAATTGATGCCAGCTTTCCGAAAGAAACGTCCAGAGTTGCTCCACTCAGATGCATGCCAATCCGCCCGTAGTTGTTGATCTTCTGGATGACTGGGACTGGGATATCTTACAGCATCCATCCTACTAATCGGATTTGTTACTCTCTAAATTCTTCGTTTTCCTCAAATAGATTTCACTCGACAGAAGATTGTTGAAGCCTGCAACCTATCTGTTAAGGCTGTGGCCAAGGCTGATATTTCATCTGGAATCAGAATGCTGGCAATCACTGGCAAAGGATATTGACGGTGCCTATGTAGAATATACTGTTACAATTTGTCATGCACTTATTGTTCTTTTATTTCTTGAATTTTTATAAAATTGTAAGTTATCGAAAAGAACTGTCTGATTGTATAAGTTGTACATTTTTTGAAATGCATCTATGAAGCCACACTAGTGTTTGTACATATATGTTCCTACCGTCCATAAGACAGTCCATTAATGCTCACCTAAAAAATAATTGCGAGAAACTAGGATCAATATAAATACTTCACACACATTGCTGGACAAACGCCCTTTTTACCACATGATTCGTTTAATTATATTTATTTTCAACTCAGTGATCAGATTGATCAGACAGGAATATCATGCTCAAGTAGAAAAGACAAAAATTTTGAGGAGCAATTGGCAATTTGATTGAAACTTTATAAATATATTTACTTGCAATTATCATAAGATTAGTCATGCAAAATACAAATAAACTGTGAATTATAGCATTCTAGAAAAACGGATTTGTTTAGGGGGGACATATATATACCACCAAGCCTCAAAGGGTTAATTACGTCATTGTCAGAAACAATTATGAGTGATTTTCTTACTGTTGATGAGTGATTTCAATTATTGTTGGTTTGAAAATTCAATCCTTAATAAAACAGCCAATACTTGTATCAAATTGGTTTTAGGTTTATTTGATTGTAAATAAAAAATACATGTCGAAAAGCTGTTTGAAGCAGAATCGAAGGTTGGATAATATGTTGTTTTATTAGGAAAACGTGATGTTTTTCCAGTGATGCTTGTTGAAAATTCACACAAATTTTTTTCAGACAGTGGCATGAGTAAATAATTAATATTTTTGGAATAAGCAACATCGATTTAGTCTAGAAGCGCTGAAAAATATATAAACTGTGTCCATCGCTTTATTGCAGATCAGTATTTTCTTAATTTTAAGATTATTATAAACTTCTGTAAAGTGAAATTTTAGTCACTGGAAGAAGATACCTAGGTACGTTATTTTGTAAATTTTTGTGAAATTTCTGTCATTATTTATCAAGTTAGTTTACAGAAGTTTATAATAATCTTAAAATTAAGAAAATACTGATCTGCAATAAAGCGATGGACACAGTTTATAACCACAAAAAAACTGAATTTTGTTAAAATTTGTAACAGTGTAGAAAAAAGGATTTGTTTAGGTGGGACATTTATGTACCACCCAGATTTCGCCTCGAATGCCACTTTACCTATCACTGTTAAATTTGAATATTGGTATTGTACATAAGTTATATTTCATCAATTGAACTTTTTAATTCACTATGATCCATAAAGTTGAAATGATCAATACAATTTTTTTGTTGCAAAACTTATAAAATTATATTATAGAATGTTTACCTAAATTGCCAATATAATTTCCAATTTAAGTTTAATAGTGTTTTGTTGATTACAAATCTTGTAAGAATCCTATTATTATAAAGTTTATAATAGTAGAAATTATATTCATCATTTAATTAAACATATAAATTTAGTTCAAATGTTAGGGATTTTGATGGTGAGGAGCTTAAGAAATATTTTAATACATTTCAAGTTTTTTTTACATAGTTTTATTTGATGTTTAATAAATATTGAAATAAGCTCTGAAATGAATCACAATGATTAAATTATGACATACTGCAATGAAGTGTTTTTTGTTTGAAATAATTTGGAATCTCATCCGAAAAGTTGGATGAAATGGGCAAAATCTTTTATGTATATTTAGTATAACAAAAAATGACTTAAATTACAAGATAAAAGATGTTTTCGAAATATTATCTGGAATGTATGTTTGTTATTGAGATTCCTTCACCGGCTTTATAAAGTCCTTAATTATTATTATTGTTACCAATAGTTTAAATATGTAATGTTTTAAGATAAAACTTTTTTGAATGATATGTATTATACATCATCTACACTTTTCCAAAATATATGCATATTTTCTTCAAATTGATTGTCGAAATGAAGTAGAACATATTTGAAATATTTTGAATTCGATTTCAATCAGGTGGGAGAAACTTCAAGGTCGAAAATCGGCAAAATTGCTAAGATTATCAACCAGTGATGAAGAGTAGCTTCCTAAAAATACATGAATAGTAAGCTTTTCCACATCACCCAAGAGGTAGCTTATCAGGCGCGTTTTATTAACGTGGTATCGCCAATTGGTACAGATATATAAATGCACATATTTTGTGATATTTTTTATGTTATTTACAATTAATAAACCTTAATTTGGCCTGCTTTAATTTTTACATTGAATACTTTGATAATAGTCTTTATATCACATTTTATGCTTTTAATTTTAATTCCCATTTTTTGTTATCCTTGATTATATTATAGCATTATATTCTCATTGTAACATAGATTATATTATGTTATGTTTTTCTCATTTTTAGCATAGATTATATTAGTGTATGTTAATTTTGACATAGATTAGACTATATTCTTATGTTAAGCTCAATTGTCTTTTTAGTCGAATTGTTGCTATAAACTTCTTCTGATATTTTGTTATTTTGATTCACATATTGTCCGGATTGGAATATCTTTATACTTTATATTTAGAGGATGTTTTCTTGTCCAATTTTCTTTAAATCTTAATTATTTTATATTTGAATTTTGTCTGTAAACTATTTCAAAAACTTAATTGAAATTCCTTTCCTTTTATGCCTTGATATCCTGTATTATAGAAAATCTTTATCTCTTGGCATTATGTTTATTTTTTATTTGAGTTACTTGTATACTTTATTTATATTATATTGTAATATTCCTCTTCAAAATATATTATATCTTTATATATATAATATATCGTTATATTTTATATTACATTATATTAATGTTTTTATAGATTTCATCTTTGTATATTGAGTTTAGAATTATTGCAATTGCTCGATAACTATTATGTATTATCACTATATTATTTGCCGTGTTAATTCGAATTTCTTGTTAACGCTTTATTTCTAATTCAATTCTATTTGAATTTTTGCTAAGCACTGTTTTAATTTAGCGTCTTTATCTGTTTTCAAGAATTCAATATCCGCGTATATTTTAGAAATATTTTCGTCTTATATATATATATATGTGTGTGATTTACATAACTGTACCAATAAGCCCTATTCCACAGAAGTTGACGTCCGCCTAAAAAGACAACAACTAACTTAGATACAGAGCATATAACATATTTTTACATTATGATTATCTTTAATAGTTCTTCTAATTACCTTAACGTATATGAAAATGAAAATGAGCATACATACCCTTAAGCCAAATTTCAAATATTATTGTACAAACTAATATGATCGCAAAAATTATTTTACTGCTATCTTCATTTGATGTTATTTCTTAAATTGAATTGACAACTAATATTGACTGTAAACAATGCTCTAATTTACTGTTGTTTCATTTGATCTTGCACTTCTTGTTCATTGGGGTAGTATAGCAATGCATAAAATAATTCAATCAACCCTATCAATGACTTGCACACCGTTAAATGCTGCACTTAGTTAAACGTTAAATGCTTAGTTTAAAATTATGATCACCTTGAAAAATTACTTACAAGCAAATTTTGTCATTGCGGGGTTAAAATACTAAGTGATGCTCCATTCTGCGTATGTCTCGGATTCTAGGCTCTCACTTATATTGTAATTGCAATTATAATCATCAAATTAGGGAGAGATATACATGCAGAAAATTCCAAAATGAAAATTCAGTTTTTCGATTTGGACAAGTGCGAATTGATTCCACTTTGGAGACATCATTCAAAGTGGGGAGAGTGATACTGTGTGTATTGCTATTGCAGAAAACAAAAACATATTCTGCTGTAGAATTTTCGATCATTGAAAGCCTAGAGTGATATGCATATACATATATCCAATCAAAGCATGGCAATGTTTAGCTTTATGGCCGTTGCCAACGATGTTACAGGCGTCATTCATGATGTTAAGAATGAGTCAGGGGAAACAACTATCCCAGCTGACATGGCAAGAATGAAAGGGAAGCAGTCGCAAGGCGAAACTGAAACAACCCTAACATACACAAAGCATAACAATTACTGTCTTCTACTATACGGATGAAAAACAGATATGTACACTTTTATAAAGTTAGGCTATCTGTAGGTATACTAATGCGACTAAGGTTAACATCAAGTTAATTTTTAATGCAGAACCTATTAAATTTGTTTAAACATAAAGACTCTTTCAAACGCCGACTTGAATAGTATAGTTCAAATTGTCGTTTTGAAACCACAATTAAATTCTGAAACAATAAAGTGTTGATGTTTAAAAAACAGATATCAAAACATTACCAATACAATTCACAGTTTATCATAAGTGACACAAAAATGCACAAATGCAATTCAGTAATTAAATAGTTGGATATAATTAAAGAAAAGGCGCAGTAAGGGAATGACGAACAGGCGTGCTTTACCAGCTTAGGGCATCAGTCACCTCACCACAAATAACCAATGTCAGTGGACTCCGCTGCCAATTGCTGATTAGATCAATTGCACTTCGATAACGTTTTCTGGTTTTTTCAAAGAAACTTTATACTGCCACTCCAATTCAAATACTTTTCTTTGACTCAAGTTAATATCGTCATCAGTGGAACCTTCAAAGCCGGCATACAGTCCCCATGGTCTTCTGTACATTGGAAGGGTGAAATCTGGACCGTTACCTCAATTATGTTCATTCAATCGACGTATTAGATTTTTTGTTTGTCCAATATAAGTTGTTGAGGTAGATTTGGTGCTTATCAGCAAGTACACATAACCGGACAGCTGTGTGAGCAAGGTTATATGGAAATGATTGAAGACATCATTAGTTTGATGGGTTATTTGAGATGCAGCGTCGGCATTACTTGATGATGATCTTGAAATGTTGTCCATTACCTCATCCATATATGCATCCCATTGTGAGCGGTGTTTTGCTAACGTTCTAACTGCTGTTGTGTCTTCAATAGAACTAGGACTTGCTGTTTAAGCCATAAGCAGTACTTAGATATATTTAATGAAACCTGAGTTGCAATTTGTGGAATAGTGTCACCTATAATCTTGTGAATTGTAGCGGCAGTAAAGTATTTTAAAGGGTACTGTGTACGTCTACCAATAAATTTACCAGTTATATACTGTTTTCTTGTTAAATTAGATCTTAAAATAATATTGAGAGAATTGTCAATTACATCAGGTGTAACAGCTCTGGTACCAGCAGGGGCAAAACGAACAGTCGCGCGTTTTTCAGCAGCATTAAATCCTTGAATTACACATAGCCAGCCCTGATACCAACGGCGGTCTGGATCGTTATATGTAGCACGCATGACACCTCTTACATGTATTAACAAGGATTCTGGTTCTAATAGATGCCTGCTTATTAGTTTTGAATAGAATCTGGTTGATGTCAGCCATGTTAAACCGTTATCATTACTGATCTCATCTAAAGCTGTTGACATGAAATATTCTGAATCTCTTAGATTTGACTTCACAGTTTGTTGATATTTTTCTATAGCCTCAGACTCTGCTGCAGGTTTGCCAAAGACCCGTAGAATTGAGCAGTCTGCAATGTCATTCCAAGATCTTACAAATTTACAGCAACTCCGCAACGATTGACAGTGATGTTAATGTTACGCAATAAATCTAAGCATTGCTGTAATCGCTCATCAGTTGCACTTCGTACATAATGTTGCAATTTAAATACATGAAAGTTTGTTATAAAAATTGGGCTTGTCCAAATAGTTAATCCTTGTACTGGCGGCAACTGCTTATGATCAACTGTGCCTATAACCAAAATTCCACCTCACGGACACTTGTTTTGCTTAATCCCTTGAAACACTAAATGTATCACCTCATAAAGGGATGCATCAATTAACCCAAATTCTTCAATAAAAATGACTTCTATTCCTTTGCAACACTGCTAAACGAATTGGGTCAAACAATAATTGTGATAGAGTCTGTTCAGCTAAAACATGAATACTAAGAAGACCATGTCTTTCAACTACAGTTAACGGTAACAAAAGATGTAAATGACAGCCCCCAAACTCAATCGATTTTCGGCTGCAACACTAGTAATAATTGTGTTTAAATTTCGAGAAATACAGTAGGCTAAAGCTGACTTTAATACATACGTTTTGCCAGTACCAAGCGGACCAACAAGCAATTTACCATGAGTAAATGACGTTGTCCAAATCTGAACGAATTCATAGCTTTTATTAAAATACTTAATGCATTGCATTGCTCAGAATTATATTCAATGCTCTGTACTGGTGATTGCTTAATTTTAGGTTCCCAATTTACTGCAAGATCATTTAGCAAGTCTTGCTTAGATGGTAAGTTATATATTTCGCTTTGAGATAATACATCAGTAATAGCCGCCCTATGGTTATTTAAAATATTCATAACTTTTGTTTGTGCTTCATCGTGAATTGAGCGAAGCAGAACAGGGGGTCTTTCATCAAAAACAATATCATTATTTAAGATGCAATTCATTAAGATTGCATATGCACCTTTGAGATATCTGTCAAAATTTTTCGTACCCTCAGGAATAAACATTAGTTGTTCTAAAATGTATGATCTTAGCAATTCATATACACTTTCTTCCTTATACAGAACATTAAGTGAACCCGATCTAAATAAATCTAATTCAGTCACAAATGACCCCATAGATAGTAAAATGTGAATAAAAAATCTCTAATGATTTAAAGAGCTAACAAGTGAGTACACAGGAACAGCCTTTTTAGTCGTTGTTTTACATACAAAACGATTGTAAATTTCAGGATCTTCTAAATTGTTTAGAACATTTAGCAAATTACGTTTACTATGGCAATCACAACAATTTTTAACTAATTTTAAGAAATCCCCAATAGCGTCTGATCTTAATTTGATGACATAACCTAATCAATCTAACCACGACCTGAGACTGTACTTTGAGCTTAGAAGTTGCTCATGTCTAGACATATTTTGTCCGTGTATGCGCTTCAATGAATAGTTATCTTAAACCAACTGAAATAAGGTCCGATTTTAGATACTATTAGCAATTCTGGAAGTCTATGACCAAATTGAGTGATGGTGTCTACTGTATAATTATATTTTCCGCGATCGCTCATAATTAATTTTTGAGAATCAGTGAAGCATCTCCATTTTTTTAAATTTAAAACGTCTTCACGAATTCGACATCCCTCAGATTTTTCAGTTTGTGCAATGTAACCTTTCCTATCAATATTTCTATCATAGTTTTTAAATAAACATGCATGTCGGCATTCAAGTGGTGAAGTGCTGATATTGACGAACTCTGTATTTTTACACATTTTCACCCCGGTTATTTTAATGTTCTTAATGCCCTCATTTTCAACTGCAACATCAAACTCACCTGAGGCCGTAAACCTAACTTGCGCTCGATCTTCTTCTCCGGCAGCATATTTTGCAAGATAGCGAGATGTGAAATGCCTATCACAAACTGATGTTACTGCTGCTTTGAGTGAATAATAATACATATGGATTGCATTGGCTGAAATGTTCCCGTTTACTTGCTGGATAGTAGTACTTACCTGCAATTAAGGACTCGTGATAATTGTCGAATTCCATGCCAGAATCTTCATAACATTCGTACTGATATAAATTACACTTTTTAAGATATTCTTACTCTTTTGGTCATGCTCAACGTCAGTTTGCTCAAATCGATAGTTAAATGGAAACTTAACATAATGGGGAACTCTGCATATTTTTGTTCCAAACGTGCCATTTTTTTGCAACAACTAAACTTAGCATGTTCACAGCTGTGTAATTGAACTTTCATATCGTCTTCATATTTATTTATGTCATATTTTCCTTCATACGGTGGTACAAGGAAACCTGATTTTTCAAAAAATTTACCCCAATTTAGTAAGTCACCCGAATTCCCATATACTGAATTTTTAACCTGGTCAGAATTTTTGTGATCTTTTGTCCAAATTAAAGCATGTGTATGGGGTAAATTTCCCTGACTGTCTTGAAACTCATAGCGATACCACACTTTTGAAACGTTCCCTAAAGGCTTTTCATATGACTTTTCTAAGTATTTCATAAAGTGTCGCGAAGCTCTCCCATGCTAAGGTTATTTCAGTCATAGTCGATTGAATTATCATTTTCTCATCCTCATTATTAAAGTTGTTCTGCCAAAATATTCTCGACTCTTAATTTTTGAAATATAATCTTGTTGAGCCTGATAAATTGGTCTTATACCTGGATGACTTTTTTATTACAGGTTAAAGTGAGAAAAAACGTCGGTTCTTGTGCTCACCATTTGCAAGTCTACATTTTAGCATTTCATAGTGGTTGAGGTATTGCCTCTGTAATAGAAACATCAGATTCCATGTTGAAAAATATTGAGAGGAATAACATTGCTTCAGGGTAAACTAAAAGAATACTTTGCCCTACATTCTTTGAAACAATATTTTGAAAAAAACGTTTCATTTTGACATTTGGATCGAATTGTCTTCGTTCATTGTAAATAAGACTAAATTTTGATTTAAAAGGTAATGTCCTTCTATAAACTTGCCATCATCAGTTGTTCTTTCAAACAATGGAGGAGCACCAGCATTTGATTGAATAGGCGGCGTTTCATCATCATCAGAACTATCAATAACCCCTCCAACTTTAAAAATTCATCTGTATGGATATTTCGATTATCAATGATCTCATTTTGGTCAGCTATATTTCAAGTATTTGTTTGTGCAGCATGCCCTATATTAGTTCTAGGAGATATAAAAGCATATACTTCATTTACGATCTTGTCAAAAACTAAAGTACTGTGAAACTTGCAAAGGTGAGCTTATCATTCTAAATTCGGAAATGACAAATTCGACACACGAGCGCACTTTCCGAATGAATTACTTGAATTGAATTGGGAATTTTGGTCGTTATCCCAAACACAAAGCTTTCCGGTATTCTTGGAAGATCGTTTCAAAAAACATTTGTGAACACGACATTTAATTTTGCTCTGTATGCCAATATATTCAAAGTATTCTTTGTACATTTTTTCAAAATTTAACTGTTCTTGTCTTTGATAAATAAGAATTTTCCAATTCTTGCGGCATTTACCTAACACATCAAAATCACAGTGTTTAAAACGTACGCTGTTTGAATCTATGCAATGAAATTTAGTCACATAATCACCGTGGTATTTGATGATTTTTCGAGTATAAAAACTAGCATTACATGCTATACTCACTAACTTAAACTCAGACTCATTGATTGTTAAGGTAGTTTTCAATAGTTGACTATGTCTCGATGTTGAATCACATTCATCATTATACAAGCAAACATATTTAGCATTTACGTCAACATTGTCAATTTCATTTTCAATAAATTGGGATCTTGGCATCCCTGCTACATATACGCATGGTAATCCTCTAAGTAAATAACCAAAATTACTGAAAACACTAAAGTTCCTTGTGGAATTAAATGCATGCGTTTCTAAACGGGTTCTTTATTGTCTTGTATATTAGGAATTTTACATAATCGTAATCAGTGAACCCAAGATCCATGTGAACAATTTCATTAAGATAAAAACACAAAATTAAAGAATAAATGAAAATAGGAGCGAAAACTTTGGTATATTTTTAATAGCAAAAGGAAGTTGTCCGAAGCCTGAGTGGAAAAATAAATTCAAGCTTAGCACAGGAAAATTAAGTTGTAGTCTATTTTCGTCATTATTATGCTGCGGTGGATTGTTGCCTCGCAGTACTCTTGTATCAACAGATATTTCTGTTTTGGATGTTAAGTGAGACATTTGCCGAATCTACAAGAGGTATGAATGATGCAGACTCTAAAGAATTTTTTACTTTCTTTTCATCAGTTTTGACAGATCTGAGTGAACTGATGGTATCATTTTTTAGATTCTCAATGTATTCCTGCACTTCCTCAGCTTGATTTAAAACACAGTCTGGCCTATTTTTTGCTATTAAGTGCTCCGATTTCCTCATCAGAAAAGATTTTTTGTTATCAAGCTTAGGTTCTGTCGATAATGAAAATGAGCTCATCCCTGCTGAAATGGTCTACAACCTGATTTCTCTGTTGATGTTCATGTACAATGGAGGTTGCCCCTTCATTATGATTATCATTTGAAGTTGACGATGATGGTGAGCACCTTTTGCAACTTCCGCCTCTGCTTATAAATAAACCACAAGCGCATTTCGCAGACTTCACTTTGCAAAATGGCATAGCTATACGATATCTAAAAATATTAAATTTCAGAAATTTAAAAATTTATTTTTTGAATTTAACTAAAATGATAAGTAGAAAAAGCGATAGCATCACATTATGATATCATTTGTCACTGCAATAGACTAATATCAATAACAGACATTGGAAGCTTACATTTTGCGTTTTCCTTCAAGCTGTGCAATAAGTAAAAATGTGGGAAAGTTTTTGTAGTCAAACGATACCAATAATAAACTAATAAATATAGCAACTATATGTTATCACCGGCATTTACTATAGTTTAGCAATGACTGAAAATTTATGGTAAATCTAAGTTATTAGATTGCAGTTAAATAAATATATTTTGAATTATTTGTCAATATTCAGAGTTGAATGCATTATTGGTGGTAGGGCCCACCACCAAGCCTCAAAGGGTTAATACAATATACATAGCTTCTATTAGCAAACTTCATTAGATAAGTCATTACTATTAAAATTTCATTTTAGGAGGAATTGATAGTGATTGTAGTTCAGAACCTAGAGAAGATTTTGAGGAAGATTTCACTTTCCATGCGCCAAATCCGCAACATGATCATCCTGTTGAATATTCAGAAAATTTCATTCTGTTGTGCCACACTTGCCAAATACTGCAGTTTTTAACTTTTGAGTTTTTAATCTATTTGACTTGTTTCTATTGCTACAGTTTTATTCATAAGCCGAACACCTGCTCAGGTTTGTTTTCCATAAATTTGTTTTAGATAATGATTTAACCACTTCAGTCGTCGTGTGCTCAAAAGAGTATACATTGAAAGTTTGTTTGCAACTGATTTTATAAAATCATAATAACTAACACAATTGAATTATACATTAATATATTTAATTGTTATTGTTTTATAAAAATATTTATGTGAAAATATCATTTTCTACATACCAATTCCCTCATAAATTTGGAATACCTCGTGCTGAAAGGCACTAGCATTAGTGTAGATTACATTTGGACTACATTTGATGAAGTTTGTTTCCAAAAAAGACATTTTTTATATTTTTTATATTTGTAGTCTTTTGACTACATAGTCGTTGAATCGCATGCAATATTATTTTTAGAAAAAATAGTATTTTGTGTTTTTCTTATATTAAATATTCATTCAATTTTACAGATGGAGTAAATTTGTGCGTTTATTGCAATGTTTGTAAAATGTGCATAAATTGTTTTCAAACACATAAAAGTATAGATTCTGCTCATTTGATTGATGTACACCCTGCATCAATCTATTTACTGATAACATTTGAAAAACATGTAAATGTGTAATCCCCACTAAATGCATGCTTATTAATTTTGATTACAGAAATGATTAGTAAGCAGGTTTTTGATATCTAAGAATCATTAAAAGTCTGCATTTTAGAAAAATAATTATTAGGATTGTACATCTGAATTCACTACAGCATTTTTTATTAAGAGTTGTAGAATTGTCAATAAATGTGTAATTTGAAATATTTTCTTTCATAAAAGGTATTGAATATGGAATTCAAGGTTTTATATTCTATTGAGTGCACATTCAACCCTTTTTACATGTATGTTGAAAATAAAAAATTTTTATAGCAGTACATTAACTTAAAAACATGACTTTACATTAGAAAATTAGTCTTTTATTCTAAAGTGATTCATAATGAACCTTTACAAAATGGCTGTTGTTTGTATATGATTGTTTAGGAAACGATTTGGTTGTTGCTACAGGTAATTGGGGCTGTGGATTAATGAGAGGCGATCCTCAATTTAAGGCTGTACTTCAATGGATAGCAGCGAGTTTGACAGATGTTCGTCGTCTTATTTATTTCACGTGTCAAGATAGTCGCATGACTGAAGTATACATACAAAATTTTTTGCATTTCTAACTGTGTCTTTAGTTTGGTGATATTGTCAAGTTAGTCAGACAGAATAAGTTGACCGTTGGCGATTTGTTCCTTGTGGTCGTTCATTTCTCAAAATACATTGCTGATAATGGCAACAGCAAGTCCAATCTCTCGTTTTTTCAATTTTTTCGTAATTGTCTTTAAATGTTTTTTTGTTAAATTAATGTTTTATGTATTAATTTTTAATAAATATTTCAAGAATATACTGTCAATTCGAATACTTGATTTTTTATTAAATTTTATTATAAATCTAGCAGTTGTACTATTCCGTCATTTCAATATTTTAATATTACTGTAAGTAATTATGCTCAATTGAGTAGCTCATTATAGTTCACCAAACTTCTGTGGTATATGTAACTTAAGGAGTTTCTCCAGTCAACGATTTATAAATTGGTCTACAAAACCGACATGTTTTTGTGAAGACGAAAAATCATGCAATTCCAAAAATGTTTAATTGCTTTTGTTGACAAGTAGTTCACTGGAAACAACAAGTTGATTTGACATACGAGTTCACTATTGCATTTGTAGTCTAATTTTTGAACGGCTGGGAGCACAATTTTTAATAACAAATATTTCAAGCATCTACAGAAGCAATGATATAATATAATTAACAAATTAACAACTAGCTGTGAGAATTTTTCAAAAGTTGTAATAAAAAATGCATATTTTTCTAGCCTTCACTTCAAAATTGAGGTTTTTTTGTTGCACTAATGTGTTAGACGAAAGAAAAGTAGTGGCTTGTCCAATCTTCTCATCTAGTTTATTTTATCCTGATAAGTTTGTCACAAATTATTCGCCTTGTTATCTTTGCAAGAGATATCTTTTTAATTCAAGTAGAATTTGACTTTGTGTAGTATTATAAAAGTACATTCATTTGCTCTGTAAAATGTAACTAAATTGTTCCACGTGATTTCATAATATGAAAGTAATGAAATGAAATGAAATATCTATATTTAGAGTTGCTTTTTACAATATAAAATACTGTTTACAACTCTAAATAGCGTCAAACAATAGAAATATAGGAACAGAACACATACAAAAAAATTACAATTCCTAGCTTGGGCTATGGCGAATTTAGGTTGGATGCGATCTATTGAAGTTGGAAAATGGAATAGTTGAAAAATTTGTAATGCAAATTTTATGTTAAGCAAAAGAACAAAGAAAAAAAAGAAACTAAGTACATCTTTTAATTAGTTTCCGAAAGTCATTACCACGATGTCCGGAGTCGGAGAAAATCAGACACACTGCAACACGTGCAGAGGAGCCTTTCGGAGGCGCTGTCTATGGAGCTGTGTCTGTGGATATGTACACAGAAAATGCAGTGGCTTGATAAGTAATGCTTCCTGGAACTCTGACTTTGTATGTCGCCAATTTTGTAGCAACCAGACAGGGTTAACGCAGAGAATAGATCATCTTTCCATCAGCATCCAGCCCAGTTTCCATGAATGTGATAATACTGGAAATTCAATACCCACACCTGAACTACCATTATTTCCTGATTTACCGGTCCCTACGGGGAAATTCAACAATCTTGACGCCATGCAATTTCACAGCATTCTATGACGAGGTGATACACTGGAGGAAGAATCTTTTCATGATACTGTACGTATGGGAGCACAGTCAAGACCCTTCTGGAAGAAATGTCGAAGACATTACAACTTATGACCAACCGAAGTTCGCTCCAAAGTGTTCCTCTGAAAGCTTATCATATACTACTAGCACTTACACTTCAGAAGCCCTCAATAACTTCGAAAGCCAAAGACCACCTGCTGCTTCTCAAGAAACGACTGGAAAGAAGGAAACATCCAGCGACTCTTCGATGAAGCAAAAGCCATTCAGAAAGAGTTATCAACACCACCGCCGGTGAACAGGAACCCTGGGAAGACATTCGCAAAATTGGCATTGCAAGTTCGAATGGCCGCGGCACTACGAGTTCTTACGATTGACAATTCAGGTGGATCGCTCGAGCCAACCCCGGATGTGATGAAAAAGCTAAGAGACTTGCACCCACCAGGGGAAAGAGTGAACCTCGACAAACTGATAAAGGGAATCCCACCCAAAGCTGACCCGATCATTTATTTCGGAATTGATTCGACGATGATTAAGAAAGCAGCCCGGAAACCACACGGATCCCGACATCGTCCAACCCTATATCACCTGCAGAGAATTTGCCTTGAGCAAAAATGAGCAAGGAGGTATCCGAACAATTGAAATAAGGAAAATAATACGAATAATAATTGGAAAGGCAATCGCGAATCACTTTTAAAGTGACGTTCATGCAGTAGAAGTACAACAAACCTGTAGAGGCATGAAGCTGGAATCGAAGCAAGCATCCATTCGGCTAGGGAAATTTTCGATGCCGAAGCCGCCCTACTAGTGGATGCTTTCAATCGCCGTAGTCCTGGGGACCATCCAACATACCAGTCCCAGATTAGCAACATACCTCATCAGCACCTATCCTCGTCTAGCTAGACTCATTCTAGGTGGAGGAAAGAAAATCAAATCACAAGAAGGTGAAAATCTCTCAATGGCTTTTATGCATTGAACACAAAACCTCTGATTGATGACTTGAAATCTACACCCTGTTACCAAAACTGTACGCAGACGAGACTGCTGGATTGGGGGATATGCTATCAATCAAGAAATGGTGGACAAAGTTAAATGAATGGGGACCCCAGTATGGATACTACCCTAAACCCGAAAAATGCTGACTGATCTTGAAAGATAGTGCATTGGAAGAGCGTGTTAGAGAGCTATTTCCTTCAGTTAACAGCACATGCATGGGACAAAGATATCTTGGAGCAGCAATAGGATCACAAGAATCGGAAATGAACTTAGTATCGGAAAAGTAAAGGATTATACAACAGAGCTGGAGAATCTTAAAGACATGGCCAGGTCTGAACCCCATCTGGCATATTGTGTATTTGTACGTGCTTTACACGGCAAGTGGACGTTCCTCATCTGTACTCTTGCTGGAATAGAGAACGAGATGTTACGCCGTAACAAAATATCCACAATTTCCTAGAAGTACTGCTGAATCGGATCCTGAACAATGAACAAAGGAAAATGCTATCTCTTCCGGTTGCCCAAAGTGGACTGGGTATCTGAAATCCATGTGAAAAACCTCAGATAGAGAACATGAATTTCTTGGAACTCGTCGAAAGCTTAAAAGAAGCCATCCTCCAAAAGGCCGATACATTGAATACTGATAACACCACAGTTAAGTCCACCATAAGATGTCGAAATCAGGAATGTAATAAACGTTTAAAGACAGAAGCGATTCAAACTTGCGACAACCAGACCAGATCATTTGCATTACTCGAACCGAAAGGCACCCTCTAAAGAAAATGGTTTCTACCTTAACAGAGATGAGTTTAGAGACGCAATTAGCTTGCGGTACGACTATACAGAAGATGGTAAAATACTGTGAATGTGGTCAGCCTAATGACATCGATCATGCTCTCACATGTAAGTTAGGAGGTTTTACCATCATGAGACACAATGCGGTCAGGGATCTAGAGGCAGAGTTCCTGTCATAAATATCCAAGGACATGGAAATCGAACCAAACCTGATGGAACTGACCCCCGAGGAGATGAACCAAATGAGTGGCAGCACTGAGGCAAGTGCTCAACTGGATATTTCTTGTCGCTCATTCTGAGCTCCTCTACAGAAATCGATGTGAGAATTACCCATCCAAATGCCCCCATCATATCGGAACAGGAATGTTAAAAAAATACTGGAAGAACACGAGAGAGGTAAAAAGGCGGCTTATCAGGAGCGCGTACAGCATTTGGAACACACTTCATTCACACCCCTATTCTTTTCTACAAATGGTGCAAAGGCTGTCAGGTTCCACTCCGTGCTTGCAGAAAAACTCAGCGCAAAGGCCAACTGCTTGTATGCGGAAGCGATAACATACATACGAAAGCGGCTATCTTTTACTATTCTACGTTCTGCTCTTATAGTCAGGACCAAAACTTTGTTACTTTCCCAAAATCTCAAAAACCGTCCTTCTTGTTTAGCCCGAACACCTAGACAAGCCTAACAAATATTTCGGAAAAGAAAGTATACTTTTCCACACAGAAGGAGCAAAATACCTAGGTGGCTTTGTGGGCACTGACCTTTACTTTACTTAACAAATGAAGTCTAATGCAGAAAATGGTCAAATTTAACCATTAAGGTCTCACAAATTGCGGACACTCAACCAATGCGGTATATTCGTGTTTCTCGAAGAGCATCCAATTCAAGTGGTCGTTTACACAAAGAGTTACACAGATTCAATCCGGATCATGATTCGTGGAGCTAGATGACACCATGCAGTTTCAAGGCTTGGAGTTGAGTATCACTTAGCTGGAGCCAGCCATTACCTGAAGTGACACCAATCATTTTGATTTGAACTAGATTTATGGATAATGGTCTTTTCCTTTCTTTAAATTGATAAAAAGGATGTAATATCAGTTTGTTAGTTGTATTATAAAAGTATTCACTAAT
>CABFPE010000472.1:289844-301272 GCA_900660155.1 Hofstenia miamia
CATTTAATTGCAAATAAAATTTAAGCAGTGTAGAATTGCGTTGTTTCTAAAGATCCTGGTCAAATTTTGTTTTATAAATCAGACAGGTCACGATAATATAAAAAAGGATTTTATCTTAAAGCAAAACTTTTCATTAGGATAGCTTGAGGCTATCACAATGTTCTCTAACATTTTAGAATTGGAACATGTAAACACTTCTCTAAGACTGTATAATCTGAAACCGGATAATTGGGAAATTTGTAATCAAATGTGTACTGTACTATAAAGAGTTTACTTATTTACTAAAACAGTAAATTAATTGTAGTTGAAATAAGTAAACAAAATTATGTAAATGCCATTAGCAACCATGTCACTCTTATAGTTCAATTTTTGAAAAAAATTATAGGCTTAAAATTTTTTTAAACATTTTTCTCTATTTACTGTATTACTTCAACGAAGGCTTTAAATAAGTTATGGCAATGCAAAAAATTCGTTCTACACAAACAATCTGAAAGTGTGCGAAAAGCATAGGTTATTGAAATGTTAAAGGAATTAAGTTCAAATTACTGAGTAGTTAGGTAATAATGTTTTTTCAAGTTACACACATTTTCAGCGATATTGAAGACTAAACAAGTTATAACTGACTCGCATACAATTACTATTTTCAGTTAACTGGTTAAGGATTATCAACAAACTTTTCAACAAGTTTACAAAGAAATATTATAAAAGCGTGTAAAGCAATGGAAAATTTCGTTTTTGTAAGTAAAACCTTACAAACTGAATGAATGAACCTGATCATCACGGAGACCACTGCTACTAATACATTGAAGTAGGTTATGCTGTAATAGGCCTAAGGGCTTATAATTCAAAGCGAAAATTTTCCAAATTGTCGAAAATAAAGCTCTATAAATAAACAAAATGTTATCAACTTTCTAGAATTTTGTAGTCTAAAGCAATAAATGACTTGAACTGTGGCTAAATTTCGCATTAAAACTCCCCACACACTTCTGACATTAACATATATAAACACGTACAACAAATTGTTAAATAAATTATAAATAATTGTAACATTGGGGTACGCAAACTTTAAAATAGAAAAATATCAAAAATATGGGTTAATAGGAAAATCGTTGAATTATAAAAAGTAAGTATTAGAAGACATGCTAACACATTACAGCAAACAGCAACAATTAATATTGACAAAAAATTAAATAACACTCAAATTGCAAATAAGCTAAGGCGAATGACGCTCATGCGTACGAACCTTGGGTTGCTCATCTACACGCTGGAAATTTTCCTATAAAAAACATTAGGTGTTATTCATACTATAATAAATTAGACATTTCAAGTAAACTTTCAAAATCACATAATACATAATACATTATAACAATGTAAAATAGTCCACCATTAGTAAACAATCGTTCTATTTTTATTACCGTATATCCTCGCGTATAGGCCGTATCCGTGAACCTAAAATTTTGCTTAAAATTTTGGGGTGCGACTTATACACGCAATCTAAAAACGTTCACTACGTTCGGGGTTACGGTACGGCATCTCTTAGAATGCACAAAAGCTGAAAATAACTTATTTAACAATAAGAGTCTACGAAATATCCACCACAGGTGTCTAGGTTAATAGTTTTTTAAATAAACGGAAGGATAAAATTAGTGTGGTATGGCAGCCGCGGGTTATATCTTTAATTCAAAAAAATGCCTTCAAAGTTGAGGTGTTTCTTATACATGGTGGATGCTTATACACGAGAATTAACGGTATTTCAATACAGTTTTTTTCAAACACTTATAATTTTCAAAAATAAATAAAAACACAAAATCCTGTACTAAAAAAATTAATATTTCTAAGCTAAACTTCTATTAACTAAAGATTCTAACCATATGCTATACCTTTGAAATTCAAATGATCCCTTTCCAAATTCAAACCCTTCAAAATAATTAAAAAACATCTAAACACGCTAAAAGAATAAATTATAATTTTTTAACATTAAATTTGCAAATCCAAAAGAGTTAAAATTTATTTTTTTATTTAGTAGAGTTTGAAAATTTGTTACGGAATAGGCCTAGTTTTTCAATGCTGATGAAAAACAACATATTTTCCAGCGAAAATGAATTTGTAGTTAAATTAAGTTCCAATTATATGGTATATACTGGTACGGTTGTTACATTTATAACACTTTAGTTTTATAAAGAAAAAATTATAGTTTTAGATTGGTTTTATAAGTTTTGTCTTTTTTTCAACGGAAATTTGTTTTAAATGGATATGAACTCTATGAATGATTATGATTTCATTGACTACTTCATTCGTGTATGTAAAGAAAAATAACTAAAGAATTCAGAAGTAAATCGATTATCTATAATTATTGGAAATCTAAAATCAAAAGCTAATGTAGAATCGCGACCATATTCTAAAGCTGTGAAAATTGAACTTGTTCTTCATCAATTAGTCCAGAAAAATCTTCATCGAAAATATTAGTCCAAGAAACACATCAAGTGCTTTCAAACGGGCTTACCAAAAGAGCCAAGGAACTTTTGTTAAATCAAAATATAATCTCAAGAAAAAATACAGTAATTGAATGTTCTCATGAGAATTCAGTTGTTGAGATCAAAGAAAAACTTGAAGCATCTGACATAAAATTTAAAGTAGTGAATCAGCTTGACGCTAATATTAAGCTTTCTGGGGTTCCTTATTTCTTTCTCAAGATGATATACAAAATGAGCTTAAATATTACGGCATAAATGCTAAGTTTTTGTTTAAGCAACGTGCTTCACACATATTTCGTCTCGACAACATAAATCCAAGAAAACTTATTAACTGTTTTCCTAATTATAAATTTTCATCCAAAACTTCATGTATGTTACTTCCTTTCACCTTGTTTTGCAAGTTAAACTTTTGTATTAAATGCAAGAAGTTCGGTCATTCAATTAAAACCTGCAAAAATAATAAACCTAGACCATCAGATAAAGTGAACAAATCTAATTGTCTATATTGTAATTCTCGACATAGCCAGTATGAGAGCTATGTAGTGTTCTTCAAAAAGAAATTATTAAATATATTGGACGTGGATGTCAATCCGTTTTTCTTTCCACATAGTTAGAATAGCATTAAGGTTTGCTTCAAATGCTAATGCGTTCTTATAATCTATCTGTTGTTTCATTCAATGTGTCCAAATCAATCAAGAACCACCTCGAGTTATTTCAAATTCAAATTATCATTTCGTTTTAAATTCAAGGGTTAACACTGCTGTAATGTACAAGAGAAACATTACTTTAAGAATCGTTAAATAAAACCAGTATTACAAAACTGTGAGCTAGGATCTGGAGACAAATGTATCAAATTTACTGTAATATACATGCCATCCAACACAAATACTGTTATGTTTGAGGAAACATTAGATCAGCTGATGATGTATATTCAGAAAAACCAACACACTGCAATTATAGGAACTGATTGTAACGCACATAACTACTTATGGGATAAAAGCCATGATGCAAAAGGTGATATACTATCAAATTTTGCAATGCAATCATGCTTTGATATACTTTTCCCTGTATCACCTAGTTTTATGTCTACAAATGGAAGTTCTACAATTGATCTATTTTTGGTTTCCAAAAAACGAGAATAATCTAACAAGGATTGTTTAAAGACTTAGATAATTTTTATCATTTCGTAGACCTATATCTATATTCAAGTTACGTCTTCAGATTTAAAAGAAATTATTGATTATAACCAATATCACTAAATTCTTTCAATGTTACCTCTAAATGTTGATACAAATAGAATCATTTCGTTACATTTGATTGGTAATTCTTTTGCTTTATTCACTCAGAGAATGCAGTATGCCTCACATATTTCAAACTGTGTAACGTCTTTTATTCCAAAAAGATGGTGGACTCCTGAATTAATAAATTTAAATAAAAGATTTGTCTGCAAAGTTATCAAATAACAATTCATATGCTAAGTTAGTTAAAGAATACAAGACAAAAATTGTTTTAGCAAAGAAAATAGCATGGTAAGTTTTGTCTGAAATTATTCATTCATGTAAAAGTAAATCGTCTTCGTTTAAAAAGCTGATTGAAACAACTAATACAAATTATTACAAATTTCCAGATTAAAAATTTATTTGACAAACCAAAAGATTTTGATTTCGACCAGCATCCAATTTTATCTCTTCAATGTCGAAATTCAGATGGTTTAGTTAATCTTGAAGAACTTAATAATATTATTTCTAAATCTAAGAATGCAAAATCACCTGGTCTTGATGGAATAACGAAAAAATATTCAAAATCCGCTCGAATTGTTAGTACATGGACATCCACGTCGGTGCCTCAGAGGCACCTTCTTTTTAGGTAGGAATGTAAGTAAATCAATACACGCTTTTATGCATCAACACAGTACAATAATTATATATGCGGAGCGATCAATACTCTGTCTTTCCACTCTTCACACTCAGCGTAACAGGTGAATTTCATTGGCCAATATAAAATGACTATAGTAGCATAAAGCATGTCTTGTATTGTATAATTGTCAGTCTAGTTTGCATACATTCACAATGGATTTATCTGACAGTGATAGTAATGAATACTGGTCAGGCGACGATGACGTTAGTGAAGATGATTCAGTTGAATACCAATCGGGAGAAGAAAGTGATGTGGAGGATATTGACGTAGAAGCTGCTGTAAATACTGCTCCTGATGGCACACAATGGTTTATTGATGCTCCTAATCTTGGTCAACCCCCTAGGCAAAATATTCGGAATTTACGCAACCGTCCTGCTGGTCCAAAATCAATTGCAGCGCAAAATGCAAATACTATTCTTGAGACATGGAGTTTATTCCTTACTCCCAACATTCTTGACATCGTCTATCTGCATACATTGAACGCCAGCGTTATTTATAAGCAAACGCACCCAGACACGTGTTATTCAAACATCAACTTTGATCGTGAGGATCTATTAGCCTACATTGGACTCCGCTACAAAATTGGCAAAGACCGAAATCAACGAATACCGTGTAATATGCTGTGGGATAAACAGCTTGGTGACACGCTATGCAAAGCCACAATGTCTCGCAATAAATTTCAATTTATTCATAGTGTATTGCGTTTCGATGACTACGAAACAAGACTACAACGTCGTCAGAACGATCGTTTTGCAGCTGTCAGAGAAGTACACACACTTTTTTCTAATAATTGTACATTACATTGGACCCCGCGTACTCATGCTACAGTAGATGAACAAATTCTTTCATTTCATGGAAATTGCCCTATAAAAATTTACGATGCTTCCAAGCCTGACCGTTATGGTATAAAAATGTACCTCATTTGTGATTCTGATAACCAGTATGTCTTTTGCATAGATCCATATGTCCGTGGTCAAGCACCAGAACCCCAGTATTATAGTGGAACAATTGTTTTGAAGTGGTTGGTTGCTTCAGCGGATTTACCACAAGGTTGTGGAGTTGTATGTGATCGATTTTTCGGTGACTATCTCTTAGTTGACTGGTGTCTTCAACGGAACTTATCAGTGCTTTGTACCCTTCGAAACGATAAGAGGTGTGTCCCTGCATCAATGCGACGTCAACATTTGGAAGGTAACCCAGAACGATATAGTCGAACCTTATACCGTCCAAATTGCACATTATCTGCCTACATTCCTCCTAGACACGCCGAGAGAAATTTCAAGTCAGTTCTTACCCTCTCATCTGAACACCTTGATGCTGCTATTGACGGAGACACTGGTAAACCTTTATCTATTATAACATACAACAAATGTAAACCAGGTGTCGATATGTTATCGTGGTGTACTAAGCAATACGATGTAAAAAAGTGTACATGGCGATGGACCAAACGAGTGTTTGATCAGATTCTAAATATTGCGGCCTACAATGCCTGGATTGTATTTCGCCATAATCGTCCAAATGTTTTCCCTGGTGTTCGCCAAGGCGGCAGAAAGTTATTCCTCGAATCTTTGGCAAAAGAGCTTGTGACATCTACCCTAAGAACAAGAGCTCTTACTGGTCAACGATTGCCCCTAGAAGTCAAGAACTGTCTCGCTCTGTATGGACATCCAGTTCCTCGCCCTCCTCCTGCACCACATCCAAACAATCTCCGGCAAGTTTGCCATATATGCCCTCCAGCTCGTCGACGTCGAAGTAAACAGCTGTGCAACCTTTGTGGACTTTCCGTTTGTGGTGAGGACAGCGAAGTTCAACGCCAGTGTGAATCCTGTCTCAATGAGTGACGTTATGTATTTGGAACTAAAATATGTGCATAGTAACTGCCATGATTTTATTTTTGTGTTTGACATGTGACTCCTTATTTTTTATATAATTATATATAATTATCATGAATATGTTTCAATATGTATTAAATAAGTTCTCATAAACGTTCACACATCTTAAATGTTATTTTAAAGTAAAACTTAAAATAATAAATCAAGCGGTGCCTCTGAGGCACCGACGTGGATGTGCGCGTGTTAAGTCTCCTTTTTACATTGTATACTGAATTCATGTTTATTCAATTCTTATTTTCCATCTCACTGGAAAACTGCAATTGTCAAGTTTATACCAAAAACTGCAAACCCTATAAAACGAAATCATTATCATCCAATTAGTTTAACAAGTAACATTGGCAAGATTTTAGAAAAGATTGTTGCCCACTTCAAGATAAATGAATAGCACATAGGCAATATATATAATATGATGGTGATTCCTTCTGCTAAATATGCTTCTGAAGTTTATATTCCTTACATCATGAAATCAAATACAGAAATAAAATCTTTTCATAAAGTTCTTCTTCAGATAACAAGAAAATATGCAATAATATGCTCTAGATTATTTAGTACTGCTGCTTCGAACATTATAATTCCCATATCTAGAATTAGTCCTTTAAACTAGATTTTCTTTAAATATAATTACCTCCGCCAAGGAGGTTATGTTTTTGGTAGCGTTGGTTTGTTTGTTTGTCTGTTAGCAACTTTACGGAAAAAGTAATAGATGGATTGCCCTCAAATTTTCATCAGAGGTTCGTCTCCGCCCAAGGAGGAATCCATTAAATTTTGGTGCTGATCCGGGGACACAAGCTGCGTGGCGGAGGTTTGCGCTCTCCGAGTGCTTTTCTAGTTTTGAAAGTTAGTTCTTCTAATAAGATTTTATCACTATCTGCAAACCTTGATCATCGCTATACATCCTTAATAACTGATCACTGGAGGCTTAATTCATTCATGGCAAAGTTTGCTTAAGTTAGTAGTGTGTCATTATTGCCATGCAAAAGATAATGTTAGCCCTTATTTGTTTTTCTGTAGCAGATTTAATAAATTTCGTAGATTATTAAATATATCATTGCCAATGCTGACAACTTTTGCAAATTACGAATGCGTTATGGACTACATTATTAGAACAAAAAGACTTGACAATTGTCCTCTAAAACATTAAGTTTAAGAAAACAATTTACTTCAATCTTTATTATTATCATAAGTCAAAATTAAGGTTCTCATAATTTTAATTATAAAAATTATATAATTATTAGTGTCATTTTATTTTGCACGGTGCTTTACGCACGAATAAGTATTCTCTCTCGTTCACTTTGTATCTTTAATACTCTTGTTCAGAATTTTAGAATATCCGTAGGACACGTAACGATTAAGTTGTAACATTGAAATAGATTGTGTTTCATCTCTATATTTTAAATAATTAAGAAAATTTTGCAGAACAATATAATCTACACCTCTTACCGTTCAATTTAAAAACTAACGCATTGAAATTAAAAATTACTGCATTTAAATTAAAACATAGCGCAACCAATTAAAAATATAAGCTATTCAAATTAAAAATTAAAGTATTCGAATTAAAACATGACTCGTTCAATACATAATAAAAATAAAACTGACTATTAAAAACTTATTTGAAACATATATAGACGCTCTATACACTATTAATGACCAATATTAATTGCAAATGGACGAATTTTGCGATAAACCTTAATGGACACTTTCAACGAATAATCTATAGTTCTGACATTTCTAGTAGATCGATGAAAAGCGACTTAAAACGTGTTCATTATAAGCAGACAGATCATGAACAGTCAACAGCTAATTATCATTATACACATTCAACTATTGACAAGAGCTTCTTCAAATCAATCCATTTCTAAAGCTACAAGTAGTACTAGTCGGTTTCCAAAAATGAGCCTTTTTAGCTTCGGTTTTTTAAACCTCAAAATCGCGATTTCTATATTAAAAAACTCTGTTCAAGAGAAATAGGGCTATCTAAACTATTTTCACAACTCTAAATCAAGCAGATAATCAAGTAAGCACAATTATACTTCAACTTTGCAGGAATTTTGGCGTTCGCATCAAGAATCCTGCATCATTTCTTGGAAATAACATGCTAAGCGACGACTTCTACAAAAAACCGAAAACTAGATTTTCATGTTTTTCTCGATTTGAATTCGGTTTTGTTCAGTATACCGCCAAGCCTTAACTACAAATGCTATGAAAGAAACCTACAGATAGTAAAACAAAGAGAATAATCGATATTACATTGTACACGTAAGCAGCAGTATTTCAAAAGGAGGGTTATAAGGAACTTGAGGTTGGAATTCCTTCATTTCTACCAAAGTTAAATATAATTGAAAAGAAATAATTCAATAAACAAAGACTGCTCAATGAAGGGGAAGAATTAAGAAAATTGTTAGTTCCAAACATTTAAACATGACTGAAATTTTCGTATTTTTAAAATTTTTTCGTTCATTGTGGGAATTCAACATTTATTTATATTTTTACCTTTTATAAATCTTTAATGTTCGCATAATTAAGATCAAAGAAATTTTAAAGGCAAGGAATCAACATTTCTTTAAGTAAGTGTACAGAGCGCCCAAATATTATAAAATGTACAGAACGCCCAATATATATATATATGAGAAATTTGTATAGAGCGCCCATATATAGTTAAATTCTTGGGGCCAATTTGAAGTTGCTAAAGCACGATGAGGTATACAATTCTCGAATGATTGACAATGATAATATACAATTCCGATGATATTTATATTCTTTTCTAGTTTAGAATTTGAGGACATTTAAAAACCTTCAATAAAATGTACAAAATCATATCCAATTATTGATTATGTACAAGGGAGGTACTGTAGCACAAAGGATATGGGAAACAGTAAAAAATGATGTTACCAGCACTAAACTGGATATTTTAAAATGTCTTACAATATCTACAAATATATCGAAGTTCATGCATATTGTTCTAAGATACTTAAAAGGACTAAATTTGAATTAAACTTATAGCCTGATAAGACTGATGAGTTATCATATCTTAATTTAGACATTCCTGCATCAAGCAGAAATACTAAGTATAATAAGGTACAGTTCTAAAAAATTAAAGAAAACATTTCAAATCAATTTCATATTTGAAACAAAATTAGTAAAAACCTAAATACAGTGTAAAATATATCATTTTACAAATAGTTTTACTTGATCACTGGTTGAGTTTAAGAATTACTTTCATCAATACCGTATTATTAAAGTTTTTGTTACGTATCGTTTACGTGTTGGTAAATAGTTTACGATCCCAACAGTTGCGCAATGATGTTCAATTTTGACTGTCAGTTACTTTTCGTTAATCCTACATTCGTTTTTCACATATCTCATTTGACATTCAATACATAATTAAATTAAAATAAATATTTTTAAATGTGTAATACAACGATTAATCAGGGAATCAGTGAGAATGAACCGATTTATCCAATCAGTTAAAAAAGTTAAAAATTGAATTCTAAAACTCTTAGTGTCTCCATTGAAATACATCTATACTATGCTCATTCGACATTCTATAAGAGACGAATAAAAACGAACTGCACAAAGTAAGTGTAATCACATGCCTGCAGTGTAAATCAAGAACACAATGATAACTTACTGAATACTGGTGAAATCACTATACAAAAACACGCACTAGTTTTGGAAAAATGCTAACAAAACAAAGCAAATGAACTAACTAACGAAGACCATGCAATTATTATTTAACTCTACCAACCTGATCTCTGATATCAACAATCATAACCTCAGGTTCTTTAGAAGTCTATTGAGAACGTAGACTAACGGTTGATTAACAAAACAACTTACTGTTGTAGATTCTTCAGCATCGGGCCCATGATGGAATTCCCTGTGCAATTTGCCGGAGTGTAAATCTGAGATAAATTTTTTTAATGCTGCCGGGTCTCTAAAAATATTCCATGCAGGGATTGAAAAAAATCATTTGAATTTTTCGTAATGACGAAATCGAATTTTTAAATCAAACTTTTTCTATTCAATTTCCGTAATATTAAAGATCACACAATAGAGCAGTTGAAATTTGAAAAACGTTCGAAAAAAAAAATATATATATATATATCCATATCAAGGCATACTACAATACATACATATATATCGAATTCTACTTGGCGATAATGCCTTTCAATGTTAAACTGGAGTAATTTGCTAAAAACGAAGCGCTCAATAAATACTTAGACTGTCTTCCACAGCAGAGAATTTCACTTATATGTTGCTTTGTTATTTAAAATATAGTTTTAAAAAACACCCTCATACATTACAAAAAGCAGAAAACTTTGAATTTCTGTAAGAGTTGATATATTTATTTAACAATACAAAATATCTTACGTCATTTTGTTAATATCGGGGAACAAGTACATATGTTTAAAACTGTCGATAGTCAGAACGGGCAGATCGTTGATAGTCTTTCCCAAATGATGCAAAGGATGAGCAAACTGAGCGCCGTCAGCAGTCAAGAAATTAATTGAATCTAAACTTAAATTCCCAATGAAATAAAATCTTTAAATACTACTTAGAACATTAACACTAGAACGGCCATTACTCCCTGTGATTGTGTTTCATGATACATTTCAAAATAGAACATTACGTAAAAAAAGAAAAAAAATTACACGTGCAAATTCATATACCTTGTTATTTTTAATGGAGGTGCATATACCTGCTGTTATTTTTAATGAATGCATACACAATTAAACAAAATTCTGATTTCGTCAAATTTTGATCCACTTGGCCGTTAATATGTCAATATGTTACTGGTAATCATAATTTAAATATCAATGATAAATAAAATGATAAAAAACTAAAAAGACCATTAAGCTTGAAAAATTAATAAATTATCGGGGACGATATACAAATTTATAAATGAAGATAATTTTTTTAGTCTATGGTAGTGTACTGTACGGAGAATAAGGAAGTGATCCGCCGGTATTCACACAAATTCACAAGTTTGAAAATTTGTCACCCCTTGCAACATTGTTTTGATAATATAGTCAGTTTTGATTTTTTGCAATCAAACTTGTGGAAGGAATAATTTAGTTTGACAATGCATCGTCATTTCACACACGTTGTCTTGCTGAATTTAATAATATCAATTATAATATTTAAATT
>CABFPE010000472.1:367758-378020 GCA_900660155.1 Hofstenia miamia
ATTTAACGCAACGGCTAACTCTGAATTTATTCAATCTCTTTAGGCTATTGCACCTTTGTGATCAAAATGTTAATTACAACCGAACAACCAATAGATTTAAATTTGAAAATGAGATACTTCCTTAAATCTAATAAGCAATTATGATTTGTTGAGTAAAACATAATTGAAGAACGCATTAATTGACAAAATGGTCAAATCGATTGCTTTAAAATTTTGTGAAGATGAACTACATGCTGTCAGGAGCATAACAAGTGAAATTATCCTGCTTTTAATCATTGCTTTATGAAGAATCCGGTAAACGAGACTAAGCAAAGATTTAAATGGAAACTAAAAAAAGCGATTTCTCGTTTTGAATCAATTTGCACAAAATGGTTCTTGCACTACATGCTTCAATTTTAAATATTTATACCATTAGCGAAATGTATATTTATGCATTATAAATTTATGCACCGCGGTCACGCTAGCTATATATTCGGTACTAATCCGTAAATAAAATATGAAAATAAATACTAATCGGGAGAACATATTCTCTGAAAGTTCCAATTTATTTAAAAATCAACTAAGAAAGACTTGATTTACACTAAATATATAGAGATTTACATAAATGTACATCTATACCTTGTATTTGGGTTAATAATAGATAAAATATTTTTATGAATTCCCAGTTTTCTCTGCTATTTTCCTTAAATATGTACCGCGTGTTACCGTGTGCTACAAATTTGGTTAATTATGCAAAGTTATTCATTTTTCATAAGAATGTAAAAGGAATAATTGTTGTGGGAATATATGGATAGTTGCTCCTTGTATGTTTGTTTTTTCACACTGGGTTACATGGGCGAAGGTGTAGAATAGGGTTCACGCGGAGGACGCAGTCAAAACAAACAATAATGTAGAGTAGAAAACGATAAGATATGCAAAAACATACTTAAAAAGTTTAAAAAACAATAGATATAAACTGATAACTTTGCGTAATTAACCAAATTTGTAGCACGCGGTAACACGCGATAGCAAGTGGTATATATTTAAGGACATTGGCATAGCAATCTTGAAATTTATAAAATAATTTTCTAGTATTAACCAAATTACAAAAATTAAAAGTATATTCATGGAAATCTATGCATTTTAAGTGTAAATCATGTCCTTCTTTTTAAATAAATTGGAACTTTTATACTTTGCAACCGCTTTGCATTTTCAGAGAATTTGTTCTTCCGATTTATATTTATTTCCACATTTTATTTGCCAATTAGTAAAACATGACCGCGTTTCATAAATTTTTAATGCATAAACTTATTTCTATTTTATGCTAAATTTACATGATTTCCTTAATTTTAGTTTTGTAGCATTGTAAACAAAGCATGCCATTTTGCTTTACTAGAAATGTGAAGAAGTACATGATTAATTTCCACCTACCCGATGAATCCACATTCCGGAGCGAATTTTTGGTATTAATTTTTTTACTATATATTGTTTATCATTTTTAGGGTGTTAATATTGGTCAAAGCCTCTTAACTGAAGTATTTTTGCGAGCAAACCTAGAAGATATCGAGTATTTTGCATTGTTCTATTATGATAAAAACCAACAAATGGTAAATTTTACATCATATATATTATCATTGATTGAATTTTACATAGCAATGGTTAGACTCGCAGACAACCTTGAAAAAACAGTTCAAGGATAACTACTTGATTGATGTATATTTTGCAGTTCAATTTTATGTTTCTGATCCCTGCACAATTGTCAAGGAACAAACACTGTTGGTAACTACTCAATACATGACTTAATATTCTCTATTTAGCTATTATTTTTTCCTTCAAGTAAGATCAGATATTCGAGATGGTAAATTGCCAGTTAATTTTGATGTTGCTGCAAGGTTATTTGGTTATGCTTTGCAGTGTATGTTTTTCAATGTTTCGACAATACCATTTGGTATTACCAGTTTCAAGTACAAATTAATACATCGTATTTTTCAGACTATATGGCGTAAATATATTCAGTATTACGGTTCTTAAACAAATTTGATCAATTAGTGACATTTGCTTTAATTATCTACAAAAATAAGTATAATTGTTGCTCCGTTTTTCCTTTTGTATGTGCTAGTCAGAGAAATGAGCAACATGGTGGAGGTATTTTTTGTTCTTGTTTCTTATTATCAAAAATTGAATCAGAGTAATTTTTTAGCTTTCTAGAACTGAAGAACACATAATTTTCTCATCATTTCACTAATTTTGTTCTCCAAGTAAATTGAATTTTTTATGTCAAGTCAATTGGTGTTTAAATTTGGAGAATTATTTTGTCAATTTTTATTTTGCTAAAACCATTGCATTTTAACCACTATTAGACATGAATTGTTCTCAATTAATCAATTTCTATATTATATGTACATTTTCTTATTTAGCTGAACTTGGTGATTATGATCGTAAACATCATACTCCTGGTTACGCTTCTGAATTCAGATTTCTCGCAACTCAGTCGGAGGAATTAGAAAGTCGTGCGGAAGCGTTTCATAGAACTTTGAGGTAAGGTTTTATTTTTTTGGAAATATTTTTGTGCTTTAGAGGACTTAAACCAACTCAAGCAGAAAGAATGTTTTTAAAAGAGGCAAAATTATTAGAGCTCTTTGGAGTCGATCTTCATTTTGTCATTGTAAGTGAAGTGTGCAGTTTGCTTTTAGACAATAAATTTTTACCAAAAATAAATTGTTTTATTTATTGCAATAAATCCAATGTTTTTGGCACTAGCAAGGACTAAAGAATTCCTACTTCTATTACCGGCACATTATTAAATATATTAATTGCTATTTCAAAATTTGACAGAGGCCTATTATCTTCTGACTATTCATTGTAACAGTTCATTTTTTAATGAATAACACGGATAGTAGAACAGTTGCGTAATTGTTGCGTAACAGATATACCAACTAATTCAANATATTTTGCAGTTCAATTTTATGTTTCTGATCCCTGCACAATTGTCAAGGAACAAACACTGTTGGTATCTACTCAATACATGACTTAATATTCTCTATTTAGCTATTATTTTTTCCTTCAAGTAAGATCAGATATTCGAGATGGTAAATTGCCAGTTAATTTTGATGTTGCTGCAAGGTTATTTGGTTATGCTTTGCAGTGTATGTTTTTCAATGTTTCGACAATACCATTTGGTATTACCAGTTTCAAGTACAAATTAATACATCGTATTTTTCAGACTATATGGCGTACATATATTCAGTATTACGGTTCTTAAACAAATTTGATCAATTAGTGACATTTGCTTTAATTATCTACAAAAATAAGTATAATTTTTGCTCCGTTTTTCCTTTTGTATATGCTAGTCAGAGAAATGAGCAACATGGTGGAGGTATTTTTTGTTCTTGTTTCTTATTATCAAAATTATTATAAAAAATTATTTTGACAATTTTTATTTTTCTAAAACCATTGCATTTTAACCACTATTAGACATGAATTGTTCTCAATTAATCAATTCCTATATTACATGTACATTTTCTTATTTAGCTGAACTTGGTGATTATGATCGTAAACATCATACTCCTGGTTACGCTTCTGAATTCAGATTTCTCGCAACTCAGTCGGAGGAATTAGAAAGTCGTGCGGAAGCGTTTCATAGAACTTTGAGGTAAGGTTCCATTTTTTTGGAAATATTTTTGTGCTTTAGAGGACTTAAACCAACACAAGCAGAAAGAATGTTTTTAAAAGAGGCAAAATTATTAGAGCTCTTTGGAGTCGATCTTCATTTTGTCATTGTAAGTGAAGTGTGCAGTTTGCTTTTAGACAATAAATTTTTACCAAAAATAAATTGTTTTATTTATTGCAATAAATCCAATGTTTTTGGCACTAGCAAGGACTAAAGAATTCCTACTTCTATTACCGGCACATTATTAAATATATTAATTGCTATTTCAAAATTTGACAGAGGCCTATTATCTTCTGACTATTCATTGTAACAGTTCATTTTTTAATGAATAACACGGATAGTAGAACAGTTGCGTAATTGTTGCGTAACAGATATACCAACTAATTCAATTTTGAAATATTGTTAAATTGTATATATTCAACGTTTACATATATTTCTTTTATAGATGTGTATTGGTAAGTGTTTTCGCCTTCATGCATGAAATCAATTGGCATGTATTAATTATCATTCGGTGTGCACGTAGTCATTTACTTATGCTTGTGCTGTTGTTATTAAATTTTCTACAAGTTTATGCTGCACTTTCCTAATATTTCCTTCTTGTCAATAGAAAACTAGTGCTAGTTTTGCAATTTTGAGAACATGCTTTCAAAATAGTTATAGAAGGCAATGTTTCTCGCAGCGTATGCTTTATAAGCTATACATATTTAGGCTTTTTTGCGTGCTTATTATTGAGGATACAAATTTCCTTCATATTAAAGCAGTTCCTTTTAAATTTATCTATTCATATTTGGTATATATGTATTATTCAGTGGTTTACCTTATAAAAAACCGAAATTTTGTCCTACATATAGGTGTCGGAAATTTAAGTGGGTTTATAGTAATTATGCTGTTCAATACAGCAGATTTCATATTAACAGTTGCATTGTACTGAAGTTCTTAAGCATATACGTGAAACTGGTTCTTGCGCACTCACAACTTCATTTAGAAGGCATAATTGCTTCTCACCAAATTTGTCACTTATTTAACCTAGAAATGATCTTGATTCTTATATATTTAGTTTAAATATTTTGTTTAGGGAGACTCGAATGTTGAATATCAGCTTGGAATTACTCATTCGGGAATAATAGTTTTTAAGAACAAATCTCGCATCGCTAACTATTTTTGGTAATTTCTCTGTGCAAGAATGAAATGTCTAACTCTATTTTAGGGCGCGGATTATAAAATTCAAGATGAAAAATTCAAGCTTCTCTGTAACAGTAATGGGTAGAAATGTAAGCTATTTGAAACTTTTAATAATAGTCATTATTAATAGAGCCTGAATTTTTTTTAGCGTACAATGTATGTAATTTCGTGTTTTGGAGTAAAATTTGTAGTTGTCTTTAAATATTAGTCATTGATTTTACATTATGCTTTATACTTCTAATAATATTTAAAGCCAACAAGCGCCAAAAATACAAAAATTTAAAATTTTATAATAATTCCGCCCAATTGCTTTTAGTATATTTGTTTGTGTTGAAGATGAAGCTTATAAAATACACTAGGTAGTTTATATTTGCTTGTATTTACCCATTGTTTAATGCGGATACCAATTGTGAACGTAAACTACGTTTCAACTTCCCTATTAATTTGCCCTGAATTGTTATTGATTGTATATCTATTACAGTAGTTGATAACATTAACATAGATTCTTTATGATATTAATAGCCTCGGTTTTCTGATAAATATTTCCGTATCCAACTGAAACTGTCTTAAAACAATCAGAAATATTAATTATCCTCGTACTATTTCGCACTAATTTTAACAAATATAATTCTTTCAATAAGTGACGGCTCACATCCAAATCATCCCTGCCGACAATGAAAATGATAAAATCTTTAAGGGGTTATTACTGTTTTTTTATCTTTTTATGCTAAGTACAGTTTTCTCGAATAGTTGATATTTTCAAGTACCTAATTTGTTAAAAAGCATGTACGCAAAATAATGTTGTATATACATTATAACTACATGGAAAGAATTTAAATCTTTTTCAAAAATTCGAAATCTTCAGTTTTACATTAAAGCATGTTCCCCTAATAGACCTGCCCATGCCTCGCAATTTCAAATTTGCTAATAGGTTTAGAGAAAAGTATTTGTAAATGTGGAAAAACTGTTTGTACTTAAGTTTAAGGTTAACCTTGCTGTCAGTAGTACAAAACATGCATTGCAAGGGCTTCACCTATTACGTAACGACACAATTGGCGGTCTTGCTATTCTTCTCTATTTCGAGATTTCTCTAGAGTAGAAGTGCTGATAAGGTCTCTAAGTTTATTCATTTTGAGATATTCACAATTGCCTACATTTGCAAAAAAAACTATTACTTGTCATTGCTTTTATATGACATTGCAATTCAAGTGTTGCATTTTATAGTGTGTTTGAAATAATTAAGGTATTTCGCAAATAGGTGCTGATCTCTTAAATTTTGCATTATTTGCTCAACTGGAAAAAAGTTAGTCTACATTCTACCAATTTTCTGATATCTTTCTAAGTTTCTTTGCTAATTGGCCATTACTAATTTCTTTAGTCAGTGAACAATACTCATTCGTTTTTATGTAAAAGCCCTTCTGCTTGCAAACACTTGTGGAATTGCTGTACTCGCCATCGGGATTATTTTCACAATTTAATTACTCCTTTGCCACCATCTTTAAATTTGTAAGTCTCTCAATTATCAATGAACATTTTTGTAATTGTTTTCCATTTTGTGGGCATCGGGCAGAAATGTTCTAGCTCACACGTACAGTCCTTAACTTAAACTTCCAGGATTAAATGATTTCGTTTTATAGTTTCCAGTAATGACAGCTGTAGTTAAAATTGATTCTGAAAAAACGCTGAAAGAGTTGTTAAATAAATCATCTGCTTCTGTTGTGCATTTATTCGCGGGTTGGGCTTCTGAGTGTAAGCAGCTTCAAACCATATTTTCCTTATTACCATCGCGTCATAATCGAATCCAGTTTATCGAAGGCCAAGCGGAGAGTTTGGAACAATTTTGCATTACCAACAACATCGAATCTGTACCTACTGTTTTATTTTTCAAAAAGAATGAAATCGTTTCTCGTGTTGAAGGGTTTCGACCAGATGAGATTGGAAGCCAATGCGATTCTCTCTCAAAATACTGTCAATATCTTCCTTCATCCACTAATGTGAAGATTTAACCATTTTACAACAATTTTGTTTTAAGTACGAATTTATTATAGACTATAATGTAATTCAATTGTTAACTCATCGGTGTCCATATTTCTTCATTTTTGCTAAATTTAATTTTGTCATAAATACATTCTAGTGTTTCAACTAAGCAAAAGGATTCGTGTATCTTACTATTTTATCACACAAAGTTGAAAATTGAATTGATAGCTCAAACAATGAGCACGAATTCATGTGTATAGTTATTCCTAAGTCATTCTCTAAATATTTTGTAAAATGGTTGAATATTTGAGGCACCGCAAATTTCGTTAGATGAACGACTTGCACTTTTAATAAAGAAAGCGCCAGTAATGTTATTTATGAAAGGTAATCCAGAGCATCCACAGTGCGGTTTTAGTAGGGAAATCGTTGGGATTCTCAATGGCCATAACATTAAATACAACACATTCAATATTTTAGAGGTGAGTAGAGTTTTTCATTATCTAAAATCATTATATTATATGAATTCAAGTTCTTACATAGCAAAACTTGATGATGTAATTTTTGCAATTGTTTCTATTGGTGAATGAATGTAGAAAAATTAAAATAAAAACACGAAATGTTTTGCGAGTAGAGCTTTTCTTTAATATATGTTTAGGAATTATTAGGCTATTTTTACATACCTCATTTATTTTATCACCCTTATTTGTTTCCTATGGTAATCAGTCAATTTTTTTCTACGTAGTAACTTTGAACATCTGGCTTCAACAATACATCTTCAATTTGCAAAATATAAGAAAATTTTTAGCTGACTTTACATATTGGTAACATCTTTCCTGATATTTCTGAATGTATGTAGATAAGACAGCTCTCCATAGTATACATTCGACTCTGTCTTCAACTTCATTCGTTTTTTTAAATCAAAACTATCGCTGATTGCTTTGAAGACTTGTAATGACATAGTGTTTGCAAATACACTAATAACCTTTTCAAAAAATTTTCTAGTTCAACGATTTACAAAAATCTTTAACTCATAGATTGAGACATTGGAAATTTTGATTACATTGGCAGTTTTGGCCAATGAAAATATGGCAGGCTGACAATATTTCATTAACAATTCTTTATCAAATTACTAGCCCTCTTGTGATATTGTCAATTTTCATTTAGTCCATATTTATTATTTTATTTCCAAAGATTACTCAAATGTGGGACCTGCCTTCCAAAGTTGGTTTTGCCACTTGTTTATAAATTAATTGCCTTATTTTAGGATAATGAAGTGCGTGAAGGTCTCAAGCGTTTCTCTGATTGGCCTACTTATCCTCAATTATATGTTGATGGGGATTTAGTTGGTGGAGTTGATATTGTTCGGGAAATGGCCGTGAGTAATGAACTTTCGAGCATTGCCAGAAATTCAAACTCTAATGGTGATTCTCTCAGTTTGGAGGAAAGATTGAAATTTCTTATTAATCAATCAAAGGCAATTGAAAACATCCCTAAAATACGACTTAGAGTGATTTCAACAGCATTTTATACCTCACTAAATTTGCAATTTCGTAAATTTAATAACTGATTGGGATATTTTCATATTTTTGAAGGTAATGATATTTATGAAAGGTCAACCAGAAGAGCCAAAGTGTAAATTTTCACGACAGCTAATGGAACTTTTGAAACCCGAGATTGAAAGTGGTCTTCAATTTAGTTCTTTTAATATTCTTGCAGACGAAGAAGTTCGCCAAGGATTAAAAAAGTATTCTGATTGGCCGACATATCCCCAAATTTATGTCAAAGGTCAATTTATTGGAGGAATCCAAATTTTGAATGAACTAAAAGAAGAAGGCGCTTTACATGCAACTTTGAATCCTTAGCATCACCTTCTAAAGCTTTTTTTAAATGTTAATAAATTATTTATTGTTCTTTTATGTTGTTGAATTGCAAAATTATTCTTCAAACTGGAATTCAAAATAGTAATAATCATTTCATTTCATTTAGGAATTTAAAGTAGTTGTGTCGTAAAATGTATTGTATTTTGAGTTCATTAAATTGTTTGTGATTTTGAAACGTGTAATGTCATTGGCCAAGACATATTGTGATGTTGTGATAACATATCCCACATATTCCTGATATTACTCAGCGTACAGCTTAAAGGTTTTCGTACGAAAAATATCAAACAACTATAGGAGCATCATTTGAAAGACTTCCAATTATTTTTGTTAAGTTTTAACTTTAAAAGTATCTTTGTACATGATATTTGAAGTTTGTTTAGCACTACAAATGCATAATAAATTTAAAGCTATTATTCTAATTGTAATTCCAATGATTATATCAATAGAATATTTTTTCTGGAATTTCAGTAAATCTTTCATTTTTCGCTCTGAGTGATGTTATAATTCACAGTAGTGACTTTTAAAACTGTTAAATGTTTAAATTATTTTGTCTTCGTATAATTAATAGCCCCCTCTCAACAACACTGTGTCTGTATTCCAAAATTAAAACAATTATAGTTAGTTTGCCGCACATTGTTTCTTCAAGTCTTATTTTAATTTAGTCGCAATGTGCATTCTTAAATCGCTTCGTAGCTTTAATTGAGTAGTTGTTCTACCTCATTTACTATTAGTACTTATAATAATATGGTATTGTCTGTAATTTATAGCACTACGTGTTTCTGTTTGTAGCAGTTATGCCTGAGGGTGGTGATTTGCCCCCCCCCCATCTCAGTAACAGTACATCTTATCAACACCAAATTTAAATGGGAGATACTTTGACATGTGAAACATATCTAGGCAGAACCATTTTGCGATACGATGATTAATATGCAAATTATGCGCATATTGACTAGGTTATGTATCAAATTTTCTAAATTTCTCATTATTAACACAAAAAGTTAGAAATATTATTAAGTAGGAATCACGAGAAAGGCCTATAATGCAAATAAAACAGAAAACATTTAATTATAATTTTGCATTGAAAAGTATGCATTGGTTCCAATTTGTAGCCTTTACATACAAAATCTTTTCGAAACTCTCAAGAAATATCAGCTTTTCATGGAATTTTTTTAAAATTGCTGCAACTTTGTAACCATTGATCCTATTTGCATAATTTTTCGTCAAAAGCTGCAGAACAAAGTCATGGAAGGATTGTCTATTTTAAAAATATGGAAGCGGGGTCAAATTGCCCCCAGGTAAGATAGGATTAAACTAATGAAACGTAACATTTGGTTTCTCATCTACTCTTTAGATGAAAATATTAGCTTTGCAATACTATTCGATTTAGCAACTTTGTCATTAATTAAATTGCAAAACTCATTTGACAGTGTTTCTATGGGCATTGTCGGACGCTTTTGGTACAAATACTAAAGGCTTTTCTACTTTATTACGTTACACATATATGTATGTTTCAAAACTTTTTATAACCACAATCACACTCACGCATTATATATATATATATATATATATATATA
>CABFPE010000472.1:420824-453927 GCA_900660155.1 Hofstenia miamia
GTATATATATATATATATGTGATAAAAACAATTCTTATAAATGTTTATTTTAGTCTACATAGCCACCATCATTTTGTAGCACTTCTCAAGTCGACTCCTGAATCGGTCAGTGACATGCTTTATTTAATGTTCACTCATGTCCTTCCAGACCTTCTTAATTGTTTTCCTAAGATCGGTTAAGTTGCTGTGGGCCTTCTCATTTACCTTGACAACCATTTGCGACCATATTGCATAATCCAGAGAATTTAGATCTTGTGAGGCAGGCGGCCACATGGATGGCCTTTGGCGAGAACTTAATTCCATTTGAAATCAACCATGCTGATGTGGAGGCTGATGTATAGCATGTTGCACCATTCTGCTGGAATATGTAGTTGCCATCTGGATAATTTTAGCGTATCCACTTAAAAAAGTCTTGTTGAGAAGTTCCTGGTAAACCTGGCTGGTCACAATTTCAAGTAACATGAGCTTGGCAGGGTTGTTAGAGACTGTAGAATACTTTACAGTTTTGTCTGCCTGATCTCTATTAACAACAGTAATGTATTTGTCATTCTGTGGGTTGATGAGAGCATCAACAACAAACAACTTCTCATCATTAAATATTTTAACAGTTTTGACATGATTGCTGTTCTTTAGCCAGTTCAGAAGATCTTTCGTGCGCTTTAAGCGGTTGCTAGCACCTCTGCCAATATTTGGAACCCTTTGCACCTTCAAACTTTTACTTCCTAAGTCTTCTTTAACAATTCTGCCACCACGGCAACGACTGATATTTAAGGTTCTGGCGATTTTGCCTAGTGATGTCCTCTGATTTTTTAATGATCTCTTGCGCCTTCTTGATTGTTTTGTTTGTCCTCACAGTTCTTCGTCGACAACTTCTAATTTTAGTTTATAAACTTTTACCATTCTCTATTGCTTTTTTGACATTTTAAACTACTGTGTTGCCACCCTTTAGACCTTTGACAATGTCCAATGACTTGTGGCCCACGCCCGTTCTTAGTAAACTGACAATGTCCATGCGCCTTGCTTCAAACTGTATATTCCCAGTCATCATAGCGCTTTGTTGTTTTAATGCCAAACACCGCATTTCCCGCGCATTATTTAAACAAAAATTGAAGGCGATCTGTGCATTAGTTTTAGATCCTGTCGCTATTTTAAGTTGTTTCGGCGAACTTATGCCTTACCGGTTATATTTTAGATTCACAGTTTAGCATATTCTAAATTTAACCTTTGCTTATTTCGTTGTAAGTTAGATTATTAATAAATATCACTTTCTTTGATTGAAATTCATTTTTATATTTATTGGTATTATGTTGCGCGTTTATTAGATGACATGTATGTCATTTACTATGAATATTGAGTTGTGATCATTATATGAGAAGACATTAATTGTACTTTTTGCGCTCTCAATGTAGTGTTTTAGTATAGATGAAAATTTTTAGGTAGACCCCACATGCCCGAATAAAACATTGTCTGTATTCATGGAAAATAACAGTGCGGGCAACGGCTTAGTGTTCGTTGCAATGGCACAGGCTGTAGTTAAGCTCGGATCTGGTGGTTCTGCTATCTTTCTTAGTATTATGTTCTATTTAATGATTATCTGTCTCGGAGTTGACTCTTCCATTGGAATGTTGGAGGGTTATCTTTCAGTTCTTTACGATTTATTTCATTCACTCAACTTAAAGGTTAATAGAAAGGTATTCATTTTTGCTTTAGGCTAATCGCCATAGTTAGTTCCAATATACTATTTATTAAATAACCAGTTATCCATATTGCATGTGCTTTATACATTTTTGCAAAGTTTAATTTCACCACTCGACAACTTATTTTTATGTATTTTAAAGTAACATTCTGTAAATTTTGGCATAAAATACACTGGTGGACATGATTTTTGTTGTATTATTGATAACGATGTTTTCTGGATAATTTCGGAGCGCTGACTTCAAATTTGAAAATAATTTTTCTCAATAAGGTTACGTTTTATTTTAAATGTGCACTTGAAATTTTTCTTAAGTTGCTGTATTTGCTTAATAATTTCACTGTTGTCTAATGTAAATAATTTCTTATTTCATTGTTTCGTTACATTTTAACAACTATTTTATTAGTGTTCATAAGCCATAGCTGTCTGCAGTATACATAAGCAGCATTAAAAGTAAAACATCAGTGTGTTGTCAACATTTGGTACTCCAGTGGTGTGTAGAATGTCTGAGGGGCATGACAGAGCCCTGTTTTTGAAGTCNAGTAACATTCTGTAAATTTTGGCATAAAATACACTGGTGGACATGATTTTTGTTGTATTATTGATAACGATGTTTTCTGGATAATTTCGGAGCGCTGACTTCAAATTTGAAAATAATTTTTCTCAATAAGGTTACATTTTATTTTAAATGTGCACTTGAAATTTTTCTTAAGTTGCTGTATTTGCTTAATAATTTCACTATTGTCTAATGTAAATAATTTCTTATTTCATTGTTTCGTTACATTTTAACAACTATTTTATTAGTGTTCATAAGCCATGGCTGTCTGCAGTATACATAAGCAGCATTAAAAGTAAAACATCAGTGTGTTGTCAACATTTGGTACTCCAGTGGTGTGTAGAATGTCTGAGGGGCATGACAGAGCCCTGTTTTTGAAGTCACAATACACCTAGATTTAAGGTGAAAAATTGCGCATAATATTCAGTATCCAATTTTATTGGCTGTTTTCCAACAGGTACTCTATGGTCCGGATGTTCCAATACAAATACCCATAGAGTTTTGGAAGACATTGTGAAGGCAATTATATGTACTGACTATTTATCTTCCGAGTGCTAGTCAGAAGATGATTCCGAATATGAATGCAGTGAAGGCAATGAGCAAAAAGGCTCCAGGCAGGAAGAGCTCAATGATTTGGTACGCGATTTGTCCTTTCCAAAAAGTCTCCTGTAGCTTTAATTTTATATTGAAAGCATCTTCCAGTTTATAACAAAGAAGATCATTGTTTATTGTGTTGCCTTCTGCAACTGGTGCTTGTCTATAGATTCGTCGGACGTAGTTTAGAAGCAATGTATTGCACAATGGAAACTTTTCTGGATCCATGGCCTTGGTTCAATCCATTCAAATGAAGTAATCATTCCAAAATATGGCTATATTTTTTACTAAATTTGAAAAATAACAAGCAATGCTTGGAAATTATGCTTCAAGATCAACGAGTTGGATATACCAAGTTTCCTTGTTTGATGTGGGAATGGGACAGCAGAGATTGAAATCTGCATGGCCTCCATGAGAACAAGAAAAGAATATTCCAAAATGGTGCTCCCATCATTACATATAAAACTAGGACTTATCAAATAGTTTATAAAATCATAGCCAAAATTTTTCCAATATTAAGTCCACGAGGAGGTGTTTATATGCTAACAAATTAGGAAAGTCGTGAACGATGAAAAAATTTGGAAAAACAAAAAACGAAGAAGAAATGAATTCATGTTTTTTCAAATGCACTGTGACGTTTCTCCTGCAATTTTGGCCTAAATGATTGAAGAAAATTATCACCAAGATATAAAACAATGGAAATAAGATACCAAGGAAGATGGGATCGTGCTATGATAGCTGACCATTGTTGGTCTTTGAAACGACTCTTTCGTTTACGTGCGAACCCAACAGAAAATCTAGAAAGAGCAAATTTTTGCTTTAGATATTACATTCAACTTTGTGTGCAATTTTACTCTTTAATCCATTTCGCTGAACAAAATGTTTCATAGTTTTTAGCCAATCCAAATTTTGCTGTTGAAAAATGCAAAAATTTTGCACAGCCGATTATCGAGAATTTAAAAAGTATTTTATTATGGCTGTTGCTCAATCTTTAATACTAGAATGTTCGGTTATTCTTTGAGAATCCTCTGAAAAATCGTTCATTTCAAATTGCCAATTTAAGAAATCCAATTTTCAATTATAGAATTCACAAGGATTATCAATATCTAAGAATTTAAGATATATAATCTGATTTATTTTACTCTGGCTAAGTACGTGAAATATTTTCTATTTTTCAATAAATAAGTAGTTTTTTTAAAGCATTCACATTCTTTAAGATTCAGATTATAAAAACGGCTAGTCTAGGGGAACAACTAAGCTAAACTATTTCTTCTAGATATAGACCACTCAAGCTCACTGTAGCCCGCCGCAAAGTGAGATCGTGGAATTGTAATATTTTTAGTTCGGGTGGTATAAACGTTTAAGGGGAGAGGAGTTTAGAAAGGGAGCTCCAAATTTTATTTAGATTACTGCAAAGTGCATTTTAATGATAACAAAGGGATCTTTTACCAACAGATTAACAATAACTTGCAATTTGATACTCAATTTCAAAACAACAATTTAACAAAAAATAAAACTTTCAGCAAACATTTTGGTTAGGTCTTATAAACCTTTTGATTAAAAGACCCTATAACAATTTAAAAATATTGATTTGTTTTTGAAATTATTTCATATTTTTTCAATCAATTGTAATGACTAGAAATCCTCTATTCATTTAGTAGCTACCAACACTTAAATGGATATTAAAATTATTTTTATTTTTACTCAACCAGTATCTAAGATGCAAAACTATGTACACTATTCATTAAAAATTTTTTACAATATTAAAATTTTTCCTGTACATGTTGAGTTTTTTTTTCAAAAAATTACTTTATCTCTTAAATTTCAGGTGTGTTTGCATAACTCAGAAATCTGCCATTGAATAAGCGAACCTTCTCAAAATGTACTTTATTTGTTTACATTAATTTATATTAAAGGCTTGTCATTTTATATCCCAGTTTTGGCCACTGCTTTTCGGCCTTATGATATATATTAGTTGATCATTAGGTTTTTAAATCATTGCAAGCTCATTGACTTGCATGTAATTGTTTAACCTTATTACGCTAATAATTACATACCATATTGTTTAGACAGCTGAAAGGTTAATATTGACAGTCTCCATTATTTTTTCTATGATATTCGCCTTGGTGTTTTGCGGTCGTCACGGGGACTATTGGATTGGAATTTTTGACAAATATGGAAGTGTTCACAATCTGGTATTGATAGGATTTTTCGAGTACATATTCGTCAGTCATGTTTATGGGATGGGAAAATTCTGTGGTGATTTTCATCTAATGACAGGCTATAAACCGAATATTTTATTACAAATTCTCTGGGGCTATATAAGTCCAATATTTTTGTTTTGCGTTGCCATTGCCATGGTGGCCGTTGATTTCACTGAGGATAAACTTTTTACATACAAAGACGTTAATCAAAAGGTTTTGTACTATTCATCCACCATGCCTTGTTCAAATATTTCAACATATTTTATGCCAGCATTTTATCATATTTCAGAATTTGTATTAACTCGAAACTAGGCTTTCCATTTTCATTCGAATTGATTAAAGTAAGAGATACATATTAACTTTCCTCTTTGCTAGGATTTTTACGTAGCAGGGATGTAGCCAGGTCACCATTCATCACTCAGTTTATAGTCTAACTAGAAGACCCGGCGCAAATAGAATTTAAAAAAACGGGTATTAACCACTCAAATGAGCGTTCGTTTTTAAGCAAAACGCGTGCATTGTGCAAGACTGCAATATATCAATGGACTCTGAAATTCTCTTCGGCGCACTTGTATTGAATTGATGTAGGACATGAATTAATTTGAATAAAATTTCTCCCTCACGCAAAAATTTACATGCAAGATTACTTTATATACGTAATTAACATGGAGATATTCGTTTTTGGTGGATGAATAGAATTTGNTTGCGTTGCCATTGCCATGGTGGCCGTTGATTTCACTGAGGATAAACTTTTTACATACAAAGACGTTAATCAAAAGGTTTTGTACTATTCATCCACCATGCCTTGTTCAAATATTTCAACATATTTTATGCCAGCATTTTATCATATTTCAGAATTTGTATTAACTCGAAACTAGGCTTTCCATTTTCATTCGAATTGATTAAAGTAAGAGATACATATTAACTTTCCTCTTTGCTAGGATTTTTACGTAGCAGGGATGTAGCCAGGTCACCATTCATCACTCAGTTTATAGTCTAACTAGAAGACCCGGCGCAAATAGAATTTAAAAAAACGGGTATTAACCACTCAAATGAGCGTTCGTTTTTAAGCAAAACGCGTGCATTGTGCAAGACTGCAATATATCAATGGACTCTGAAATTCTCTTCGGCGCACTTGTATTGAATTGATGTAGGACATGAATAAATTTGAATAAAATTTCTCCCTCACACAAAAACTTACATGCAAGATTACTTTATATACGTAATTAACATGGAAATATTCGTTTTTGGTGGATGAATAGAATTTGTGCTTCAGATTCAAGATTTCCCCTACTATGTTCTGGCTATATCCTTGTTTCTTCTATTGTCTGGATTTTTGTGGATTCCACTTGGGACTGTATTGGCCTGCTTCAAATCATTCAACTTTGGCGAGCCAGATGGTGATGTTCATAAAGAAGTTCGATATCTCAAAGCATCTAGCTTTTCTAGTGTTGAACAGATTCTATTCTGTCATCAATTTACGCACGATCTTGAAACTTTTAGTTCGAATCAAGAACCTAAAGTTAACTCTGCATATGTTGTAGATACATTTTAATAGAAATAACATTTTGACTTACGTTATTGCAACTGCATTTGTAAATATTTCAAGTAATTTCCATAGGATAACTTTTAATTAATTTGAATTCCTCCATTGTGGTTTCTTATTTTGATTGGCTTAGCAACTAAAGTTTGTGTCATTTGCGCTGGCTTTAGATTTTATATTACATGCATTCAATTTTTCCTTTAATAATTCTCATTTGTGATGTTTATACAAAATGTAATTTGTTTTAGTGTTGAGTCAGGTCAGGATTTTTAGATCCGATTTATCAGAAGTAATCAGGTAAGGTCAGGTTTGACGAGTCGCAAATCAGGTCCAGGACAAAACAGGATTGGAATCAGGTTTTGACAGCACTCACGTCCTTTGATGATCAATTTGATATCAGTTTAATTTTATTAGATGGAAAACAACAATTTAACTCAGCATGGTTTATTACCAGTACTTTTCTTTACTGCTTCTCTTATTTACATGTTATATGTGTCATAGTCTTGCGTGAAAAAACAAAGATTATTGACTGACATAATCAGATGTGCCGATTATGGTATGCTACCATACCATTATGTACCAGTTAATGAATAACATGATGGTATGGTATATATAAATTTATGGCAATTATGGGCGGCAAACTTAAAAGCATGGCCATAATGGAAATCCAAAAATTTATTGTTACACAAAGAATTTATATTGAGTTGTAGGAAAATTTTTAAATTTTGTGTGTAGTTTATCTTAGATTGATAATACATTCGGTAGATATTTATTTTACAAATTGGTTTGAGCAAAAAATCATTTTGATAAGATTACTTTTAAAAGTATTGCAAAAGTTTACTAATTAGTTTCAATAGAGTATAAACAAATGCTGACGATTAATTTGGTTCCAAGTTTTAATATCTTTATCTAACAAAGCGTGTTATATGTAAAACAAACAACTAATAATTGGTTTATTTGAACATTTGTTTCTTAATGTTTCAAAATTGTTCTGTGACTTTCTGAATTGCTTGTGTCTTTTGATATCAATGCAATTTCATGCTACACAAAATGTTCTTCTGTCAATTGTATACCTTGCAATTCGGTATATATTTTGTCAAATGTGAGAAATCATTTGTTTAAATTTCTATTACCGAATCAAAGACTTCTACGATACATATTAATTAATTTATTTATCATGGAAACATGACCACATGTATCTTACGCAAATTTCACCATCATTCACAATATTTTACATAATGGCCATAATGTATCGTCGAAATTTAAAATATGACAATTATGGTTGGCTAAAAACTTTCGCCTTGCCATATATGGCCATAACATAAACGGCGTCCTGGAGATTACAGTACATATATAAATATTGTATTCTAGCTGCACAACATTTTGTTGGTTTTCAGCTAATTATAGGGTCAATCTGTTTACTCAATGAAACGTTTATGTAGCCCCCGTTTACACGAGATGCAGAGGAGCTAAATTCGGCGTGCTAGCCAATGCGGCACCATTTGTTGATCAAAAATTTTTTATAGATTTTATTAAGACGGATTTACACGTGCTCCGCTTTAGTAAAAATATTTATTTTGGGGAATTCTAATTGGTTACCTACGAAGTAGAAATCCAATCACAATTGAAAAAGGCAAACAAAATGATTGACAGGTTCTTTATCACTAATACTGCTTGATGCGGAGGAGCAAATTCTGCTGCAGATGAGCAATTAAATCGATATAATGCGGCTACTAAAGTGAAGCACGTGAATACGCACTTAAGAAGAAGAAGAAGAAAAATCTATATTCAGAAATTGTTTTAACAATAAATAGAAATACTGATTACAAATTCTGAAAGCGTCAAGAAAATAATAGAAAACTAAACAAAAAAAAAGAAAACAATGAATATTTAAAAATAAAAAGTGGTTAATTTCGGCTATGACGATTGCTAGTTTCTATTAATAGAGTAATCAGGATTATAAAATTTATAACCTCGCCATTTCAGTTTTTTTATATTATAATTGCAATTTAAAATGTAGCATATTCGTTCAGCTATTAAGTCACCTGAGAGTTTTAGGAACCATGTTGGTATTAGAAAGGGTCCACTGGATTTATTTTTTAAACATTGTATCGACTTTATGATTTCATATTTTGTTGCAAAACGAAAAGAGAAAAAGGTTGGAGTTCCTTTGGATTTATCAAGGCAAAAAGGGACATTCATACCGTTGTAGATTCCTAAATTTAGGAAAACTTCATTGACAGCATTGCAGATTTCTTTGTTATTTGTAATGGATTTATCTTTATAGTATATTCTTTCTATTTCTTCGGTTCGCATGTTTTTTCTATTTAGCAAATTGTTAATACGGTTAGCCGCATCATTCTGTGTTTACCGGATGATCTGCCTCGTGTAAACGGCTCTATTGTATAATTTTGACTTCATTTACGACAGTGGAAATGTGATTGATTGTAGCTAATTACCAAGACATCTGTTTTTTTACTCATTTTTTACAGAAAACAAATTGTAAACTAACAGTTTTTTGAACAACGTAAATTTACACAAAATGCAATCGTCTATTTTTAGCGGTGAATCGATTGATGACATCTTGAAATAAACTGAACTATTTTCAATTTTGAGGAAAAGTCGTCCACCTGTTTCCTCCCCTAAACACGCCACTGCATGCCTTAACCTTTTTTACAATATATCATGGTTTCCATAAATATAAGATATGGAAAATATGAAAACACCACGCATAGAGAATTGTATCCTCTTTCGTTTTCATCCATAATTCACCACCGGGTGCGACGACTTTTGAGTTTGCACATATCTCGCCTGGACGAAACTTGCCCTAATAAAATTGTTTGGATTTTTTTCTCAAAAAGTTGGCAATGCATTGAATTCCTTCAAAATTGTTTGGATTTTTTGCAATACGTTCTAACATATTGAATAGGTTTTGCATCTTTTTGGAATTTTTGGATATACATTTTGGTAAAAATATGCATCTTTTGATATAAATTTTAGCAAAAATGTGTATCAATTGATTTACAATTCGTTTGGTATCAGCTTGATTAATGTTAACCAAACTGTTGCAAACCCCAATAAGGGGTTAGCACTGAATACTAAACAGCTATCTGCTTACGCATTAAAGTTGAATCTTAAGTGATGATTTTACAATTAGATATGATGACAATATGTAGATAAATCTGGCAAAACTGAAATTAGTTTACAATTGAAAAACTAAACAAGATTTTGAAGTGATATTCTTTTGAAATGGAAAATATACACGCTTGTTATTCTATTTTAAGGTCAATAAATATGCAGGCTGTTTAGGGTTAATTGCAGTGGTATTCCAGTTTGTATTTATATCAAGGACATCCTAAAGAGTCTCCAGGTTTTACTAGGGTTTCAAGAATGGGATTCATTTAAAAATATTTAATTAGAATGGTTTTCTTTTCTTTTAGAATATGTTAATACCTAAAACTGATTTTGCATTGAAATGCTGTGTAAACAAAATGGGAAAATATTTCAAGTAGATGAGAATATTGCTTTTATAAAATACTTCCCTCCATGAACATCAAGATTAAACATGTTTAAATCATGTCAGGTTTACTGAAGGAGGTGAGATCTAATCAGGTAAACAGTGTAAAGAAAAAGTGTATAAAATTTGACAGGAGGATATGGCTTTTATAAAATATCTCCGTCAATCAACATCAAGATTAAACAGGTTAAATCAAATCAGGTTTGATACTGAAGCAGATCTTGTTTGAAGAGCAGGTAAGCTCATCACTTGTGTTATTTAAGCAATTTGGAATGTTTTTAATTATTCTCTTTATGTACATTTTTGCGTAGGATCATGCTTAGCACATTAATTTTTCAGGGGTTACAAAAACACATTTTTCTGGGGTTTACGCCTTCAATTCATCAAATGAAAATTTCTACATTATTTTCCTTAGATCAATTGCAATATAATATATGTTAGCATAGATAGAGAACTTTTCCAGTAATACGATGCGTTAAAATTCCATTGCTGACTGTCTGAAATCAATTCACATGTACATTTCGTCATGCTGTAATTGAAATGTAGAAAAATAATGCGGGAACTGCAGTAATTTTAAAGCAAGTAATTGATATTGTTGTATTTAAACTGCAGACATTGTGCGTAATTACTAAGGTGACCCAATTTTGACCTAATAAATCTCTATTTTTTGGACCAACCACTTCAAAATTTTCGTTATATTTTGACTTAATGAAAAAGCAGTCAATACAGGTTGAGAAAATTACTTATATCAACAATTATTTCTTGAGTAAAGATGCATTTTAGACTATCCATTGTCATTAATAAAAAGTATTAATACTCTGTAAGTAATACTGACAGATTATAAATTTACATATGAATTTGAAACAGTGCAATTGTAGCCAATTGGATATAATGCTAGAGAACAACTTTTGTCACCAATTTTTGTTGGCCAATAAAAATCGTTGTTGTACGTCTGCAATTCAATTCACACACTAAAATCAAAAGTAATTATCTAAACTAAAGTTCGTTTCGAACAAGTAAAATTGGCAAAAAAAGTCGTTTGAACAACAAAATTGCAACAAATATGATCGTGCAGCATTTGCTTAAGGTAGAATTAGTGGCAGGATAGTGGTGAAAATTGACAAACTATACCATATCTCAAAATTTGCATGAGACAACTAATGAGCATTCCTCTAAACAATTCTGCTAAAATTAGATGCAGAAAAGGTATTATTTACTGGTAATAAAGCATTTTTCACAACCCCCCTACTTGAAAAATGCTTAGCAACCAATATGTTTTTGCTTGGTTACGTGCCTATATTTTCATTATAAAATAATAATTTGACCATAGAAAGCGAATGAACTCATTCAGTAAGCATTACAGAAAGGAAGTTACAAAGGGATTATTTGGGATAGCAGCTGACATTTCAACCAGACGATGTAAGAATTTTTCAGTTTTTGGCCGTTTTCTCAAAACTAATTTTTTCCACTAACCCATGTTTTTTGGTGCATGATTACTAAAAAACTAATACAGATATCATGTTGAAATTTGGTGTATGCATTAAGCATGTATTTGTGCAGGTCCTGTACCAAAATAGAGTGGTTTCACTGAATACTTAAAGTTTTATGAAGTTCATGCATACATAATGAGGTTGTAATTTTGAATTCGATCTGACTTCAAAAGTCAAAATTTTATAAAAAATACAATTATCATAGCAGACCACTGATTTTGGTACATGCCCTAGAGCAGCTCATAAGCTATCAGCATGCAAAATTTCATTACAATTGCTTAATATTTGTGGGTACAAGCTTGTACCAAAGTTATGTACCATTTCGGGAACCGTTCGGCCATCTTTGATGACCTAATTTGCATAATTTATGCAAAAAAATTTGCAAAAATTTTTTTAGTCTATCAGGATGCTATATGCCAAGTTACAATAGAATTGGTTGAAAAATAATGATTTTAGCCCCTTTACCACTAATTCTACCTTAAGAATCATGTCAAATGTGCAATGTGATTTTTGTCGTATTTCGGTTAGTTGGTAATCATCCAACGCGCAGTTAGTATTGTTTTTACAGAACTAAGCAGAGTCGTGCATACTAAATAACAACAATTGCATTGCGTTTTTGAAATAAAAGCCTTCAATTTAAGTATTTCTAAGAAATTTCTAAGAACGGCCAATTTTGTCTTTATTCAGAAAAAACCACGATTTTGACTATATTTTGACCATATTGACTGTATTGATTTTTTGTCGCCCTAGTCAGAGGTGTAGCCAACAAATTTATTTGGGGGGCGGGGGGTTCTGAATACCATAGTTCGGGAGTTCGCACTTTACGAACTATATTCAAAGCTAAAATTCGCGAACTCTAAACGTTCGTAATGTTTGAAATTAAGATAAAAAACAAAAACATATTTTTTTAACAAAAATATAAATACAAAACCGATAAATAAACAGATTAAAGGACGCAAGCGCGGCGATACGATTTTTTTACAGAGGGGAACAGGGACAACATCAAAACATACTGAATTTGTTATTAACTGATAATATAAGACAAAAGAAAGCGATATTTGTGCCACAGCATATAAATACACTGAACAGTCTCAACATTCTCAAAATTCGAGAAAATTTTTGTTTCTTTAACTATAGACATTGTACATGCTTTCCAAATCAAAGGGGACCATCCCCCTTATCCACCTTAATGGCCACCCCTGCAAGAACGAGGGACGCCATGTTTTTTTTGACCCCTCGTTTCAGTCGTTTGTGGGTCCCACACCTCTTGGGCCGACCCCTTAATCCGACACTGAGGATTAAGTAAACTTCATTTCGGCTTCTGAAACCAGTAATTACTTTCGAACTTTTAGCAACTTTTACGCTCTTTGTCAAATTGGAAAAGTTTGCGAACTTTTACTAACTTTACTTTTTTCAACGAACTCTCGAACTATGCTGAGCACAATTTTGCATATCAATTCGTTTAAAAAAATTCTTAATATTATTATGGAAAACGCATTAATATTTGAAAAAAATATAACTCAAGAACAAACTGAATTACAAAAGATAAACGTCTAGCAGAAGTATTGGCAAATCTATTGATTACTTCATGAATAGCGGGAATGTCAATTCGAAGTATTTGTAGCATTAGCAAACATTCAAGTAGCTCCTCTCCCATTGTACTGTGAATAGATAAGTGTTCGCTCTAAATTACAAAAAATTCTTTCTGCTTTGACAGTTGCTAATAGCTGCAAAAATTGCTGAAACTTTGGGAAATGAAATTCCTCAGTTGTCTAAACCTTGTAAAGCAGAGGTTAGTCGATCCTCGATTGACACCTTTATCCAATTTTTATGCCATAGCTTGGCTTCCCACTCAAATGGCGAAGCATGATCTTGTAGCACCTCTTCCCATACAAAGACATTTGTTTTTAATAAAGAAACAGGAACCAATCGGCAAAAATTTGATGCTTTTCTCTAATTAGGCCCAAATCAGTTCTATACCATTGACAACAGTATATATTGTAGGATATTACATTTTTATTCTGTAGTTATCTTCCACAGTTAACTCACTTATTCCATTTGTGGCATTATATATCGATTTTTGTGGAATTCCCTTTTTTCTAAAATAGTATCCAAAGTTTTTGAAATTTGTGTTATTTTATCAAACAATTTGTGAAACTTCTCAGTTGATCTCATCTCTCTTAAGCAGTCAATATTTTGAACATCCCTCATAGCTTCTACTAGTTTCCAAACCTCCATTTTGAACTTTTCTTGTGGTAGGTAACATAATCCCACATACAAGATCCAGAACTATGAGTTCTACAACAAATTCGGACTAATTAATAAAAAGGCAGTATTTCTTGAATCCGTTATTTGCCATTCAGTCATGCGATAAAGGGCCTGCACAACATATTTCAAGAGATTTCGGAAACACAAAATGACATTGACAGTGTGATGTTCAAAAACCGTGTGTGCAAAGTTTTTTGGACACACAATAATCAGCTTCATTTATGCATGATTTCAGAAGTTCTGCGCGTTTTGCTGCAATAACCATGATACTTCCATTTCCTCCAAAAGTTTCATCATCTTATACATTGATCTCTCAACCATAACACTACTTTCAGCTGTAACGATCAAAATTACAAAAAATTCTTAGAAAGCTTATAAAGTTTTTGCAAATACTTATGTTATGCAAGACTTTCACAATAGTTGCAAATATTGCAAAGTTTTGCTAGTTTCATTTTACTGAGTATAAACTGATATTTTTGATTTTTTGTCATGTAGGACTGGATTACAGGTATTTATCAATCCTGATATCCCGGGATTTCAATATTTCGGATTGATATCCTTAAAATATAAATAAAATATAAAATAGAAGCTTGGATACTATATCAAAAATGTAAAACTTGTAGTTTGCTCAAAGTATTATACATATTATCAATGATTTTAAATACGTGGTTGAAAATGATACTTTCACAGATATAAAAAACTAGATTGCGTGTTACTACTCCATCCCTCACAACTTCTGACCCATACTTTATGTACTTTATGTTGTATTCAAATTTTACTTTTACTCTAAACATAAACATGTTACACAACTTTAAATTTCTAAATAAGCACCGGGCCATTTTCAACGGTTTCAATTCGTCATTGTATTTAATCTTTAGGGATTAATTGAAATGACGACATTTTGTGCCCAATTTCGCTTTCCATTTTTTTCAAGTCCTGTCACTTCGTGTTGATATTGCGAAAATTTGAAGAAGTCCATGTGCTGATCTCACTTTAGGTTAAAGTGATGTTAGGATTGTCACTTCACCTCTGAATTTCGATTATTTCAGTTTATAGATTGTTCTCTATATAAGATTTTGCTTTGGCTGAAGAAACTTTATATTTGTTAACTATGAAATCCGAATTATTTCACAATTCTATGTTTTTATGCAGCATAATATCTTTTAGTTGAATACGGATGTGTGAAAATAAGTTATGCAATAGACATTTATTGGCATTCTACTAAATATATAATGAAATTACTGATTCGAATACTTATCCTGAAATTATTTATACACTGTATTTCTAAATAAATCCCTCCTATCTATTCAGTCTCTCTCATTTATTAAAGAGTTATTTATTGTTTTTAGGTTATCCTCTTTATCCGACATTGATGATGTATTTCTTTCTACTAACATTGACTTTCCAGGGTATGAAATTTACTTGTTTAGTGGCCGTTATAAACGTGTGAATATATACAGTGTTGGAGATAATTAAACCATTTCACTATTCTATTCAATTTATATATATATATATATATATATATATACAGGGTGCGGCAGAATTCACTTTACGATTAAAAACCTGTTTTAGATCCGATCCAGATTAGCTAGAGAAGTGATTCTTTCACCATTTGGTAGGTCAAGGGTTGCCATTTTCAGTAAAGATGGAAAAGTGGTCCAGTGAACACCGTGCATTTGCTATAGAGCGTTTTTTTAAAAGTGGCGAATCTGTGATAACAGTGCAGAGAGAATTCCGCAGACATTACAACATCGGGAGACATTCTCCTATACCCAGTAAGCCAACAATACTAAATTGGGTAAAAAAATTTAGAGAGACGGCTTCTGCAAAAGATGGAAAGCATTCTGGTCGACCACGAACAATTAGAACCCCAGAAAACACGGAGAAGGTAAGAACTGCGATTATCCAAAGTCCTCAGCGATCTGCGCGGAGACATTCAGTAGCACTTGGAATATCGGATAGAAGTTTACGGAGAATGCTGCATTTAGATTTGCAGTTTCATCCTTATAAAATTCAAATTGTCCAAGAATTGTTACCCCAAGCTCTCAATGCAAGAAGAGCATTTTGCACCCAACTCTTAGAAATGATTGAAGAAAAGCCCCACTTTCTTGAACTCCTGGTAACATCTGATGAAGCCCATTTTTACTTAAATGGAGACGTTAACAAACAAAATTGTCGATATTGGTCTAAGGAAAACCCTCAGATATTGCACCAAACCCCTTTGCATAGCCCGAAAGTGACAGTGTGGTGTGGAATCAACACATTCAGCATCTTCGGTCCTTACTTTTTTGAAGATGAAAATGGACAAGCACTTACAGTGACATCTGAACGTTATGTGAATATGCTAAGAAACTTTTTCTTGCCCGAATTAACACGTCGACACAATGAAAATTTAGAATTAATTTATTTTCAGCAAGATGGTGCTACAGCCCACACAGCAAGAATAACTATGCAAGCACTTCGCGCGAATTTTCCTGAACGTGTTCTTTCTCGCTTTGGTGATGTGACTTGGCCTTCACGTTCCCCTGATTTATCACCTTGCGACTACTTTCTGTGGGGATACTTAAAGCAAAAGGTCTATGAAAAAAGACCACAGAACCTAGATGAATTAAAAAATCACATAAGAACGGCAATTCATGAAATTCCGATAGAAACTTTATCGAAAGCATGTTGCCAACTCCGCCACCGAGCTCAAGAATGCGTAGATCGTAATGGCGGACATTTGGTTGATGTCATTTTTAGGACTTAGCTTTGGTTTTGGCCTATTGTAAATGCTATAGCACTAAATGGCAGGCCATAAACTTTGTTGTTATCGCAAAATTAATTTTAAAAAATTGTATATATATGTCTTTTTGTCCACCTGTAATCGTAAAGTGAATTCTGCCGCACCCTGTATATATATTTCTATATAATTTATTTATATATTTATTCAAAGCGACAATTTTTTAAATGCGTAGTTAATGAAATATTTCTGAAATTTCCAAAAGATCTTGAAACAATTTGTTTTCTCATTTGATGCTTCGTATGGTGATTTTACACTTGATGAACTAAATTATGATCAGAACAACTATCAAATAGAAATGTTTCAAACCGAATCCTTGAATTAGTGTATAGTAGAATAATGTCTTCCCATGTGTTGGATTAGTATTGTAGGATTGAAAGTATCAATAAGTTTTTGTTCCTGTTTATCTAAGCAGTTGTTGTTAGTCTTTGAAGAAAAATGCTATTGCTTCTCGTTGAAGCTATATTTACCTCTTTACATTTGAACTTAATATTGTTACTATGATTTTGATTGAAGGAATAACTTATAAAAAGTAAATTTTCAATATTATTCAACCTGTATTGTTTCATACATTGTGTTCTGTCTCCAGTTTTTTCCTTCTTTTAGGTAACATAGTTTTTAGTACAATCAAAATTTAGCCAGTACCATGAGTATATTGCATACCTACTGTTGTAATTTTTGTTTGCAAATTCAAGAAAGTCAAGTATATGAGCGTTTAATCTACGAGCACGTGTGCAAATGTATTTAAAACTGTACTTAAGATGCTTATAATGTGTGGCCATGGACATCTGGATAATAACACCTGGACAAGACACTTACAAGCGACAAATACCATTGGAGGCCATTGTATTAAATTTATAAGAGCAATTAAAATTCAAGAAAGAAAGTTTTCTGAAACAAACAATACAAATAAAACAAATGCCCAAAAATTAATTAAAATCTTTCTTTTTGGGCAACCATGATATCTAAAGTCTTTAACCAGATTTTTAGCAATACAGTTGAAGAATCTAGTTAAAACAGACAAAACAACAGCGGGGGACCTCGTTGACATTCCAGTCTATCTGCTACGAATTCTGAAATAGACTCGTCTTCGTCAAAACTGATTTTACAAAGTGAAATAAAAATTTCTCGATTTTTGTTCTGCGCCAAAAAAGTTTTTCGCTTCATTACAAGCAAACAGTTCAGAATAAACTATCCAACTTTTCAAACATATACAATATAAAAATTGACTTGGATTGCACAGTCCTCCTCTATCGAGCATGCTTAAAAAGCTTTGCACAGTGTTATCAATGACATCAAATTGTGGTTTATGTAAATTAGACTGATCCCCAGATTGAATCATTAATGAACATGAATCACATTTTCGTCTTTTTATTTCCGATTTCGCAATGTAACCACATATATAATATATAATATTATAATCACGTGTTTCGGGTTCAATATCTTTTCCTGATTCTAACATTGTTAATAATTGTTCTCCTGCTTTGAAATATTCTTGAGGCATTTTTAAATCCAAATTATCATTTAGTGCACGTACTTCATCTACTGACAAGCCAGAAAACTTTAAAAGTGACATGGCTCTAATTTTATTCTCACTGTCCAGTAACTTTTTCATAGAAATAAAGTAATTTGCACCAGATAGCTGGCGATACCATCCAAACCGCGACTCTAGTGCATCAGATTGAATGTTGCCCAAGAGTACATATTTAAACTTGAGTGTATCAATAAGGTAGCGAGCAAGTGAAACAAGAGCACGACATGTATGCAAAAGAGCAATGAAGGTTTCTTTTGTCAAACCATCACTATTTTGTTTACGCCAAACATCAGGAAAATCTGCAAAGATTTGTTAAGTAGGTCAACTTCCAATCATTCGAACTCAATATGGGATCTCGTGTAATATCACGTTTGTTTCTGCCAATAGATGTAGTCTTCACATTTAAAACATTTCAAAGTTTTGTGAAAATAGAAATAACTTAAGCAGTTAAAGTAAATGTTGGAATATGTTTGTTTTGAAAAAAATGAAGGGCTGCTTCAGTAGATTCGTGGAAAACTGCACATGCTAACTTCACAGAGGTTTTCTCAATACTTCTTGGAAATAGAACAGAATGGTTCAATCTATGTGGCATTCGAAGAGGAGACGTCTGTTCAAAATTGTGCAACTCAATTAGATTTGAAAAATAAGCTTTAGAAGCGTTGTTGATAATTGGTGGATGTGCAGGACAATCAAACACCTTCCTAGTTTGGAAATTATTATGGGTGTTCTTAATAGTATGGGTAGGATCAAAAACCAAAACCAACTGACTATCATTAATTAATGGATTAGCTATGCTTGTACGAAGGTTTCCTTTGCATAAATAGTTGGTGTAAAAAGAACGATTAACAGAAAAGTTATCTGTTGATAAGCAACCAACATTAAATCCAACATCAGTAACTAGCTTAAAAACAAGTTCAAATTGATGGTATTGAAATGAGGCTGAAAGTTTATTTACTTGCACAAGGCAAACAATGTCTCTGTATTTTCCTGCTACTGATTTGATCATGAATGACAAAATTGTCGACACTATATTTCCTTCAACTTGTCAAATTATCTTTCCACCAGCATACTCAACTCTTTTAGCAACGTAAATATAATCAATAATTCAAATAACATGCTTCTCTTCTGAAGAAAGAACTGAAATTCGTTTTTTCAAATATTTGAAGTTTAATTTTTCATTAGTAGCGGAATTCTTTAAATTAAGCTTTGAAAGTAACTTTTTTGAAGGAAGACATAAAATATCTTGATGAAGAAGACTCGAGTAAGCTGCAGTACTAGTTGAGTAAATCATAAAAGAAAAAAGAACAAGGGCATTTGAATAACGAGGACCATTTTTGTGTATTTTTATTAATTGCAGCTGTTCAATGATAAATTCCATACAACGAACTGTGTGGGGTGCAGAGTCACAATTTTCAAGAAAATTTTAATATTCAGTTAACTTTTGTTCAATCAATTTAAGTTGGACATCGCTCTTGGAAGAAGATGTGATCATGACTTTACAAAAGCCATTAAGTTTTGTATTTGAGACATTTGTGATACCCTTTCCTTGCAAACATGGGCATAACAATCTGGAGGAATTATTTTACATTTAGCAGCTACTGTAAACGAAAGATTTCCAAATATACTCACAGAATGTGAAATAAATGAAGAGTTTGTATCCATTTCAATTAAATAAATTAATAAACAGTTTGGTTCCTTTAAACGAGAAATGATGTACCCTTTAGGTAAAATCAATTGATCTGATTAGATTTTCTCAGATATTTCATTAAGTGAACACACTTGATCTTCAACAAAAAGAGCATTAGTCATTGACTCAATTCTATTGTTTTCCATTTCCAAACGGCTTGAACAAGTAGGTGGACTACGTCTAACATGGATATTCGAACTAAGGTAACTGGGAGCATTTGGAAAAATGCTTGGAATGGCGTTATCACGTAAATATCTAAATAAAGATATTTGTATATATGTTTATTAATACTTTGTATGCACTTTGCCACTATGCAATTTTAGAATGTTTCTAAATCGGTCCAAATTAACATTATGCGCCTGACAGTACTAATGGCATTAGTATATTTTGCTGAATTAAAAATATAATTGAATAAATATTTCATTTTACTAATAATCAGTGCTTACTAAAAATGCGTTTACATTGAGTTTGCAATAAGAAATTGTTACAAGATTAATGGGAAGCGCTAAAAACCGAACATGAAAATTTTGCCATCTCCAACATTTTAATCGATGTTATTAAATTTAAATGAAGATTTAACAAATAATATAGTTATTGCATTTAATCATTAATGTTCGCATACACAAAAATATATACGCCAATATTAAAACAAATATTACCTTTTCTTCAGCAGTACACTTCGTTGTTTTGTTCTCGACTGATTTGAATCAGTTATTTTTAAAAGAAAATCTACTGGCTTGAAATGCGAAGAACACAATCTGCTATGTTTCGAGGGCACGAAATTCTTTCTTGAAATTTTGGATATCCATTTTTGCAATAAATCAGGATTGCTAAGAAGGAAACCGATGGTTTGTGATTGTGAACTATATCCACTTTTGCAACCAAATCCACTACACTTGTTAACCATTGCATTAACAGAACATGGAAAAAGCACAGCCGTGTATATTTACGCATCAATAATAATAATACACTATAACGCCTCTAGCGGCGAATGATTATTTGTGTACAAATTGAGGCTAGAGCGGAGATATTTTAATTCCTCCCCTCGTGAGCAATGGCCTCTAACGGTATTTCCCAAAGCGGCTTTTCAACAAGTGTCTTGTCCAGGTGTTATTATCTAGATGTCCATGGTCTGACATACTATTTTGTTTATACCATCTGCTATTCAATTGAATATCGCCAGAAAGTATGATTAGTATAAATATTGATCTTAATAGGGATTTGCGTTTGATATAGGATACATTATTTCTAAACCATATTTATTCAATGCTGATCTAAATTGAGAAATCAACTAAACTGTTGACATTCGGTGTTAAAATCGTGTATATTCCACACATTTAGCTTTTACTGCTTTATTCGAAAATATTTTTTTGAGCCCTGGCCCAATTCTACATTTTTGTATGTTATTAATATATTCATCAACATCTATTACATGTTTATTTAAATATTAAATGTATTTTTGCTTGTTTTTAGATCATACAATGTCCAAACTGAGGAAAATTCTGCAATGAGCTCTATTTTATAAAAAAGACTTTTCATTAGCTTTGCAGTATAATTTTTTAATGATTATTTGTGAAATATAGTTATATGTGTTTTCCTTCAAACGTCTCGTTTAAGTATTGAGAGAAATCAAATCGCTAGTTTTCAAAATGTTCTTTTTATATCATTATTAATACAAGCCCTGGTAACTTTTTCTCATCATTTATATTTACCTGCTGCGCAGTTTTGTACTGTCAATTATAATAGCTTTGGCATTTGAATGGTATTCTGCCCACGGCTGTGACTAAGCCCTCCTTTGATGACAGGCACTAAATGATTGACCTCAACTTAACTATGATTTCAACTAATTTGTGGCAATGTAATAAGGTCACGGATAAAATTGCGTTTACCATCATGAGATTTTTCACACATTTTTTAGCTTTTGTTCGTTCTTACGCAATTTTATCGCATTTGCTTTTATAAGAAAAGTCACTCAATTCTGATTTTAAATAATTAGCCAATGACATTTTTTAAAGCCGGTCAGTTTGCAATGCTGTATTGCTCGGCCTCGTTGTATTCGTTTGTATGACAAGGTTATTTATTTAATGGCTAATGCTAAAATCGAAACTCAATGGAGCCGAATTTGTCAAATCTTTAGCCGGTGGGAATAGTATCTGGAGTTACAATGCAATGTCTAATACCGTATTTTGTCAAGCAAGTTCAGCTAACTTCAATTATGGGGCAATCAACGGCAAATACTGATGCACAACACATATTGAAACACCAATACATGCGAGGAGTACTGGGCTACAATCAACGCAACAGCTGCTCACACAAAAATCAATTGGAGAATTACATAAAATTTAGAATTTTGCATTTCGAAATTTTCTGGAATATTCATTGTGAGGGCTATGCCATCTTATGCAGGTACCAAGGTGGCCAATTCAATTTCATTTTACAGTTTTCATTTTGATATTTTTGAAAAGATTAAATGAAAATTTAAATTGACAAAAAGGAAAAGACCATTTTTTATTTTCCTTTTTAAAAGACTATTTTGCAATTTCCATATTTAAGTTTTGCAAATGATTTACAAAGTGAAGAAACGGGAAAGAAAAATCGAAAAATGTAGAAGAAAATTCAAAAATGAAATATTTCAATTTCGTTTTTCATTTTTCATTTAATTTAATTGAAAAATTATAAATGAAAACGAAAAATGAAAAACGAAAATGAAACATCTCCATTCGGTTTATCGTTTTTTTTTCATTTTAGTTTAGTTATTTTATTATTCTCGTGTAATTGGCATCCAATTTATCATTAACAAATAAAATGTAACCGCAAATGTGATTGAAAGAAATTCAATGCCCACGTGTAATTAATCACTCTTCGTGTTATTTGCGGTTACTGTTTGTTTAAGATAATTGATGCAATTACAGATGATTTAATGATTAACCAAAACGAAAATGAAGTGTTTCATTTTCGTTTTTCATTTTTTAGTTTTTGTTTTTCATTTTTCGTTTTCAATTTTTGTTTTTATTTATCCAATTATGGGAAAAATTTTAAGAATGAAAAATTGCCAAGTGGAAATTGAAAAATGAAAATGAAAAACGGCATTTCCATTTTTCAATGTCAATATTCATTTAATCCTTTAAAATGATCAATATGAACAATGAAAAACGGAATTGAATTGGACAACTGGTACTTGCCATCAATCCACTTTTCGTTCAGCAAGTTGAGAAAGAAACTCGATATGTTTCAAAGCAAGGCATATTTGATGGTCGACCGATGGCTGGGGCAGGAAAATGGTAGAAACCCTAGTGGGACATGTGAATTTTGCTGAAAAATTAAATTGGCTGAAGTCGTGCAATTCACTGGAATAGACCACAAGACTGTCATTCAGCTTATTACGTCAGCAATGACCTACATTTTCAAAGAAGAGACCAATTTCAAAATTTGTAGCCCCTCGTAGCTAATGCAGCTTGCTATATGTTGAAAGCATGCAAAATTTTGAAGGAAACATACGATGAGGCGCTTCATGTAACATGCATAGCACATGGTTTGCATTATCTAGCAGGCGATGTTTATCGGAAGAATCTAATTGTAGATTTGTTTGCATCCCATTAAGAAAAATATTGTTTTGAGAGGCTGAGTCCAAAGTATATAGTACTATGCACAATACTTTGAAGTAATTTGTCAGTACTTGAAAAGTTTTTAACGTGACACGTTCCAATCTGTCAAAAAATGCAAACACTGATGAATGAAAGAAAGTCTTTATTCAAATGTTAACTAATATTTATTTCTGCAAATTTTCATTTTCTTTCATTATCAATTGAAAAACTTTAATGACTTCAAACAATTTGGAGATTCAGCTTTAAGGTGACCTTGGAAGTGAGGCAAGATTAAAAAAATTGCATTTAAGAATCCAGATCTCAATCAAATTCCAGAAGTTACTGACGTTTTGAATTGAAACGCTTTTCAACTTCCCAAAATTTTCCCGATTGTTAGTGCCGACTTCAAGAAAGATTTTCTTCGAATCTCTTTAATATTCTTTTGCCACGACGTCAAAGTTTATCGCTGCTTCATTTAATATATCATATGTCAAATTCATACAATAGTATTTTGTAATTATTGAAAAATGGTCATGAATATTTTGGTTTTTTACGCAATTCTAACGCATTTTCGAGTAATTTTAATACTCAATTTTATCCGAGGCCTGTTAATATAGTTTAACACCTATAAATAACTGTGAACACCTTTTAGCTTACTTTTTTTAAGACACCTGTTGTATTGAGTTTCAGATTTAACCACCTATTTTAAGAGAATTCCATTCAAACAATATAAATCTATAAAGCTATAGCATTTCGAGAAAACTACAGCATAATCTAAGTTTCGAAATTGGCGAACACAAACTAGCAATTACACTGACAGAAAAGGGATTACAGGAACTCATAGCATTAAGCAATTCCTTAAAAGATGATACGCCGTTAGCCCTAGGAATTATTTAGGAAAAATGAACTGTGATCTCAAGAACAGTGTGTTCACACTGATCGCCACAGTAGTTAGAGCGGCCATAATCACGAACATGACAGTCAATGACGGAGGACAATCTATAATCCTGTCCTTATTTTGTTATGATAAACTTCAATTGACTAAGGTTGAATTCCTCTATGAGAATGATATTACGTATTTAGTGACTTCTAGAAACGACTGAGGTTATTTGACAGTGTACAATAAAACCATAGGAACAAAGCCGCTATCACTCCATGAGTGTTGGCGACGCTTTTAAGCTTTTCCGACTGAAAACTTCTCAAATCGAAATAAGAGCAAAGAAGTTTGTGCATTTCAGTTGTCGAAATTTGTGAGTTGCTATGTCCTCTCAGAAATAGTTGGGGTTCCTATAATTCTCGTATATATGTTTCATACACTTAAAGCATTACACTAAAACTGTTCTGATCACTCGTTGGCTTGTGTTCAAGGGTTGTCAAATCAAAGCTCGTATTGGAAATATCAAAATGTTAAATGTTTTATGTATTGTGATACTATGATTTGAATCAATGATTGAGACAATGACCTTAATAGTAAAAAATGAACAATTTATCAAGTTAAAATTCAATATCAATCGAGCCAAAATTCATTGAATAAATTGAAATTGGGATTCAACTCCAACATTATCACTATTGAAAAACACAATAATGAAACATTTCTAAAACATCGTCAGTAGGAATGTCTATCAGCAGAGGCGGACGCAGAATATTCTGACGAGGGGGACCTCTGTCATGAAAATATTGGATAAATAGAACTAAGAATGCAATTTTGTATTTTAGGTCTTAACTTTTTTCAATATTTTACTCAAATGTTTTTGAATTAACCAATCAAAATCAATTTCGAAAACCTGACGGGTTTACAGTCCGCCATATCCCCCTTTCTAGACCTGTACGCCGCCGTAGCATCAAAAGAACGGCGTGGCGGTAATTGAAACTGACCTTTAAACCCATTCGCTTATTTTTGTTTTTGATTTCAGATCTGTATTGATATGAGACAAAAGTGTTCCAAGCTTGAGCTTATCACGGATAACAAAATTGCGGTGTTCAAATACTGTCGCGTTTTATTTGAAGCCGGAGTTAAGGATGAGAACCGTTATTAGTGCAAGCCATGCTTTGATAATGTTGAGAATAAAACTGATATCGCTTTTTCAAGGTTTTTTCGTACAAAATTACCGTTTCAACGGAAAACCTTCGAAATAGTCTATTGGGTAATCATGAAATAATTTTTTTTCACGCTGCCGCCAATGATTTTTAGGGGCTCACGCCACCGCCGACGAAAATTTGACTGGCGGACAGCACTACCCCTTTCGTATACCTATCTTCCAGTACTAACTCTCTTCCTTTGATTTCTAATTTTTGCTGCATTAAATTGAGATAATCTAAAGGTAGCTTCATAAACTTAAAATACAGATAAAATATATTTGATGAAACATGTACAACAAAACTCGTGTATTTGATCATTTCCCCTTTATGTATGGTGATAGTTAAATAATATGAACAAGACTTGTGAAGAGCAATATAGGACGGCTTAAAGATTTAGTAGTGTAATTATCAATTCAAATCAATAAGCATCATCGGTTATATTTTTAATAACGTGCAGTCAATTTTGTTACCCAATAATGTGCTAGCAGCCTCAATTTTAACTCAATCCTTGCCAATTTTCAGAGATATGATTTTAAATAAACGTGACATCTACTCATAAACTTCTCGGTTAGTCAAAATCTTTATTGTCAATTTTCAAGTGTCCCCTCGTAGACTTTCTATACATTATCATCTTTGCATCAGGTGTCCAATCCCTCGTTTGCAACTGTAACAGGAAAATAATTTAAGGTATGCCTAGAAAATTTTCCATTTCAAATCCTGATTGTAAATTTCAGGCACAATCATGTGATTCATTTGTGCAATTGCAATTCACCTCTGAGTGTGCGTTGATTGAAATTTCAAATTCGATTTGATGCAAATTCCATATAGTAGAATTACGAAACAAAATTTATGCTACAAATTTTCTCTCACAAAACAGCATTCAGAAGTTGATTGGAGACAGTTATTATATTTTAAATTCCGCCGATGGCTATAAATATCGCAACAACTATTATAGCACAAGCTGAACTTTCACAGTTTTACGCTTGTAACCCCACAAAATTGCGTTAACACAATTCATAATGATAACATCTTTGCATTTATTATTGACAATGTTTTCGAAATTGGATCACAAAAATACAAGTAATGCAATCCAAAATTGTTTTTCGAAAATATCTGGAAAAATTACAAAAATGATATTGCCAAGCAACTCATGAGCTCAAAGCATGCTGTAAGTCTAAGAGTACTTCCATTCAAAAAGAAATCTTAAGGAAGATGTCCAAAGTCGTCAAATAAATCGAGACAGTATTTGTGGTGACTATCTGTATTGAATCCTGAATTGCCATCAATGAAACTCTGGAGGGAGTGGAGTGATGGATATCAATGTAGCAGTTCAAATATAAACAGCATTCTAATAATACATGAAATTCTTGGCAAACGTTCCTCTAAAAAACCCGGTGTTTTCAATATTTATCTTGCAGCCAGAAACTAAAGAGCTAAGGAAAAACAACACTTCAGAAGATTTAAGAAAGGTGATTTCCTCAGATGAAATGCATGTTTAACTGCAGTCAGAGCGTGTTTAGTTTATGACAAGACCGCGGAGTCAGCAGAATCGTTAGAGACCGGAATATGTTACCTCGAATATCCTATGCGATCAATAATCTTTGATCGTTTTGGTGCAACTTGGAGTCCTTGACGACTGCGAGTGTTAGTTATGGCATTCGATGCCTTGTCAGATTGAAAGCATCATAATCAATCGAAGACGCACCTATGTCATTTTAGTTTTCATTGTTTCCATTTTTTAATTTTGTTAAGCTTTAACATTTTTTAATGTATATTTAGTACTTCTAGTGTTAAGTTGATTATTTGTCGGGAAGTTTATAGACAAAGTTGTATGTGTCTGGACTTCATGCCATGAACTGAAGAGATCAAATGCCTCTAGTGAAAAGGCCTATTAATCTGCCATTTCAAAAAAACTATAAAAGTCTATTAATTTTAAAAACTGTTTAATCGCTAAATTACTTATTAGCAATTGTATGTATACTTCACAGTATATTCATATTAATGATCGGCGTCCTAGACCCACTTAGACCATCATGCAAAGTGAAATATATTCATGTGTGGTCGAGGTCTAAACAAAAGAAATGAACATTGGCGTGCTGAAGTGCGGATACAATATTTACTTAGTCTTGCAAAACAGTATATATTTAAAATGTCCATGAATATCAGCACTTTGTTTTGTCGTTGTATACTGAAGTTACACCATTATATAAGAAAGGAAGCAAAATATTGCAATATTTAATATAATATTTGAAAAATTATGAAACCAAAATAGCCTATATGTGCAATACAATGAATTAATATCAAACCATCAGTTTGGATTTCTAAATGTACCTATTCAAATGACGTTTTCTTTATGCTATTGAAAACTGGAGGTCAAAATTAGACAGAAAAACATATGTATACAGCAATAACTGAGTAGAGATGGGTCCAAAATCGTACCGAGCAGCCCAAGAGCCTCACCTCACAAAGGCAAAGATGATTAAGCGGTTGCAGTTTGGATAGGACCATGCAAACTGGACGCTAGATGATTGGTCTCAGGTGCTTCGTTCTGAAAAGACATCTATTGAACAGTTCTCTGCGCATGTTCACTACATTCACTATCCGTCTTGTAAACGCCAGAATTCAGACTATGGAACATTTTCAATTCCTGATTGTCTGGTGCTGCTTTAGTAAGTTGGGGCGTGACCCACTCACATTTCTAGCAAAAAACACCCGCCTCAATGCTGCAAGTTACATTACCATCATCAATTAGAAGCTGGCGACACTAATTTACATTCATCAGAGCAGCTTCTTTATGATTTAACCATGATGGAGTGGTTGAAAAAGTAGGAGCGCATCAGACTCCTGGACTTGCCTGAGAATTTCAAATCTCAAAGCGATTGAGGATTTTTGGAACTATCTGAATTACCTGCTTGCGAGAAAGCAGTCAAACAACTTAGATTACCTGAAATTAGCCATTTTGTATTCCTCCACTGAGATTCTAGAAGACTCTTGTGCGGGGTAAGTGGAGAGTACGCCTTGTCAAGTCCAGGGAATAATCAAGGCACCCGGTGGGTCAACGAGCTATTGAGAAATTATTCTCTTCAATTTATGTTGAATTCTTGAGTAGATTTCTATTTGAGTCAGTTTTTTCCTTTCATAATAATTTTAGAAAACGTTGCATATAGTTGAAATGAATCAATGTAGTATACTTACTATACAATACAATTCTGTGCTAGTAGTGTTCTATTGTGAAAAATAAAACAACAGTATTAAATTTGGTTTTTGAAGTAAGTTGCATTGATAGTTGTTGTGACAGTTTAAGTATACTTGTATAATATCGCACTAGCAGAATTTTTGTTGCGTCAAACTATTATATTTAAATATTAGGTGTAGGGTATAGGCAAGCGGTGGGTCTTTTTTTAATAGTAGAAATTATAGTAGCAATTGCAACTAAAGTCGAAGTTCCTGTAATTAGGCAGTTTCCAAGTGAAACGGCTTAGAAAATATTTAGTCTGGATTCTTCCAAGATAGTCTCAACAACATGTTCAATATATTCTGCAACACGAAAGCTTCTTTTGACTCATCTTCCTAGATTTACTACGTTGGCGAAGTGAGCATGGCGCAAAGAGTTAACTCATTAACATGTTACTTGGTCCGAATCCTTTTAATTAGAAATGGGTTAGGCCGTGTCGAACTTGGGCCTAACAAATCGACCCAATTAAAACTCACCCAGTAATATACCTTTCCTTCTATTATCAACTCCATGAGGGAAAATCAAAATTTATTTTTGAATTATATCAGAAACTTTGTACATGTAATTGATTTTGTCTCTTTCAATTGTAAATAAGTTGATCAATTGATGAAATCATATGAATTTAAGATATATTAAAATGAATTAAGAAAATTTTCAAAGTATTTATCAATTGAGAATTCTTTAGGATTTTTAATAACTTTAATAAAAACATTCCAAAAATATATTTCGACTTACAAAGTCATCGTCAGTTTCCGTACAAAATTATTCTCTGTAAATTCGCGTTATTTGATTATATATATATATATATATATATATATAATATGTGTATATATATGTGTATATAATATTATGCTTAGTTACTAAACGTTTGCAATACGAAACAATGACCTTCGCTACATGCCATTTATTGCTCTAATGTTCTTATATCCTGCGGGACTCAAGCAGGGCTGCACTCGTAGGGAACCCAAATTTTAGATTGTTTTACATTATATAAGTAATTTGAGAAGGGATACCACTTTAAATAAAACCAGTAGGTAAATGAATTTACATGCATTTGATAGTTCTATCGTTTGAATAATGTGTCGTCTTTTAGGAGCTAATTAACCTTAATAAGAACATGTAGAGATATATTTCGACTTACAAAGTCATCGTCAGTTTTACAAATTATTCCCTCTAAATTTACTAGATTTTACAATAATAATTATAATTTTTTAAATTTTAAAAAGTGGCAAATTTAATTTATAAATATAGTCTTCTTTTGTGTTTAAACTTGGTTGCAAGGATTTTATAAAAATACACTCAATAATTTTTAAATTACTTGATCGTGACGTCTGATGTAATATTTTTGCTTCAAAGTTTAGTCCGCATTTTTTTAAATGATTAGATATATTAGAACTGGTCTCATGTTCTTTAATTCTTCTTGATAGTTGCCTACTAGAAAAACCAATATAATCTTCACCACAGGTGCATTTGATTTGATAAATCATATTTGACTTATTGGTTTCTTTAGTTGTAGATTTTAATTGAAATTTTGTTCTTAGCTTATGATTGCTATATATCAATCTAACATTTTCTTTAATTATTGATATTTTTTNATTTACTAGATTTTACAATAATAATTATAATTTTTTAAATTTTAAAAAGTGGCAAATTTAATTTATAAATATAGTCTTCTTTTGTGTTTAAACTTGGTTGCAAGGATTTTATAAAAATACACTCAATAATTTTTAAATTACTTGATCGTGACGTCTGATGTAATATTTTTGCTTCAAAGTTTAGTCCGCATTTTTTTAAATGATTAGATATATTAGAACTGGTCTCATGTTCTTTAATTCTTCTTGATAGTTGCCTACTAGAAAAACCAATATAATCTTCACCACAGGTGCATTTGATTTGATAAATTATATTTGACTTATTGCTTTCTTTAGTTGTAGATTTTAATTGAAACTTTGTTTTTAGCTTATGATTGCTATATATAAATCTAACATTTTCTTTAATTATTGATATTTTTTGAGTTCTTTGATCATGTTTTCAGTGTGAAGTCCTCTATATTCGATCTTAAAACAGTGTTCATAATTAGTTTGATTGTTATTTGATCTTTTGTTTTTAATTAAAATGTCTTCTAATGATTTCTTAATATGTCAATCTATGAAATTATTTGGATATTCATTCTTCTTTAATTCGATCTTAAGTTTTCCTATTTCTTGGTTAATTGTTCTATATGTGCTGCAATTGTCAAATATTCGATGAATACAACCTTTAATTAATGATATTTTGTAATTTAAAGGCGTATTTGAGTTGTAGTTCAATAACAATCCTGTGTCTGTTGGTTTATAATAGATTCCAGTTTCAAATTTGTTATCTTTTCTAATTATTTGTACATTCAAAAAATGAAATTTGTTCTTAGTTTCAATCTCTTTTGTAAATTGAATACTCTTGTCAATTAAATTCGATTTTGTAAGTATGTTTTCTGATGCTTCTTCATCTTTTACTAATGCAAATATATCATCCATATAGCGTTGATAATAAATGAAGTGGATGTCTGATGTTGTAAATTTGTTTTCAAAAGAAGACTATATTTATAAATTAAATTTGCCACTTTTTAAAATTTAAAAAATTATAATTATTATTGTAAAATCTAGTAAATTTAGAGGGCATAATTTGTAAAACTGACGATGACTTTGTAAGTCGAAATATATCTCTGCATGTTCTTATTAAAGTTGTATCGTTGTTAGCATACAATTGAAACATTTGATATTTGGTCTATATTTAAAACTTTTGAATAAGATTTTGACGGATTGAGCAAATGGTAATTGTCATCAGCAAATTGCATGAAATAACTTTAGCTTTATGAATTGTGCAGATTGAATAATTTTTGAAATTGCTTACATAATGTATACAGTATAACGCTTTTAGATTTGATTATTTCTTTAGATTTGATAATTCTTTATATAAAGATATTATTAATAATGATAATAATCTTCTTTCTGGAATTATTCCAGAATGTCAGCCATATGCGTTAGAAAGACTTCGAAAAAATCCTCGAAAAGAACTAAATCATCTGGAAAGAGTATTTGAGAATGTGTTCCCCAGTCGATGTTTTTCATCTATTAAGATATTTTGATGTATTTCAAAATATTTATTGAAACATTTATTATTATTATTATTTTTTTTTTCAAATTTAATTTCTCTATCTAAACTATGGAATAACTTAAATAGAGAAATTAAATTTGAAAAAAATTACAAGAAATTCAGAAAGAAATTGCGAACATTCCTCTTTAATAGACAATGCCTACTTAATGACAATAATACACAACATTCATTTGAAAAATTTGTATAAAATGCACACACACAACACACACACACATTTTAATATTATATATATTTATTATATTTGTAAATAGCTTTTTGTAGTTTTGTAGTTTATAGTTTTTGTACCTTTTTCTTGCAGCAATAAATTGCTTTTCCTTAAATATCTCTATGTGAATCACTAAGTGAAGTTTAATTTTTTGCTCGTACTTGCAATTGTTGCATGTTATATTATGTCAGGCCTACAGAATAGAGGTTTTCTTAGGAATGTTCATCCTGAGCGATTAAGGAGGTTCAAGCCCCACTCTTTTTTCAGAAGTCATGTCTATATTTCATTCAGTTAAACAATTTTTTAGCTAAGATTTCATATTAATGTGTACATGCCACGTCAATACTATTTTGTTTTTGTGAGAACATCTTAGAAAACTTTTCATCGGCTTTCTACATTCCACTTATGCCGTCCGAAATATAAACATTTTCGTCGGCAATTAGCAATTTTCAGAAATTGTCCAAATTTTTGAAATGGACTTTCTTCGGTAGTGCTGATGGTAATCTATAAAAAGAATAGGTGACAAAAGCCCACAAAATAGTCACTATTTAGTTTTCAATTACGTCTAAAGTAGTTAAATTAGTTGCTGTAAGAAATTTACTTTTTTAGGTGAAAATGAGTCTATGATACGTTATGAAATCAAAATGAACCATCAAACAACATAATGAACATGAAACATTATATTTACAACATCAAACTTCAAATGAAATGAAGCGTACAAACACACCATCTGTCTTCAAAATTACGTAAATAAGTATTCACCACAAACAGTTTCTCAATGCTCTCTAAATGTCCAACCAGCAAGACCGTGAAAAATTCATTCTGCTTCTCACATGTCTTTTCAATCAACACACAAAGGTCTTTACTAGAAAGCTTAATCATTAGTTCTTTTTCTTTTCTAGTATTTACAAAATCTATATATATATATATATATATATATATATATATATATATATATATAAATATAATAATATATATG
>CABFPE010000472.1:476857-495800 GCA_900660155.1 Hofstenia miamia
TATATATATATATATATATTATATATATATATATATATATATACTTATATAGTAAGTTGGATTAGGCTGGGCCTAAAGTTGTGTCGGGATGGGGTTGGGACTAATGTCTTAATTGGTATTTGAAATACAAAAAATAGTTCACTAGAAAACTTAAATTTTGCAAATGACAAAAAACATTCTCTTTATATTTGTTCATCCTCCTATTGCTAGCTGGTGCAATATGTAAATTTTGTCTGCTTCAAGCAAAGAGCGTTTTTGAAAACTCAAACTTAATTATGCTGATATAAGCTGATGTAAATTGCAGAGAATTTTAGTAATTGAATATACAAGAAATTATATGTTCACAATATGATGAAAATGACGATTGCAATCCTGGTAATAAATAGATGTTGCAATACATATATAACTAAATTTGTGGTTATGGTTCGAAGAACTTATGAAACGTGACACATATGATATCATAGTCGTAGGGCATAGTACTTATCAGGGGGTTGTAATAAGGTATTTAGGCTACCTGAGTATGCTTAGCTCCTTGTTGCAAGCATATATTTAAAGATTAATAAACAAAAATACAAACACATTATCTATATTTACTACATATAATTTTAAGGGATATATTGTTTGTATATGCAGGAAAGTATTTTTTCCTTAAATCATAAATTGTTGTAGTAAAAGAAATTGACAAAATTTTAAATGAAATTCATATATATATATACATGTATAGTAAAATCACATGTGTTTTATTCACCCCTCTCCAAAAGAGTGAATAGGAATACTTTTAAAATGTAAACAATTCCTGAAAAATAAATATTCTTACTTTTATTGAAATGTATTTTCATGATATATTATAGTGTAAAAGTTCAATAAAATACATTTAATAAATGCCAGATCTTTGAAAATAACTTAGAAAACCGTTTTTATTGCACTCCATTAGACGGTAATAAGCAATTTTCATTTGTAATTTTCATTCACAATTTTAGTAATTTTTTCTTATTTTAGAGTCCCCCTGTATCTGTATCTGCCCTTGGATACCACATACAAATGGATCCATGGCACAATTTTGTTCTCTAGCATTTGCTACAAAATCAATTATTTAGTAAAATTGCATAATATTGATCGAAATTGAAGGATTTTCCATGTACCTTAAATATTAATTAGCAAGAAACAACTATTCATCATTATTTTAATGGAACGAAAAGAAAGTTATGGCTACTTTCAATTGACAACATGTTTTCCCGATTCACTTCTCTATAATAAATTGATGTTAGTCAGAATTAGAAAAATAGTTATATTTTAAAACACTTGTATTCAGATTTGCTTGAAATATTACTGCTAGCTTGAGTCAACTTACTTTTAAATTAGTGCAAGACCTTTTGCTAAATAGTTCTTTCTGTGGCACTGAAAATTCCTTTCAATTATAACCCCTAAAACTCATTAATTAAAAAACTTCTTTATCAAAACACGTTGGCACTGCTAATAATTTCTTTCAAGGAGCAAGAATAAGTATAAATTATTAACAAAAATATCAACCCCATGTTGGCTATGAGATTTCGGTCTAACTCAGCCCATATCCAGGCCAGCACAGTCCATAGACAGCCCAACCTATTTCCATCTCTGTGTGTAAACATAAAACAAGTTTATAATGAAGTGTTACTATTTGGTTTCATAGGCATTAATAGAATATTTCACAATTTCCCAAATACTGGTAATAGAAATTTGATAGTGTGTAACCCTCTTAAAAGTAAATCATATCAAGTAATTCGGTTGCCCGAGTAAAATATGTCTAAAATATGTTGTTCTGATAAAAAGCTTTAGAAATTAAAACTATTGCTGTAGTAATAATTATTCATATATACAATAGCGTATAATAAAAAATTGCATAAAAATGTACATATGTATTTAATCAAATTGGCTCAAAATGCAAAACTTTACAAATTTGTCAAATATCTTACAATTTTTTTCAAAGATTAGAAAAACTTCAATTTATAAAAATTGTGCTTTTATATTAAAGATGTTTGGAAATCCTAAGATAGTAAAGTATTTGAATTCATTGATATCAATTACAAAACATGTTAAGTCAGATCTCCATGGCAATAATTGATAGATGGCCAAAACTAATAGTAGTAGGATATCAGCAATATTTCTTGAAAAATAGTTTAAGATGCAAACTATTTTAAATTTATTAATTAGTGCAAACAATATCACCTGCTTTAGACTGCCATAAGTATAAAGAATAGCAACACCATAATGTGTTGCGTCACGCTGCGCAATCTCCATTCAGATGCTGCAAATTTTAAAAGATCACAAATTCTCTCATCGTGATGGGACTACCTGGCCTTACTACTAATGTGAAATTACAGAAATATAAGTTGCTTAAGTCTCAATAATTGTAATTATTTTAAAGCATTCGAAAAAATTCTTTCATGTAAATTATCATTACTACATAGGAAATGCATTTTACAATACAAAATAAAGTCTTTCTTCAGCAGTTGTCTATGTGACTATCGAATTAAGACAATATACAACTACCTAAAATTAAATAATTTATTTATTTAGGTAGCATTTAGATAAAAAATACTAGTTATGAGTGTAGTTTTTAAATGAAATAAGATTGTTATAATTCCTTAACAATTTTAATTATTTCCCAACAGAAAAATGACAATTCTTTGCTAACGGTTTTTGAAGTTGCGAAAAACATTAAAATATTGGACTTTTGAAGTTTAGTTGTGATTGCTGCATTGTATTGACTAATATTTATTTTGTTTAAAATTGAATTCAAATTTTGATGAGCATTTTCACAAAAAAATATAGAAATTTACTTAATAATATGTTGACCTAACAAAATATTTTAGACTTTTCTACCTACAAACCATACTAAATATTTGTAAAAGTTTTTCATATCGAAACAAATTTTCCAATATATCTTTGATTGAAAAATTCATTTTAATTTACTGGCTTTTAAGTACCAACAAAATGCAATGCTGTTAAGTTAACATTGATCAAAATATTTCTCTTTTTTTCATATAAATTGCTCCAACAGAAAAAGCAAAGGCCTTAAACTTGTTGAAAAAACATACATTTATCCTTTATAGACTTTAATTTATATTAATGCAGGAAATAGTTGTATAAATAATATAAATAGTGTTAAGTATGTGCTCAAGCAATCACTCAATGTTTGACCTTATCACTATATACTATGCGAGTCAATAGAAAACTTCAATACCAATAACACCAAAGCAAATTATGATGTATCAACTAGTTTCAAAACATAGTATAAATTTTGACATAGAATGATGCTAAACCTTCCTCTTTCTCTGAAAGAGTAAGTGGCTGGTTCTCTGATTCCATCAGCAAAACATCAAATGTTCAAAAATGAAGACAATTTGACATTTCAGAAAGCAAATGAAGACAATGTTGACATTTCAGAAAGCAAGGATTATGAGTATTTCAATGCAAACAATTTCCAAGCAGCTCATTGCAAATATGTTTGCTTTCGGTTCATTTACTTACTGTTAAGTTCTCATTAGCTTCTTTGACAAATTTGAACTATCTTGAAGATCTCACTGAATCGCAGAATTTCTTCAAAGTGTCATTAATAGCAAAATGAGATCTTAAAAAAAATTATGGAACTAAGGATTGCTGATTAGATATGGTTAGCTCTCTTTTATAGTAATTTTTAAACATTAATCAATTAATAGTCAATATTGCCAGGGGGTTGAACAAAACAGTAACCTTATCATTCGAATATTATGATACTAAGGGATTGGGTGTAGAAGAGAACGGACGTGCCAATGGGACACCCTGAAGTTCTTGAAACAACTATGGCTATTTGTCATGTAGAAATGAAAAAATTCTATTTGACAAAATTGAATTGAGCAAATCAATTTTATGACGAAATTATTATTTTTGAATTCTAGGATTTAGGCAAAGTAATATATTTGATGACAAAAAATGTTTTGACAAAATTAAATCGAGCACAATAATCTTCAGACAAATTTTTTACTTTTGAATTCTAGAATTTAGCAAAACTGATGCATTTAATAACAAGTTTATGCTATTTTTTAAACATGCACGTGATGATTTAAAGAAAATAATACATAGTTGCATTCCATGCATTTCCATTGTTTAGATTGTCTATATATTTGCTGTAATTTGTTTTTGCTAATATATTCACGTTAAAATTGTATGCCAAGAATACATTTTGTTTTTCAAAAACAAAATAGAAGAATATTCGCAAAACATATTTCCAAACATCTGAAATATAGACACGGTAATCTGATAAAAATTTAATGCTACAAACTTGAATTACATGATAAAAAGCAAGTTCATTTTCCAGAAAAAATAATGCAATTGATATGATTTAAACAAAAATTCATATGCATGCTGTTTGTATGCATGCATGGTGTTATTATATTCTACAGTTCAATGAACATTGATTATATAGCATAGCTTCATTGTTGGATGAGAATGGTGTATGAAAAATACGTAATGTGTATTCTCGTACGTTATGAATTTCACACCATAGTATCTAAATTAATGGTTAAGAAACAAAATAATATTTGCAATAAAAAACTCATGAGAAAGCACATGACAAAAATGAACAACAAAACCGATATTTTCATTTAAAATGAAATATATAAACGGTTACAAGTTAAGCAAATACTTTTAAAAATGTACAATAAAACGTTATTCTTTAGAATAAAATACATAAGCAACTACAATTTAAGTAAATAGTGTCAAAAATAAACAATAAAAACGTTCTTTAGAATAAAATATGTAAGCAAACACAATTTAAATAAATGATGTTAAAAATGTGTTTTTGTTTATCATTAAATAAATGAATACAATTTTAATAAATACTGTAAAGATTTACAACAAAAACTTTTTTATTTACAATAAATTATATAAATAATTTCTATTTAAATTAATGATGTTAAAAATTTACGGCAAAAAACAAATGATGAAATATATAAACGATTACAATTTAAATAAATGCTGTAAAACGTGACATCGAAAAACGACTTTATTTACGATAAAATATATAAATGATTACAATCTAAATTAATGCTGTAAAATTTTATAACAAAAAACGTCTTATTTACAATGAAACATATAAACGATTACAATTTAAGCAAATGATGTGAAAAATTTATAACAAACAATGTTTTTATTTACAATGAATTATGTGAGCACTTAGAATTTAAAAAATGCTTTAAAAAATTTTAAACAAAAAATGACGCTTTGATTTACAATGAAATATTTAAGCGATTACAGCTTTAGAAATGTCGAAAAAATTTTTTTTTGATCAATTATGATTAATTTCATTTCGACATAAGATGGTAAACCAACAATTCGTTAAAAAATTATAGTTGATTACATCTTCAGAGAAATATCTGTAAAATTATCTAGGAATAAGTTCGCAAGAAAACTGCTAATAATCAAAATATGTGAAATGTCAGATATTTAATTATAAAAAAAGTTCACCATAAAGTTTAAAATCTTACAGCGTAGTTCTCATTTTTTTAGCAATGTGAAATTCCATTATGCCAGCTGTGGATATTCATATGTGTACAATGTCGCACTTTTTCACAGACAAAGTTAACATTACATAATTGTTTATCTATATCCCATAGTTCAAATGTCAAATGTATCCAATCATATGGTATAGAGTTTTACAATAAGATTAAACGCTTATGAAATTTAACATTGATTATGGTTATTAAAATAATTATACACCATAAATAGCTTGAAGTGAAAAGAAACAAAGTTTTTAACTTGAAAATAAATATCAAGGCTAGTACTGAAAACAATCAATAAAATTACTAATTTTTCGTAATTGTTTATTGGATTATAAAAACCCAACAGCAATCGTCAAATGATTTAAACTACATTCTGTACATTAGACCTCAAAACCACTTAAGAAAATTTGATGTATTACTACGGGTTTTATACATCTGAGACTTTTCCTTTTGCTATAGTTTCATCAGTACATGGTTTAACGCATTTGACAATTTTGTATTTTGGTATAGCCTTTTGACTTTGTATACTTTTCCACTTTAGGTTTCTAAATGTATAGATCTTCTTCACTTTGAATGACACTGTACATTATGTTCCTAAAGTTTTGCATTTTTGTGCTTTGAATGGCATCTCATCGTATTTGTATTTACTGGTTCTACTTATTGGATGTGAATATTATTATTAACATTTTTCTTGCAATATTACTCTTAGTTAGCTTTACAGATATTTCTTTTAAAAACGTAATCAATTATATTTACTGACGAACTATTGTCGGTTTACAATTTGATGTTGAAATGAGATGAATTATATACTTCATCATAAATAATAATAAAAATTTAGATGTACATTTTAAAGAGTTTGTTTAAATTATAATCGTTTACATTTTTCATTTTAAATAAAAACGTCATTTTCTGCTGTAAATTTTAAGCATTTGTTGAAATTGTAATTGCTTACATAATTCGTTGTAAACTTTTGACATCATTTGCTTAAATTGTAATCATTTATATGGTCCATCGTAAACAAAGACGTTTTTTGTTGTAAATTTTTAAAACATTTATTTAAATTGTAAATATTTATATATTTCACTGTAAATAAAAACGTTTTTTGTTGTAAGTGCTTACAGCATTTATTAAAATTTTAATCGTTTATATATTTCATCGTAAATATAAATGTACTTGTAGTAAATTTTATTTGCTGAATTTGTAACAATGTATATATTTCATTTTAAATGAAATCTTTGTTTTTGTTGTTCATTTTTGTTGCAATTTTTAATTTTCATGTGTTTTTTATTGCAAATGTCATATTGCTTTAATAATGACTTGTTTATTAACCATTAATTTAGATGCTATGGTGTGAAATTCATAACGTACAAAAATGCACATTGCGCATTTTTCATACACCATTCCCACCTAACAATGAAGTTATGACGAATAATCAATGTTCATTGAACTGTAGATGAAATTCCTTATATGAACGAGAATAAGAACATATTAAAAACATTATCATTTTATTATTGCATTATATATTTTTTAAGCAGATGTGTAATTTCTACAACTATATAAAGCGAATATAATAACACCGTATAAAGAGCATGTGTATGAATATATTGTATAAATCATATCAATTGTATAATTTTTTGGAAAAGGAACTTGCTTTTCAATCATGTAAATATAGTTTATACCATTAAATTTTTATCAGATTATGATATTTATATTTTATATGTTTGGTATTAAGTTTTGCGAATATTTTCCTACTTTGTATTTGAAAAACAAAATGTATTTTTGCATACAACTTTAACATTAATATATTAGCAAAAAAACAAATTACAGCAAATATATGGACAGCCTAAACAAAGCAAAAGCATGGAGTGCATCTATGTATTATGTTCGTTAAATCATTACATTGCATGTTTAAAAAATTGTTACAAAAACATGTCATAACATAAACTAAATCGTAGAATGCAAAAGTAAAAACTTTGCCTGAAAATTATTGAGCTCAATTTAATTTTGTCAAAAACATTTCTTGTCATCAAATATATCACTTTGCCTAAATCCTATAATTAAGAAATAATAATTTCATCATAAAATTTATTTGCTCAATTCAAATTTGTTGAAAACAGATGGCGTCCAATAGAATCTGTTTATTTCTACATGGCGAATAGTAATAGGCGCATCCTCTCTCCGTTATCTTACTAATAATGTGTAGATCATCAGGAAGATGTATATGTCAATATTGTATAGAATGATCATGAATAATTTAATGAGGTAAAATCCTGGATTTCAATCAGTGTGATTATCTCTGGCTTTGTATTGACGCAATTAAAAATTTTTCTAAATTTTACTTGAGTAAGTGAAAGATTCTTTCCAGAAAAATTAAGCTATTCAATATTGTAGAATACAGTGTGTGTAGAAACAAATAAGTAATATTTTCATGAAAGAATGTGGTTTTCCTACGTATTTATTTAATAAAAATAGTGTTAAGAATACTAACGACAAATTCCAAAAAACCCTGTGCAATCATAGCTACCTAACGAATTCACACAATATTGATAAGATGCACAATGGTTTGCTTCATATTCTTGACATTCATCAATATCTAAACAGTTTTTAGATAAATATTACTAATATTGCAAATATCAACTTAGAGACCTGAGCAAACACACATTTTCTTTTTTATTCTCATATTTAATTTTTCAATCCCCATCCCAGTCCAATACCACAAAATTAGTCCCAAATCCAGAATATTGATTTCTGATATCATGCTAGAATAAAATCTGCTAAAATTATGCATAATTAATCAAGTTGATTATTCACATAAATTTTTTAATTAGTATTTTTTCCAAAACAATTTTACAGCAACTTGAAACTCATACTTAAAAAATATTTATATATATATATATACACATGTATATATATTTTTTTTTCATTAAAGAAACCTGGCTTGATCCTTCTATTGCTGATAGTGTTATTTTTCCTAACTACACACATAACGTTCTCTCCCATATGGATTGCTCTAATAGTAGTTATGGTAGTGTTCTTACTGCCTCACGTCAACCTAGCCTTGAAATTCACCCCTCTGCTTCAATTCTTTTTCCTTTGATTTCTTTTGCAGCTGTGCTGTTGTTCTCAGTGATCACATTGTTTCTCTGCTTTGTGTTTACAACCCTCCTTCCAATAGTCCTTTTTGTATTCCCCTTGCTGATTTATCATCCATGCTTGAGTACGTTCATGATCAGTCCATCACTCTCTCTTGTCAACTTGGACTTTCCAGGCCTCCTCATCTGTGGTGAATTCCTAAAGTTTTCTGGAATGCACTTACTCTAATGACACCTAAGAGTATGCTGTCCTGGATCTTTTTGCTTGCTATTCTTTTGAACAATGTGCATTTTCTCTTATTTCCTTCTCCTCCCGTCTAGAATTGGTTTTGTGCTCTAACACTGATCACATTCTTGACACCACTGTGGTCTGTGTTCCAGTTAAACTGTCTGATCACTCACTTACTTGCTCCAACCTGTCTTTCAATTCTATTAACCCCTTCTACTCCTCAATATACTTGATCTAACAGTGACTTTGTATCTCTAAATGCAGACCTTTCTTCTTCATTCCCCATTTATAATTACTTGTTCTCTGCTGATGACTGGTACACCCTCCTTCACCAAGTAATTTCTTCCTTTTTGCCTCATGGTCAGAAAAAGCAAGTCTTTCTGCCTTTCTATTTCTTGTCCCTTACTGTACACTATTTGAAAAAATGTGAATCTTTTAAATGCTCTTCTGGTCCATCTGATTCCTCAAGACTCTCTTCTCTCACAAAAGATGTCATCAACTTCATGGAACTCAACAAAATCTCTCTGCTGTCCAGTTTCTCAACCTGATCTCCTCAATACTATTATTCTTTCCTGTGTTCCCTTCATTCAAAACCTGACCTCTCCTGCTTGAAATGGAACCTTCTTTCTGCTCTCAGATCTGGAGAAACCTGATCTCTTCAATGTTTATTTTGGTTTGAATTTCTCAGATCCTGTCTTTCTTTGTCCTGGTCCTCTTGCCACCTCTCCCCTGATAAATTTATTAGACATTGCCTTCAACTCCTGTGAAATTTCCCTCATGATTAATTCCTACAATTGCCTGGTCCTTACTATGAGACAGTTCTAGAAGTGTGCTTTAAAATGGTTTTTTTCCTTGCCTCTAACCCTAACACTATACTTTGTGTGACACTCTTCTCAAATTCTCCACTCTCCCACTGTCACTCTACTTGCATGCCTTTGATCTCCTCCTGTTTAATTGCTTACTCACTCACAAATTGGACCTTGATTCCTTTGATTCCAAAAAGTTCCTTAATTCCTACTCCACTTGCTCTGATGGTGTTGTCATGTTTTCCATCTTTTTCAGAAGAACCATCACATGCTTCAATTTTTTTTCAATTGTGCCTGTGCTGCTGCAAATTACATCTTGATTCTCAACCCTCCAACAGCCATTGATTATTTCCTCACCACTCAGATTCATTAATTCTTTGATCTCTTCCCTCTTTGCAGAACCCTTCTACTCTTCTATCTGCTCTTACTTTATCTTCTGCTACTGTCCTCACTTCCATATAACTTGACTTTTATTCTTATATTTTTCTAGTGTTTGCCTTCCCTCAGCACTTGAAATTAGTTAGGTGATTGACATGTATTTTGCTACTCTAATTTTGGCTGAATATCAATTGGTCAGCAAGACCATGCTTTAATATTAATGTTAATTATGCATTTTCTCACAATATTACTTGAAAGATGCTTAGTGATGCAATCTAGTTTACTTTTAAAGAGTGGTTGCCATTTTGTAATGCTTAGTGCTTTTCTTTGTGGAATGTCACTTACAGTTTTTGCTGGCATTTATTATAGATGGTATTTTGTTTGCTCTTGCTGAAAAAATTCTCTAATTAAGGCAATGCCAAATGGTGGCTCAAGAACATTTAATGAATACTACAAAGAAAACAGTTTAAGCTATTTCCTTAATTGTTTTCTATTTAAAGTTCTCTATGTCTGTGGTAATGCCTACAGACTGCTAACAGAAAAAGAAGAAGAGATTTACTTTTACTAATTCATCATCTATTATTTGTCTAAAGTTTGAAGTGTCTAAAGTGTTGATCTCCAAATGTTTTATGAACTGAAGGTATACATTTGTTCTAACTGCTTCTTTTATAATAAGAAATATGTATACACTACTTCTCTAAAAAAGAAAATGGTTACTATTACTATTTGTTACTAATAGTTCAAATACAATTTGAAATGGCAGGAACTACTGTAAATTCTTGTATATTATTTATTAAACTCCAATAAAGCATTTGCTTCAATACTGCTGTGCAACAAGTTGTATTTGTGCTTTTGAATTTACCTGCACCTATCCAGATCATGTTGCTCAAAAACTTTCCTTTATGCTACCTTTGTTTATTCTCTGATGTTGGAATTGCTTTTTTGAAAATAACTACTGAAACACTTCAATCATTGTCCAACCCTAAATCCAAAGCCAAAGACCAACATATCACAATTATTGTTGATACTCTCTGAAAGTTAGAGAAAATGCAGGACAGACTAGCTTTATAAAGCCCAATCTCTCCAAGACATAGTAGAAACAATGCTCTTGAAGATATGGAAAATAGACTAGCTGAATGAGTCTCTGATGCAATGCATGATTTACAATCACGCCTCTCACAGCAGATGAAAGAACTCAAAAACAACACTGATGTCAACATTTAGAACATCCAAACTCTCATACAAGCAAATGCTACTCCAATTCAGAGAAACCAGTTCAGCAGCCTAAACAGAACACTTTTCTTAACTTTGCTGCTGCAAATGTGTCATACTTCTAAACTTACTGATGAGGCTACCCCACAACATGCATTCAAGACCAGAATTGCCAAATGGAAATCTATGCAGCCTAACACTTCTATGAAAACAGACACTAAATTGCCTAAAATTCCATAGTAGTTTAAATGCAAAGTGGCTCATTATCTTTGAAATCTACATTGCACAACAATATGGCACAAAAGAGAACAGCTGTGCTCAATTCCTCATAATCTCAAGGATAAAGCTCTCAGCATATTGTAGCATAATCATGGATACTAAAGAATGATAAAACTGGCTATGGTTTGTAATAAAATCTCTTAATAAACATTTTGACAATGAGAACACTTGTAAGTAATACCAGATGCTTTTCTACAACATGAAAATGAAAGATGATGAAAATATTACTAATTACAGCTTAAAAGTAAATTTTCTATTAAAATTATCTATTAAAGAAGGCAGATACTATAAGCAATATCTATGTATATACAGGCATGTACCTCTATTTGAAAGACACAATGAAAATAATTGTGACATGAATGATCTGTTTAACACTCTTATCAACAAGTGTGTCAACATACAACTTAGTCCTGAGAACAATTCCTGAGCAAAGAGAGAATTTGGTTTCATAGCCTCTAAGCCTGTCACCATCAATGGTTTAAATGTAAATGCCACAGTGGATACTGGAGCTTCAATTACAATTATGTCTGATACATGTGTTAATTAAATACGATTGACATAAAATGATATGGAAAATTATAGCTCACATCAATTTAGTGCATCTGCTATTATGTAATTTTTAAAGGAATTTAAAAGGTGTACCCTTCTCAATACAACAAATCATATTCATACAAGACATTCATATTATGAATAGACAAAATAAAGCTTTTCCCTAATAAATGATCATTGAAAAGGTCTTCCTAGTGAAAAACAACTACTTAATAAATTTTAACATGAAAACACTCACTGCTAGGGAAAACAACAACATCTGTGTCTCTCTTGCAATACAATCTGGAATCTTCTGAATTTTCTTTAAACCAAAACATGTATTGAATTTTATCACTAGCAATTTGTCAAAATCAAGGCAAAAGAAAAAAATCTGAATGGCTAGTAGGTCATAAAAAATTGATATTGTATCAATGAAAAAAAACTATTTCATTAAACAATGTCTTTGAATTTCAAGATGGTTTGGGAATCACTGTGATTTTGAAGAAGAGTGAGAAATTCAATACCATAAAACAAATTAATCTGACAATCATTGGGATACCATTAGAAAAATTTGTTACAAAACCTAAAGAACTGTTATACACTGGCAAATATGCACCTCTCAAATCCAATAACAAGAAGATACCATTAATATCAAAAGAAACTCATCCACATTTCAATGCTGAGATAAGTGTTGGAAAAGCCCTTGGAGTACAACACAAGATAAAAGCTACTTCTGACAAGCCAATTCATCAACACTGTCATAAAGTACCTCAGCATCTCCAGGACTAATATGTTTGTATGATCCCTGAACTACTAAATAATGGAATTATTAGCATAAGCAAAAGTCCTTATGCTTTTCCAATGGTCTTAATTAAAGAAAGAGTTGAACACCTTCTATGTATTGCTTTTTGGTTGCTTAGCAACATCACTAGAAATGATGCACATAAACTCCTTCACATCAATGACATTCTGAATAATGATGTTCAATTTTTTTTCACCAATTAAATCATGCAAAGCCTATTAGCAAATACTCATGTGAAAATCAAATATGGAAAAAACAGCTTTTATAACACTTTACTGTCTTTTTGAATTGCTATACATAGTGTTTAGTCTCTGTAACACTTCAGCTACATTCCAACAATATATAATGAAAATCTTACTCAGAAATAAACAGCAATTGGAACTCAGCATCACAGCTTACTTTTGCAGAATCTTATTTTGAGTGAATAGGTATAATTCTATAATTGCTAACCCAAATCTCCTTTTTATTGCATATAAAGGGTGTGAGGGATTCCATAATCACTCCCTATTGAGTTGTATAAGTATTACACCAGCAGTTCTGGTTACATTTACTTTTCACGATCTGTTTAGGCTGGGAGTTAGTGATGGTAGAAGGTTGAGCAAGCAAAACATCCTATATGGATACTTAGCATCTTCCAAGCAGTCAACAAGTCCCTCACTGTGCAACTCCCAAACAAAGCAAACATCAAACTCTCCTCAAAATCACACTTTGCAATTGTGATCACTCCCATCTTCTGTAAATTTAAAAAGTGATTCCTATTGGAGGTATTCCTCATTACATTGCCTCTCAAGGAAATTGAAAAACATTAATAATTTTAAATAATACCTCTCTAATGTTTGCAACTATAATAACCCATTCATTCATCTCTCTCCCTTATCATTCAAACTAAACTAGGTATTCATGAATAAGAAACCAATATTTTTTGCTTCAACTCAAAAAAGTATACATGGAGATCTACTTCATAAATACACTTTATAGTCTGCAATAACAAAATCTCCAATCTCTATAAAGAAAATCTGTTACAACACAGGCCACACATCATGAAAGAGTTTATCACAACATCCTTGAAAATAATATGGATATTTTCACTTATCTATGCCCTCAATACCCCAAATATTCATTAAACATTATACATATTAACAACAAAAAACAACAGATGCAGAAAACTGCTATGTTATTTATAAAACAATCTATCTCAAGCCTAAAACCCTATTACAACTCAAAGAAAAGGAAGAACTATTAAACATGAACTTAATAGAAAAGTCTCCCCATCCTTAGGCAGAAATTAATCATGTAATAAATGAAAAATCACCAAAAATGAGGAGATTACTACACATATCTGGACTCACAGTGATGATCAAAACATGCTAATGGAAAAATCAATTTTTAATAATACACATCAGATTAGCATGACACATGTTACTTAAAAATGATTGAAACTCTCTGATGTTGAACTGATAAATAAAACATGCTAATGGAAAAATCAATTTTTAATAATACACATCAGATTAGCATGACACATGTTACTTAAAAATGATTGAAACTCTCTGATGTTGAACTGATAAATACACATTTCTTCATAGAAGTTATACCAAAATGGAGCTTGAAACTTTCATGTGCCTAAATTAATAAACAGCTTTCAACATTGAGTGCAGAACCATTTGATTTTTCCCTGAAAGCAAACAAAAAGCTCACCTTAAGAAAACTTTCCCTCCACAAGTACTCAATAAAGTTGATCACAAATTATGCCAATAACTAATCTGTTTTGGCACATTAAAAATTATGTCTACTAATGGAAATTAGCTAGAACTTAAGAAAAAATCCGAAAAATGTAAGAAGACAGTGAAAGTCTTGACTGAATGCAGTCACCAAAACCAACTACTCATAGATTTGAAAAAACCCTCCTGAAATCATTTACCAGAAAGGTGAACCTATTCATAAAAAAGTTGTGGAAATGAAGGAATGCATACAAAGTTTAAAACTAAAAAATCTTACATTATTTGCAGACCAATGCCTTAATCTGGACGAATGTATGGAAGGAAGATACCAAACTGCATGATGGCTTCAAATGTGTGATGCACACTTGCGTCAATGATTGGCCAAAAGTACAGAGAGCCTAATCAGTTTTCTATATCAGAACAATAATCATCATACCAAGTTAGTGAACATCTATAAATTCTTCTTCCCCAACACTAAGATCCTACAACTTCTTAATGACACTGAAAATATTCTCAAACCAGATGAACCACTGCTACAGCTCTAAAGCAGCTCATACCTCTGACATCATAACAAAAACTTACCAAGCATTAAGATGGATTAATTTGCTCAAACCCCGTTTTTCTTTATTATTTTATGTTTAAAAACTTTTTTCGTTCTATTCATTCACATGCACCTCTTCAACTCTTTCCTCCATCAGCCAGGTGTGTAGCATCAGATCAATTAACAAATTCTCCTCGATTTGGTTTCAGTTGTGATTGGTTATCATAAACTTACTAGTACCTCTTTAAAAGGAGGTTGTGCTCAAGCTAAAATAACTTAAGTTTGCTTTTGCTTAAGTCAGTTGTATTTGCTTTAATCAACTAGATGGAAACTGGTAGCTAAATTTGTCAATGAGAGAATAGTCTTGGACAACGCTTGCACAGTGTACATTCACCAATACTGGATTTCGGGGGATGGTTATTCCCTAAGCACTTGAAATTATTTAGGTGATTCGCATACATTTTGCTACTATAATTTTGGCTACAATTCACTCAATTGGAGATATATATATATATATATATATATATATATATATATATATGTGTATATATATATATAGTACTGGCCAAAAGTTTGGGAACCCTTTACACATTTAGAAATTTTTTGTATTTTACACTAAAAAATGCAATGCAGAAACAATATAATAACACAATGTACAAACAATATGATAACCACATGTAGAAAGTATATAGGTTAATTCAGAAAAACTCACTAATATTTTGTATGCCCGACATTATTGGCCAAATACGCAGCAAAGTGATTTGAAATTGACTTGACCAGCTTTCTACAATAATCACCAGTAATCTCTGTGCACCATACCACTTTAATTTGCTCCTTCAGATCGTCGAGTGATGTGCATTGGCGCTTCCTAAGGCAGTTTTTGATGTGATGCCAGCAATTTTCTTTGACGTTGAGGTCTGGGGTAGTTTCCCGGCCAGTTTTGAAGCAGCCGAAAGTCTTGTGATGCAATCCACTTTTCACAACTTTGGCGCTGTGGCAAGGAGCACCATCTTGTTGTAGTACACATGTTCCGTGAACCTGCATAAACATGGGAACTTTCTCCTGAATTATTTTGAGGTAAGCCTTGGCTGTGACTGTCTCGTTGTGAGGAACAAAATGCAGACCAGCATGCCCATTCACAGTTATAGCACCCCAAATCATCACAAAAGATGCTGAGCGGAAAGTTTGTTGCATGTAATGTGTGTTGAATCTTTGGGTTCTTGGTCGTCAAACGTGTGGCCGGTATGATGTAAACTGGCAAATTTTGGATTCGTCACTAAACATTACTTGATGCCACATTTCAGGGGTGCAGTGTTGGTATTGCTTGCAGAAGTGCAACCGGTCTCGAATGTTCTTTGAAGACAATCGGGGTTTGTCTGCAGGCATGCACGATGGAAGGTCAAAGGTAGTATTCAATCGACTTCTAATGGTGCGTGTTGATACATTCTGCACTACCGCACCTAGATTTGCTTTGACTTCAGAAGATAAAAAGAATGGTTGATTGACGACATAATGGTAAATGAGATGGTCAGTCTAAGGGGTTGTCACTTTTGGCCTCCCAGACCGCTTTCGAGAGGAAAAATTTTGCAGTTGCTGATAGCGAGTCACACTTCTGGATAACAAAAATACTGACACGCCCATTCTAACAGCCATAGCGTGATAATTGTACAAGATATGAATTTGAGCGCGCTGTGTTTGTGAAATTTCACTACAATGGACCATATTTCAAACTATAATGATAGTGCTTTTTCAGTGAAAATGTATTGTGTGTAAATCTAAAGTTGTGTTAATTTGATTGGCTAAATGAATCGGTTGTAAATTCCAATAAAAAAATTAGGAATTCAAGGAATTTTATTACGTTTCCAGGATATAGCATAAAACTCACTTTAGACAGGTTACTGTTCCCAAACTTTTGGCTAGTACTTTACATATATATATTTAAAAGAAATGCTATATAAATGCATTTTAAAATTGAATACACTATTTGACGTATTTCGATCTTTTTTTGATCATCATCAGAAATAATTTTCCCAGAAATTTTTTTTACAAAACTATAAACTACACTTTATAAATAACTAAAATAAATTCTATATCCTAAGATTTAAAATAGATGTAGTCTTTGAATTGTATTCATTTGCTTGTTCAGTATGTTGGTCCGTTCTAAATTCTTTAAGTAAAATTTTTCCCCTATTTTTGTATTTTTAGTTTTTATAATGATGTTAAAATTGTCTTTTTTAATTTAATGATGATGTTGAAATACTTCAGTATTTAAATGTCCCTTAATATGCTCTTTTATGCGTTTCCCGAAATGGCGGCTTGTTTCTCCAATGTACAATTTGTTACAATTGTTACATTGATATTTATAAACTATTGAAGAAACTATGTGGTCTTTTTTTAAAAAGATGTTCAATTTTCAAAGTACTAAAAATTGGAACAAGTCTTGATCTTACGAGCTTTTTATTGATATTTACTAAGTTCTTTGACAATTTCTTGATGTTGTTCTCTATATATGGAAGTTTCCAATATATTTCTTGCTTCTCTTGATTTTGAAATGATTGAGTTATTGACTTTATTTCATTATCTTGCTGTAATATTTGTTTAGTGAGGATTTTCTTAATTAATTTATGCGGATAACCATTGTTTCAAAAACTGTGTACAATGTGTCATGTGCTGATGTTAGAACTTTGTAATCAGATGATATTGTATAAATTCTTTTACAAATTGCTTTGACGTTGTTGATTTTATACTTCTTGTCACAATAAGATATAAATGGTATGCATAAGCCAGCATTAGTGATTTTGAAGGGATAACTTGACGAAAAAGTTGTATGATGATATAAAATTTGAGTATCTAGAAATATTAGTTTGTTGTCAATTTGATTTTCCATTGTAAATTGAATTTCAGTAATTTGATTGTTCAAATATTTTAAAAAATTATTTGCTTCATCTTGGTTACTAAGCACAACAAAGATATCATCAACATATCGTTTATAAAATAGAAAATCATGATTAGTATAATTTTTTTCAATAATGTCCATTGCAAATTGAGCCAAGGTTGGCCTAAGGGAGATCCCAAAGACATACCATCAATTTGATTATAAATGGAGCCATCAAAAAGAAAAGAATTATTTAAGCATGCCATTTTCAAAATTTATTTTAAAGTATTCATTTCGATTCCGATCTTTTCTTGAGGAATAACTAATATTAAATGTCTATAGTCTTCTTAACAGGCATGTTAGTAAAAAGGCTCTTAACATTGTAACTAACAATAAATTTTTTAAATTGATTACTTTTGTAAAAGATGTTGAGTTCATCAATAACTTCAAAAGAGTCGAATAGTACATATTTATTTGGTAAAAATTTTTTAAGAATACTATCAAGCAATTTGCTCAAGTTTGAAGTTACTGAATTAAACATAGAAAGAATTGGTCTCATTGGAGGATCTTTATTGTCTTTATGTACTTTTGCAAATCCATAAAGTCTACCTGGTTGACTTCCTGTGCTGCGAATTTTGTTGTAGATTTCAGATGAGATTATATTATTGTGTCTTAGAGATAGTAACTTCTTGTTAAATTTTTTTTCAATATGCATAAAGTAATTGTTTTTAATTTTCGAGTCAGGATAAACTTTGCTAAATTTTGATGAGTCATTTAAGATTTTTTTTGTAAATATGCTTTTTTGTCTAAGATATCATATTTGCAAACATATATATTCTCATTTTTAGAGATCTTACAAACATTTGAAATTAAGGACTTTACTTTCTGAGAAATTTTAGGTTGTTTTAGATAACTTTTATATAGTAGATTCAATATATATATATGTATATATACATATATATAT
>CABFPE010000472.1:496223-515217 GCA_900660155.1 Hofstenia miamia
TATTATTATTATTACACAAATATATATATATATATATATATATATATATATATATATATATATATATATATATATATATATACCTTCACAAATCTTTGCTTCATTTCTTTTGAAACCGGATTTACAAATGCAATTGTAACTTGCTATTGCATTCATGCAAACTTCACCAGCCTTACATTCATGCGTACCTTCATTGCATTCATTAATATCTAAGTTCAAAAGTATATTTCAATTGCTTTATAATGAAGATTATAAATATATTTATTAGAAGGTTCCTGTTCTTTGCAAAACAACCTTAAACACAATACGTTCTGATTAAAATTCAGTACTTTTGCTATACTAAGTGAATCAATAATATATCTTTGAAGGTTAGAAGTGTAGTGAGCCAACCCTAACTGTCGCAGTCCCTGGGCTGTGTCAATTTCGGTCATCCGAGACAGTCAAAATCATTATAACTAAGTTTAAAATGAGTGTAGCTTGGCTAATTTCTTTAAACTAAATTTTGCTTTTTGCTTTAAAGTTAGGTAATTAAACTATTGTCATTTGAATATTATTTCAAAACATGAAATTTTGTCATCATGTGATTTCGACTAATATTGGCATTGAAATTACATGTGGAGTTTCTTGAGTGGCTAAATAGTATTAAAAACTTCACAAATTGAAGCAATAGATTGAAATTCCGAAGTAATATTTCTTAGAGAAACAAAATGCTTTCCCAACAAGATTGTAATGTATGTGGATATACAGCAATTATTAACATTAATTTTCGAGAATAGTTGTAGTTTTTATGAACTTGATTTCAATTTTCAAGTTGGCTTTGAAACTAGAATTTCCCAATTCATGCTCATTTCATCAATTATTTTTTATTGGTTTCATTTGACTTTTGTCATATCGTGGAATTATGGACCATTTTCTTATATTTTTAAGCTTGTAAGAAAACAGTAAAATTTAGATTTTAGTTATCTTGAAGGCGAACAGTGTTGGAACCGTACCTTGATTATTCGGCACGAGCATGGCGCAAAAGAAAATTCCTTGCATGAGTCCGGCACAGCAAAAGGGATGTCAGATTAAAAAATTTTTCTTGGCAAATATTTTCAATAGCTTAACAAATTATTCAACAAACAAATCATTCGATGATTTTAATATGCAAATTAATAGTCTTAGAAAATCAAAATAACGAATATATTTGATACGCATTTTAATGTGGGAACGAGCGCGGCATGGGCACGAAATTTTTTGCAAAAATGGCCACGGCACAAGCACAGCACGGTATGGTATGGCATGACACTATATAAAGCACGGCATGGTTCCAACACCGGAGGCAAATAATAATCCCTCTTGAAAAGACACAACATAAAGTCTTTGCTCATTCTCCAGAATGCTTCCACTCAAAATATATATTAATTTCACGACGCAGAAGTATTTTTAAGAATTTTCCTATTATTTCCATTGTGACTGAAATTTCCATTTAACATAGGCAATCGCATATTCAATTTGTAGTTTTGAGCAAATTTACCATAAATTGAGATAATAAATACATAAACATCTTTGTGGAAACTGGAGTGCTTAAAATCTGTTAGGGATAATTGCAACGATGTAAATTAAGTCCATGCTATTTGTAATGAACACTAGAGAAAGAATTTTTCACACACCTTTATTATGGAATTTAAGCATGTATGAAAAAAATTGAAACAAAATGTTTTGTATTGCCATTAGCAGCACTCAGAATATTTCTCATCACATTTAAAAATTAATAAATCAACCTTGGCAAATGCCTTTCGCATTCTTTTCATAACCAGTTATACAGGTACAATAAAATGATCCAAATGTATTCCAACATTTTTCAATAGCGGAGCACGAGCCAACATCTGCGATGCATTCATTAATGTCTAAATGCGGTAGAAAAATTATATTTCTAGATTGCTAAGTAAACATTGTATGCAATATGGCAATGATAATTATTTGTCATAATAATAAATGTCGTAACAACATGTTGAGTTGTGTATGAAAAATAATTTTGTTGTGTTCACTACACAACATGTTGTGTGGGACATAGAAATCTAGCGTCCTAAAATTTTCAATTTTAATGAAAGAGATCTGGTCAGTATATTATGGCAATATTTTCAAATTTGTTAACAAATTTGTAAGCACAGAGCTCTAATTTATGCCATGTAAATGAAGACAGTAAATTCGAAAGAGTTCTTAATATGAATTTAAGCTTACAAGTGATCCTTAGAGAATATTAGGTTATGTACAATACATTTTTAATGAACTTAAGAATTTTAGTCTATAAAGTCTAATTTTCACAAGCAAAAATTTTAAGAAAGAGTAAATTTGGCATTGACTTTATAAATTGTTCAAGGCTGGCGTAATATGAACTAATTCTACATCGAAACTTTGTACTACACTAGATCAGCACAAATGCTGGCTTCATAGAAATTAATGTGGAACTTATTCGTTACCTTGCATTCTTGCATGCATTTTTTAATCATATAATTAAATTTAATAAGAAATTTAACTAAATTGTGGGTGAAGTGTTTTTGTTTTAAAACATTCAACAACTCATAACCTTTGATAGTACAGGAAATTGCAAATATTAGATTAATAAAAAATTTTTCTTTTACTTAATTTTTATGTTCTTCATTGAAGCGTCATATATACATGTATTGATCATAATAATCAAGGAGTAGCGTAAAAATTTTATTTCAAATAACGTTTAATTTAATGTGTCACATACATGTATATGAATCTCACTTAGGTCTAAATACGAACTACTCTTAAATACTTAGGAAAAATTCGAATCATCAAAACGACTTGGAATTGAATATCATAGCCCGGCCCAGGCTAACCATTCTACAACTATGCAACAGCTTAATAATCGAACTACATTTAAATGCAATGCATAATGACCATCTTTGCTTAAATTAACTATAATGAATATAGGGATACATATATATATATATATATATATAATTTCCTCACTGGACCTTGATCCTTTTGATTTCATAAAGTTCTCTAACTCCCCCTCCACCCTTCAGTCGTTTTTCAGTCATGCTTGTATCGCTGCTAATTGCATCTTGAACCTCAACTTTCTAACCGCCATTGATTTCTTTTCCTCGCCAACGAGCTTCAAGAAATCTTTGATATCTTTTCTCTTTCCTAAGTCCTTCTCCAACTTCGCCTACTCTTCTATTTGATCCTACTTTATCTCCAATGACTGTCCTTGCTGCCCTAAAACTGGCATTGTTTATATTTTTTGTAGTGTTTGCCCTCGTCAGCTAATATAGTAATTTATTATTATGCCCGGCCCAGGCTAACCATTCTACAACTATGCAACAGCTTAATAATCGAACTACATTTAAATGCAATGCATAATGACCATCTTTGCTTAAATTAACTATAATGAATATAGGGACCTCCCTAACACTCCTATATTGTGCAGTGCACTGCAGGACACAAAAGTGAAAAGCAAACCACTAAATAATCATAATAAATATTTACAAATAGTAATGATTTTCAAGCTACAGAACATTTAAAGACGGTCTTGTCTAAAAAGTATTTCAATAATTGCAAAAATTTATTTTTTAGTTTTGCATAATGATCTCAATATCTAGAATTTGGTATCAGTTGAACCAATAAGCAATAGTTCCAGAAGTTTCAGGAATAATTCTAATAGAATAGTTTGGATTTCTTAGCAAAAATTTGAGATAATGCTGATAAAATTTGAGATAATATAAAATTTGTCAGACAAATTTTCATATTTGTATTTTGGAGAAGAACAGTTTTTGATCTCTAGTAGCATGAAAAATGGCAAAACGCAGCTAAAAGGAATGAACTAGATAGTGATCTTTGAATAGAAATTTAAAGCAATACGGATTTTAATATTCTTAAGCAATTGCATTAAAAACCTGATTAAAGAGCTAAAAGTTTAAGGTTGTATGCCAATTTTTAAAATTAATCTAAGTGAGTGTCTTATTTTTACTTAATTTTAAAATCAAACAATATTCATGATTAAATTATTTTCATAATTCATTGTAGTTATATTTTGTAACTTTTAATAATTTGATGAAGAACATTCTTTTTTATTTAAAAACAACTAGTTCGTTTCATACACCACAAACAGTCAATTATGTTGGCTACGCTAATATTGCATGGATTTCTAATAAGTATTTTACTGATTACAAGTAATAATCCTGTATTGTGGGCCACATATATTTCCAAAATTTTTTCATAACCTTGGAATAATTCGCCAAATGATAAATAAAATGTATTTTTCCACAAATCCCGAATGGTTGCTTAAAATCCAACCAACTTCTCTAGCGAAAATGTATTTACTGCATAGTATATGTCAACTTACCTCTGCACCCTAATCCACCAAATCCCTGATGACAATCGCAGTAATAACTTCCAAGTGTATTTACGCAATTTGAATGAGTGTTACAGTGATTCTTCCATTTACATTCGTTTTCATCTATAACATAATTAGAAACATTTATGAAACCTTAATGCATGCCAACCATGACAAACGAATCCATCGCCAGTATAGCCTTCCATGCAAAAACATTCATATCCTTTAGTTTGTTCATTCCGTTTAAAGCACTTCGCATTTTCTGAACAGTTATGGGTTTTCAAAATGCATTCATTTGGATACAATTCTAAAATGCAAGCATTAAGTGTTAATATACAATTTAAGGACTTTGCAAACAATGGAATCCTTCTGTCAGGTTTTCAAAATTGATTTCGATTAGTTAAATCAAAAAAGTTTCGCCAAAATGTTAAAAATAGTTAAAAACTAAAATCCTGAATTTCATTTTTAGGGTTTATTTTTTCAACATTTTCACAAAGCTTTTGTGACTCACTTTTCTTGATGGAGATGTCCCTTTCATCAGAAAATTCTGTGTAAGCCCTTGACTATTAGTATAAATCAGTTATAACCCTATAAATACATACATATAAATCTGAATCATATACATGGAAAACATAAAAGATGATGTACAATATATATTTCAGTAATACGAAATTGATGCTATGTGGTTTGGCTGGTGCTGGAGTCTTCATGATTCTAAAATAAAGATCTTGAATCACTATTTTTTTAAGGCAGCCTAGTACTGGGTGGGCGCATTAGTACAACCTAGTACATACTTAGTGTAATATCCTCTACCAGGCATTGTCACTATATATCTACTGTTACTGTATAACATTAGTCGTGTTACTGCGGGTAAGGATTTACTTGTTACGTACTGCTTGGCTTGTCGCTTCCATTAACTTATGTACTTAGGACTAACCATTCACTATTTAGGTGACGAATCCATGCAGTAATCTCTCCAATGATTTTTGATGGGCATCTGCCCGAAGCCGATCTCCACATCCAGTTTCACCATTTCATCCGTTTGATTGAGTACCACCTCTCAGCTCAATTGATACAGTTTATGTGTACATTATCTAGCTCAGTATATACTCAAAGCAAGGCACAACTCGACTTAAACTCTATTTTGTAAAAGTGTTCTATCTATTTGCAACCTGACTTGTTACTAGTTGTTCGTTAACTATTACATGTAGCCATTACCGAAATATATTGGCTTATTTAAATATATTTGGTTCAAACAACTTCCTAACTTACATTTATAATTTAATACATGTACGGTCACTTTATCGGTCATTTATGGGTCATTAATTTAGATCTAAAACAGTATTAATAAATTTCCTAAGTTTCGGTCATCCAACCGTTTATTGACAATCAATTATTTTAATACATGTAGTAAGGAAATGCTAGTAGGCTAATCGAGAGAAAACCCCTATACCTAACTTATGTGCACTTTCGTGGTCTGGCACAGGGACCCTAGAATCGTTCTCTGTGATGGATCCAGACCACTACTAAACACCGCTCGATTAGCTCGACATCGTATTAAATATTCAAACCGTTAAAGTAGAACAAAATAAGAATTCCAGGTAAAATTCTTTATCAAACTCTTACAAGGTTTTTAATCTATTTATAGTAATTTCAGAAAAGTACCTGTCGATTCAAATTTAAACTTCTGCCAAGATGGCGGCTAAAAATAATGAAAGCGACTTTGCCCTCTCATTTAGTCAAAAGTATTTTTGTCGACTGATACTAATCTCTCTTTTTTGACACATGTTATTTCTTAGTTGTATAATACAAATAAATCTAAATTATTCTAATTGATTTGATTACAATATTTTTAATCATCTTTTCTTATATCTTAATCCATTCTGCTCGACGTTTTGCAGCTTATTTCAGATTTATGTGGATGATGCTACATTAGTAAAGCCTGCTATGTAAACATTGAAATAATATTGAAAATCATATAAATATAATTTCAACATGGAAGCCATATTATAGGGCCTAAAACAACATACTTTTCAAAATTTGAGGTAGCGTAAAGGACGCTTTTCCTGACCATGATTCACACAAATTACAAAACAAATGATTCTAAGATCCTACCAAAGTATAAAAACACACCTATTTTTTGTTGGGAGCCTTATTGTCTATTTTTCCCACTCCCAAACACCTAGATAAAATAACGATAGACATTTAGGCAAAATACCATGGTATCAGTATTTTTTGATATTGCCAAAATACCGCAGTATTGGTTTCAGTATCATTATACCAACAAGCCCTAATTCTAGCATCATCAGGGATAGCATAAGAATAACATAAACGATTTTATGGAAATATAATGCGGCAGCATCCACTACTTGTAAGTAGCTAACAAAACTGCATTTTGTGAAACATGATAATCTTAGTGAATTATTCAATCATACGAATTTAGCAAAGCATTACAGTGAGAAATAATGATTGACAATAGACAGGAGCAGGTAATTAGTAATTGCATTAACACTAGCATAGAGTATTCTTGATGGAAACTGCTGAAGCAAAACATTTCAGTCATCATAAAATAGAAAAACAAATAAACCATCAGTAACAAAACTTTTTTTGTGATAGCAGTTCCCCCTTATGCATGATCTGCAGTTGAACTGTGGTGAGATGCATAAAGCTGAACCCCTCCCCTATTCAGATTAGATTGTTACAAGTTATCCTTAGATAGAACAATCAAATTTAGCTAACCAAAAAGTTACTATATATATTTATATAAAACAAAAACAATATAGATAGATACAGTGGCGTAGCGTCGATAATTTTGGACCAGCGGCCACCCGAAATAATATTTTCAAAAAAGATATTTAAATAACACATTTAATTTTATTTTAATTCAACATTATTTTATGTACACCTGTGTATATTTTGCAATGTGAAATCAAGATAACCATGGTTATGCAACAAATGTACATTTTCATTTTCTACATTACAAATTCATTGGGATATGTTGTTCTATTACATTTAAATCACTGATATCCAGAAGTTATGTGGCGTTTTTGTAAGAGTGTTGTAGCGCTACTAGAGTACTAGACTAGTACATGTATATGCTACCAAAACAACTAATAGTAATAGTAATATCAATAATTCGATTTTAATCGTTTTTACGAGCAAAAGTTTATGCGCCTTGATTTCGAAACATTTTATCATGATGAATCTTCGCAATCCAACTTTTCAAAATTACACCTAAGATTTGGTTGACTAAATTCATCATCTCTTTTGATAAATCACAGTGAAAATTTAGGCATAATTCTGGAGATGTTCACAGAAATAAAAATTTATAGAGTCGAGGAATTTGGAAAATCTTTGGTTCGTAGTAAGTATCTATGTATTTAAGAATGCATGCAAGCGGGTGCGCAATGAATAATTGTCAAAACAATACTTGTCAATATTTCAAACAAAATATATTTGAAAAATGTATACATAAGTTATCTACAATAATTTTGTCATGCTAAGATAGATTTGCTGACGCAGATTTTGCGGCTTACAGAAGAACTTACTCTCAATACTCTATATAGACAGATATAATTTCCAAACAAAGAATTCTGATATATTAAGACTGCCAATGAAGATGTTATTCATATGACTAGGAAAGGAATATTTCATTCTGAAATAATTTCTTTCAAATTAGAAATATTTAGAAACAAATTTAAATAGTTTATTTTGCAGCTGAAAATTTTTTAGATAATATATTTTTGACAAAACATTACACTACAATATTATACATCTCTGCATCAATCTATGAGAAAAGACAAAATGATTTTAAGATGAAAATCATAAATGTATTTTACTCTTTTTCACTTATATCATGTTATTAATGCCCAATTAAATTTAAGCCAAGGCTATATAAATCCAACATTAAATTGGCAGCAGTTAAACGAATTCTAAATCACAATATGATTTTACCAACACTGTAATATAAACAAAATATAGAATTCTTTTTTAGCCAAAATATTCGCAAAGGGCCCATTACTAAGGGCCCCACGTAAAGCAATTATTTGCGCGGAGATTGATTTCATTTCGCGACAAGTTAATATGAAGAAATCCTTAACAAAATTGATTTTATTAACGGGCCCGGCATCGACTGACCCTTGCTCATTAAATCTAGCACCGTCGTTTCTAGATAGATATTGTGCTTGAGATGGCTGTAGCAGTTAATATGCAAACTTATATATTAAATGTATTTTTTAAGTTCACTCACTTGAAAATATTCAAATTTGTATTCTCTTTAATTATTTAGAGTTTTAAGTATATTTTTAAAATAATTTCAAGTGGGGCTGGGCCCCATAGGCCCCTAAAGACGTGATGCCATTGGATAGATAACAACAGGTATTTCTATTGCAGCAGAATTAATAATTGCTTACAAATTTGAAATTGAACTAAATTACGGTGATCCCAGTCATAAAGTCTTCTCTGGTGAGGTATGAAAAGTGTCTAATTGTGTTGTGCTGTTTTTTAAGTAACCAAAGAATTTTTGATTATTGATTGACAGAGGTTATTAATATATCATAAAACATTTGGTAAAGTTATTGGCAATTTAGGACTATCATAAGAGCTATCTTTGCATTAATGTCGGAGGTATGTGGAGGAGCTGTACCCAGTTTAGCATCTGGAAAGAAAAATTTTAACATCAACTTGAGTCACTGATGGTAAGTGGTGCTTTTGTATAGGAAGTTGGTGTTTCATGATAAGGGAAGGGGTTCTGTCATCTGATCTGGATCACTAACATTGGCTCTAATAATAGTAACTGTCTCTACTGATTTAAATACGTCATAGTAATGGAGGTTTTCTTTAATGGGATTTCCCCAGATGATATTGATAATTTCTGCAGAAAGAGAAAAGGATTTTATTATTTTGCTTGTATCTTTGATTTGTTGTTCAATAGGCAATCCTTTTTTGGAGATATCTTCCAAAGAATTGATAGTGTCTACAAATAGGAAGTAGCCTTGATCTCTGTTCTGGACAGATTGGCTGCATCCTTTAACTTGTGTTTTTATAATCCATCATATCTTGAGCGGTGTTATAATAGTTATCATTGCACTATCTACTGTGTTTTATAGGTTTTATCGTTTTATAATTGGTATATAGAGTGGTGGAATATGAAATTCAGTTTTCTTAGCTATTTTGGTTTTCAGCAGTCCCCAGTTACCATGAGTGGAATTTATCTCTGCAGTTGAGTTGTTGGTGATCCATTTCCGGAATTATTGCGAGAGATGATGCACATTGGAGAAGCTGTTTTGTCTTTCTTGGTGTTAGAAATTGCATGCTTGTGCACTGCACATGAAAAGAAATTTGTTTATTTCAGCACATTAGTATCTCAAGTTGCTGTTTTTCAGAAGATTCTGAAAACAAATTCATCTTTATTATTTCTATGTCTGAGACTTTTTTGGGAATGCACTGTAGATGTGAGATTTGTTTTTGATCTTTGTTGTTAAAATACGTCTTTCTATCAATAAGGCTTGTTCTTCTGCTTTTACCAATGTGCTTTCAGTCATTACTTCTGTGTGTGATAGTTTTTCAATCATGACATGTTTGATTTCTGCTTGAATGTGAGTTGAGAGTTGCATTGCTGATTGTAAAAGTAGTTGTTCTACTTCTAGTGTAATGATGGGTTTGGGTTTTAGGTTGATGATGTGTATATGTTCATAGTCTTGAAGGTTGTGAGTCTCTTCTGTAATATTGAGCAGGCTGTATGTGTAAATTCCAGATACATAGTATTGAGGTATTGGAATAGAGAGGACATTGTGGTTTCTACACTGTTATAGATGTGATTGTGTGCTATGTTCCATTCTCTTTAGTAACTTTTCAGTGGTAAGTAGAGAATGAGTATCGGTGTATTGCTGGTATTGCACCTTTGCAGGTGCCCCCCACATGTATTTACATGTAATGTGGTGAAAGATGTCTACAGTTGATTCAAGGATGTCAAAGAAGTTTTGTAGTATGATAGGGGAAGTGCATTCCAGGTAATTTATAAAAATCTGTAGATTGGCTGTTAGCCTTTAGTGGAGATGTAGAGTCAGTTGTTACATCAGGTTTCCATATGAAAACGTGATTATCCTAGATTTCGATTTTATTTCCACAATTATTTTAATAAAATTTCTATATTTTCCATTAATTTTTAAAAGTTTCCATATCTCTTAGACTTAATGGGCCAGTAAATCCCATGGGACTGAGTGGTCCATTGAAACCTTGCAGTATTTCACCAAATCAACAATATTGTAAGCAGAAATCAGAATTCTTTCCAGAATCATGCTCAAAACTGCTAAGAATTTTGCAATTCCTTGGATATTTGCGTCATCCAAGACCATTTTAATTTCATGTCTAGTAATTATTTCAATTTCAGATCCATTCAAAATCAAATAAAATCAAATAATTCAAATTCATATATGAATTGCAATAATATATGGCTACATTCATGCAGCAAATTTGTATGTATCACAAACCTTCTTAAGATAATGCTATTAATTGCAGTGCCATTATATATTTATGTATATATGTACATACAGGGAATTAGAAGTGAATGTTAGATTTCACAAACAGGCCCAGTCTTTAAAATACCTGAATTGGTGGTGACAAATTCCATATTAATGCTATGAATCATTGAACTGACTAAGCTATACTAGTGTGTTGATGCAATTTGTTATCAATATAATTTGATTTTAACCAAATTTTTGATATTATTCCCTCTGCTTTGTATGATTAAGACCAATCTTGTTTATTTTGATGCTTTTGTGACTCTTCTTAAAAATATTGTTTATATTTAATATATTTAGGGCGTTTTGAACATTTGCAAAAACATTGAGAATGTATTTTTTGAAAACCATTTCCTTAAATTTCCATGCAATTTCTAATAAAATGATTTCCATTTCCAAAATCTGGAAGCCAGTTCTTTGTCTTTTTAGAGATGGGGGATGTTGAAATTTCAAAAGTTTCCTTAATTAAATTCACTTCTTTTTGTTTATGGAGAGTTGCAAGGTGTTTTTGGTAGTAAGAAAAATTTAGATAGCCATATAACTGATATGGTGGTGACTTCTGGCATTTGCTTGATTTCTTGATCTTCTGTAACATTTTGTTCTGCCAAAGTTTTAATACATTATAACAGTCTTTCCATAGTAATTCAATAATGTTGGTGAGTGGCTTCAATATTGATTTCTAGCCATTGTTCCTCCAAACTTTGTTCTACTCTTAGTAGTATTAAGTATTCATGGATCAAAACAATCATGTTTTGTGTTTGTATAAAAGTGAATTTGCAGTGTATATCCATTATGTTGAGGCATGGTGTTAGGTGATCTAGGATTTCATACATAGAGGATATCAATAGCTATCCTATTGCAGTTCATTTTACATTCAAGAAGTGAATAAATTTGTTTGCATCTAACTCATGGTTCTTATGAGGTAATAACTTTTTGATTGTGTGTGGTCAATCCCAGTTGTTGGCAAGTTTGTACACTTAGTTTTTAGGTATATTTAGATTTTGTCATCAATTTTATAGGATTTGCCATAAATAATGTTGTTGTCTTTCTCAAATTTTTACATAGTAGTGCACATAGATTAATGAAACTGTGCCATTTCTGTATCTGATTTTTTACATCATCATTGCTAATTTTTGAATTGTAACCATGAAACATCATTGAATTAGGCAAAGGAGCTTCATGTCCAAACCACTTTATATAGAAATATTTTAGTTAGGGCACACATTTACATGTTGTAAGAAAAATAAAACTATAAGCAGTACTTGTCTCCAGTTGTTTCAACTGATGTGTGCAGTTATGGTTGTCACTAGCTTAAGCAGAATTTAATTGATGCACTCAACTGCTCTGTTAGCTTGAGAATGGTTCATTGTTGTGTGAGTTTGTAAAATCTCTAAATTTTTTTCTTAATATTTTTTTAAAATAAATTGCTCTCAAATTGTTTCCTTGGTCAGTGATGAGTTGCTCCATTGGACCAAAGACACAAATCCAGTTGTTTGTGATTGCTTCATTTGATTTGTGGTTTGGGCTTTGATGTTTTTCACTGGTATCATTTTAAAAAATTTTGTGATGTTGTCAACAAATATAATAACTGTTCAATACAACAAATTTGCAATTAGGTTCATTTTTTAGCAATTATTTTTTTCCAGTTCTGCACATCGACCAGGAAACCAATTTTTATTCAGTAAATATGCATGTTTGACATTTGCTTAAGACATCTTCTACCATTTTTCTTAGATATGTAGTGATGAAATGGTCATGCACAATAATTTCCATTTGATATTCACCTTTGTGACCTTGCTAATGCATTTTTTAACTACTTCTCTTTTGTAAATTTGGGCAGAGCAATTTAGGTGTTAGATGTCAATCAAACATATTGAGTACACAATGGTCAGTTATTTTGTGTTTCTGCTTTTGAAGTATTTCATGGCAATACTATTGATCAACTGTTCAGGATTTTCTAATTTTTGGAATTATTTGGTTGAAGATGATGTCATGTTTCTGAGCAGTGGTGATTTCTTTTGTATTAGCTTCTTCTTTAATCATTATGGCAAACATGACCAGGATTAGTTTTCCATTTTTCTTTGTGTTGATGTCTGCTAGATTGTCATACTAATTTAGTGGTCTAAAGTTGAAATCGCATTTCTTGCCATCATTTTTTTTAGATTTCTCTAATATTGAAGTAACGAAGTCCATATATCTGCGTTGTTGCTCAGTTTGCTTTTTTGATGCTCAATAGAGAAGGTAAAATTGTTAAGGTATTATATCCATCTTGCAATTATAGTGGATCAATCACAAGAGTATTTCTTCAAACAGCATATGCTACTGTTGTATGGATAAATGGTAAAGGTTATCTACAATAAAATAGTGACGAAATTTCTTGAGTGATTTGATTAAAGTGAGCATTTCGAGTTATTTGCTCAGTAGTGTTGTTCACTTTGTTGTTCTAATGTCCTTGAGAGCCATTGGATTGGTTGTGTTTCATCTTCCTGTATTTGTCTAAGTACTAGCATTGCAATCAAGAATGAATCTTTTGTTGGTGAAGTTAGAAATTTAATGTTTTTCATGTCTTTTTTCAATTTATCCTGTTTTTGTGAGCTCTATTTATATTCGTTTTTCTTCTTTAGTAAATTTGACGTTTTAGCAGTCTTTTCAGTGAGGTTAAGGATACATATGTGGAAGTAGTCGCACGAAATATACATATAAATTTTAATATGCGCAATAATTTATACCTCCATTACTGTTATAAATGTAGTATCTGTAAATTTAACTGACTTTCAAATGATTAAAAAGACTGTTGTTTATTATATATTGCCTCGTTTTATAAGAATGTAATTTTTACAATGACCTATGAAATAATTATTTTTGGGATTTTTTATCTTAAGTATTTAAGCAATTTGGTTCAATTCATTATTGTCTAATAGAAAAGGTGTTTATATTACCGGATTTTTGGCATTTGTATGTAAATTGTTGGGTCATGATTGCAGCAGGGCTTGTTCCACCCACTCACACTTGCAAACAGTTATGTTATATTATTTTATGACATGGAAAAGTAAGCTCAAAGTTGAAATTCCTGGCTTGCAACCTTCTTAGCTGGACAAATATTAGCCAACTCAGAATAATTTGAAGTTAGTGTTATCCAATAGATTGATTTTAATAATAAACTTTCTATTTTGAGATATCAAAACATTTGAATATGGATTTTTAAATTAATTCCTTCAAGTCATTCAAATTCATTAACATTTTTCATCAATGTCATATACTACATATTTTATATGTCAAACCCACCTTTGCTAAAATTTTAACTTTGTTTGGGATTCTAACGCATCAAGATTGAAAGTTATGGTTGTGCTTGGAAATACATGTAGTATTCGTAGCCAAGTGTTTATGTCGTCAATGCGATTTCCTTGGGTTTTATTAAATAAATTGGAAAATTTTTGTGGTTACTATTGATATGGTAATGCTTAAATGAATTACTACATGATTTTTAAAATTTTTGATATCTTTCATCACGTGTCATTTTATGTGCTATTAACAGTTCGTCATCATTTACTATTTACTAGTTGGAAGATGTTTGGGGTGATTTTTCTCATTTCAATGCTGAACAATGAAGTTCGGATTATCAAGAACAATGTATGGGGTCATTCAATCTAAACATAGACACATAATGTATTGCATTTCAAACAGCAAAAAAATTCATTGCATCAAAATTGGAGTTGATAATATAGTGCTATAAAGACAAAGTCATTCTACTAATGAACAGTTAATCCAAATTCTTTAGTGTTTGTACATGTACTGTACACGAATTTAACTTCGAAGAAAATATTTCATTTTACTATTGGATCTGACTCTCGAGAAAGAATGAAGCAGCTTTATTCCAATGAAACATGATGCTGAATCCCAGAAACAAGGTGTAAATTTTTGTTGAATGGAGGCATGCAATACTTATAAGACACTATTCTCATTTTAATACATAATGTCAAACTTCATGATTATCAGGATTCCACAAAAAAGTGCAGTATGCAACATCAATCATTAGACAATCATGTGGTAGAAGTTTAAGTGCATGCATGAATCATTGTATCAATTGCTTACAATTGTGGATCTTGCTGAAACATATAATGAAACCCCGATTCCAGAAGTATTACTGACCTGTCGAGTATAGTATTCGCTATTGAATGTACTGTATGGTTTGATGACATATTAAAGGCTTAACATTAACCATTGTGATCGTCTGTGGAACACCCCATGTTGTGATGTCAAACCTATCCGACTTAATCACGGAGCACATAGGTGTGCTAGAAAGACTTAATAATGATTTATATTAAAAATAATTCCCTGGTAGTAGTTTTGTTTATAGCAAGCATTCATTTTGCTGGCATAGAATGAAATCAAATTATAAAATGTGAAGAGCAGATATACAAAAATCCCAGACTATTCAATTCAAGTCAATAGTGTTTTTTCAATAGCTGTAAAATCTTCAAAATAATGAATTTTCGACTACTTTCCATGTAGTGAATATATATGCAAATGTGTCAATATATATATATATATATATATATATATATATATATATAATTTCCTCACTGGACCTTGATCCTTTTGATTTCATAGCATTTCGAAATTAAAAACGCAAAATTACTATCAATTGTTAATAACAAAACACGTTGCAAAAATATGGAATTTCCATTGATGAGTGAAATCAAATATCTTTGTGTAATGCTAAACAGGAATTTGAATTGGAATATTCATGTGGAAGCGGTTATAAAGAAAGCATATAGGTGTATTCTATCAATGTCATTTTCATTGAATACCTATTCTTTAGTAAAAAGTGGCTAACTTTTAAGATGTACGTACTACACATTTACAAATATGCTTCTATGGCATGGTCAATAGTTATTACAGAAAGAACAAAAAAGATCCTTAAAAATCTCTAAAATTGTTTGCTAAATTAACAAAATTGGAAAAGACAGATCTTATAAAATCTATTAGCAACGCTCTCTATGAATTATTTAAGAAATATACTAGCAAAATATATGAAGACAAACATCACCCACTGCACAAAAGCATCACTCTTTCTAAACATCAGTTCAGGACAAAGGTAAGAGTAGCCATGAAAAAAGATTTGCAATATTCTAGAACATTTATTCCTGTAGCGCTAATCTTTATTAATCATTGGAACTCTACCCGATTCCTATAACACTTTTTTCCAATATTTCTTTTTACATATTACGTTGTGCTATGTACGGGAATTAAAGCTTGGATATATATATATATATATATGTAGTACATATATAGAATAGTTCCCATCCTCAGGAACAGTTGGGAGAGCACCTGCAATGCATTGAATGAGTGTGGATAGTTTACTTTTTTGGGCTAAATTTTGCTTTTACATTGGGCTTCTAGCATTCCAATCTTTGGAATCATCTCCTCTGCAAATATAAGCTTTGTTCTTGAACAGAGAGGACTTCGTGTTTTGAGAGATATACAATTAAACATCCACTTTTCTGCAAGTTTTGATCAGACTGCTTAGCTATTTTCAGCATTCTTGAAAAGCACCTTCTTGTCTATCCTAAGCCATCAAACATATATTTTTAATTAATAAATTACTAATTAAAGACTTTTGTTAATTAAAACTTGCGAATTGCTATTCGACTGTTTCAAATGACACACTGCTGAACTGTATTGGTCTGCGAACATTAACACTATGCGCTAGCCTTACATATCAAAGTGTACACAGTGACCAGCTCCGTATGAAACTATTTTATTTTTCAGCTTTATCAAATTTATATCCAATACAAATTCCTACAAATGTTTAATTTTGCACTTTTAAATGACAATTATGCAATGCCATTGGTCAGCATGGTAAAATCTAAATATTGTGAGCATAATTTGCTTATGAACATTGGAATACTCAAATGTTGAAACTCTTAGATAAAAATTTATGTTATGAGAGAAAAATTGAATTTGCATAGACAAATAGTTTGAATTTTCACGGAAACGTTGATTCCTGTTTACTAAATTGCAAATTACAAGAAGGGTATCTATATACTTGTCTCTGCATACTAAAATTTATGCCATAAATTCAAAATGCTGCGGCGTAAAATTAATTGTTTAAATTTTAATATGAAAAAAGCAACTCTTTTGAGAGAAAGTAGTCATTTTCAATTATACTTACAAGACTATTGCTGTATGGTGATGGGGTAAGTTAAATCTGCCAAACTATAAATTAACACACTTGAAAAATCCATACCTTATATATGCAAATTTTAAAAGAATATATTGAAAAATGCAAAATTTAATAATGGAGAATTCCATAATGAGCATTAATAAGAACATTAATATATAATTAGAAATCCGCAGCTTACCTGGTTCCTTTGTATGAACTTCATTCGAAAATTCCTTATTTAACATCTAAAAATTCATAAATGAATTACTAATATATGCCTAATTTTTAGAGGCAGCTCTAGAAAAATTGTTTTGGATTTTTTGCCTAATACTGGCAAAGTTTTTGTCAAGAGTTTGGATGATGGATTTTTGCAAATTATGCAAAATTTATGTACAACTTTTTGGATATTTTTGGCAACTTTTTGTGAATATGTTGCATACATCCTATTATGTATTATTGCACATCATGAGTAAAATTTGATTCAAATAAACATGCAAGCTCGCTCAGATATCAAAGTGAATTACTTTGTAAAAATAAGTGGCACAGGTTCTTAAAACTCTGAAATTATATTTATATATATAAATATATATATGTATATATGTATATATATATATATATATATATATATATATATATATATATATATTGTTACATCATCACCCAGGCAAGGGATGTGCACAATAACCTGGTACAGTTTAGGTATGACTGCCTGCAGATTCCATCGTGCGGGGTAATGAGTACTTTCACTCTCTCTTTTCCATTGTAATAGTGTAATAACAGAGATATAACTTAAATAATGCTCCAGGGTTAATACAACTATTCATCGCTAGTATTTAGGTAGCATCTTTGAAAGTTGAGGTCAAGAGAGAATAAGCTGGGTACACTCGCTCGAAGCAGTGTCTTAGAGACAGTTCGCAGGTTTCCCAACAATTCAATTCTATTCCATCCATCCGCATCCATCATTCCCTCCGCTGCTACTCAGCTCGATCTCATTGAAAGAGTTTTGTTATGTGTGCCTTACTTATGGTGCAATAAATACCAGCCACTACTCGACTTAGTTCTCATTCTCAGTTCGCATAGATTTAATGTGTGAATATAATAGACTCGCAACCGGATACTAACTGCCACTGCATAGTTAAAAAACAGCTAATATATAATCAAGGCAGTTTCCTACATCTAATTAAAATATAAACATATCGCAATAAGGGCTGACATGTACGACTGACACAACGCTAGCTGCAAACATACTAAAAAGGCTTCTACAAACTACGGCAGGTTCTAACCTACATGTAATTAAAATATAAACAATGCGGTCTCTTATCGGTCTCTTATAAGTCAATAATTTGGCTCTAAAATGACGTTAATAATAATTATCATATCATCCTTACGGTGGCTTCTCGCCTTTCAAGCATTCATTACTATATGTCACACATACGAACGGTGGCGAGCTAAGCGATAGAGAAAAACATTCCTATACCTAGCCATAACCTAATTGAATGTAACTATCGAGGCTGAAATCCATCTAAGTATCCTCTCGCACATAGCCTTCGATCACCACACACAAAGCTCGCTTAGCTTCACATCGTATAATTATTAAATTTACCGATGAACTAAAAGTAAACCACTAAATGGTAAATTTCCATCAATTTTACAGCGCTTAGTTTGCATTTATATAAAATTTAATAAATGTTTTCCGATCAAGCAAGTACCAGTCGCTAACAAATTTTTGATGTCCACGTAATTATCTTCTGCGTGAACCCATTGTTAAGCTAAAATCAATGCGGAGCTTAATGTCCACACGCGTTTTGTCAAAAGAGTTGCGACCGATAATTGCTTTACAATTTTGGCAAAATCAGAAGCTAATTTCTAATAAAATGATTCGAGTTTCTTATTTGAGTTTTATGTTTTTCTTTTCCTTGATTATGCTACAATATATATATATATATATATATATATATA
>CABFPE010000472.1:519862-536595 GCA_900660155.1 Hofstenia miamia
TCAAAAAATATATATATATATATATATATATATATATACATGTATATTTGTTTCATGCACAATATCAAAATATAAGGACAATACCTGCTCCTACAAATATTTTGAACTAAATCTCAATCGTTTTTATTCGCCATTAGGTACACATTTTCTAGTAAATAAATAGTATATCCTTTGATTTCACATTAAATTATTCTCCTTCGCCAGCTTAAGGGACGTGAATAATTTATGCTCAACTAAGAACAATATCAAAGCCGAAAAGTGAAATTGATTATATTGGAAATACACTTGGTACTTTGCGTCAGCTCCCCACCTACCACCGACATAATTGTAAAAATTGCTAATTTATCAACATAATAACAACAAAAACCTTAACTATAACCCTAACCACTAGCCTAAGCCAACCCGCACCTTAGCCCTAACCCTAACCCAAATCATACGCTAAACATTATGCTAGTAGAAATATGCAAATATTTTATTAATACCAGTAATATTCAATATGAATCATAAAGTAATTAAAATATACTATTAATATGCTAATTAGTGGTTAAACCCAGGGGTGCCGTTTGTGGTATGGCCATATATGGCAAGGCCAAAATATAAATTGATTCCATAGATTATGGCCAATATGTAAAGTATGGTAAAATGTGCGTAAGATAAATGTGATCATGCCTTCTATGATAAATAAATAAATTAATATATATCGTAGAATTCTTTGATTTCCATATTTGACAGAATATATACCGAATTGCAAGGTATACAATTGACAAATTGACAAAAGACCATTTTTGTGTAATATGAAATTGTATTGATATCACATGACACAAGCTATTCAGTAGGTCACAGAACTATTTTGAAACATTCAGAAACAAATGTTCAAATAAACCAATTGCTTTTGGTTTGTTTTACATTCAACACCCTTGCTAGATGAAAATATTAAAATATGGAACCGAATTCATCTCCAGCATTTGTTTGAAATCCACTATTACAAATGGGAAACAACTTATGTTTAGCATTTGTTTATACTCTACTGAAACTACTTAGTAAACTTTTTGCAACACTTTTAAAAGTATTCTTATCAAAATTTTTTTGATCAAAACAATTTGTAAATTAAATATCTACCGAATCAATTATTATATAAATGTAAGATAAATAACAATAAATTTAACAATTTTTCTAAAACTAAATATAAATTCTTTATGTGTAACAATAAATTTCTGGACTTTCATTATAGCCATATTTTTAAGTTTGCCATGAATTTTTTCGTTGCCATACAATTATGGTATCCATAATATGGTACATAATGGTATGTTACCATACCATAATCGGCACCCCTGGTTCAACCACACTGCCTTTGTTTACAAAGCAATTATAAGATTTAACAATGTTTATTCAATCTACACAGCCCCTTTTCCCTCACGTCTTTTCACATAATTTCTTTGTTTACATAATTTAAATGAATATGTTTTTATTGAGTCGGCTCTATGACGATGAGTAATATACCATAATGTTAGATTTATGATTTGGGGTAAGATGACGAGGGTTATGTTTAGGGTTAGGGTTTAGGCTGTGGTTAGAGATAAGGATTTTGTTTTAGTTAGTTTTGGAGTTAGGGTTATGGTTTGGAATATAGATTGGTTTAGGGTTATGGTTTGTATTAGCTTTAAGGCTAGGATTGGGGTTCGGGTTAGGTCTATAAATGTATATTAATAAATTAGCATATCTTTGCAATTATTTGAATGGGGGGAGATAATGCAAAATTACTACAAACTTTTTATGAAAAAACATAATAGTAACTATCCCTTTCAAATTGAGTTTTGAGTCATTTATATTATATTTAATAGCTATGTTATTTACAATGAAATTTCTTGTAATACTTTATTTGTGTGGACACAGTCAGTGTTAAATCTAGGATTGAAACTTTTGGTTGCTGGTTTTACTGAAGTGAATTGTTAATGCTAGCAATATGTGAAGGAATATAATTACGTTCATAGAGAAAGACAAGATATTAAAATATACCAAAACCTTATAAATGTTAGAAAATTGCGTTGAACTAGGCGTGTATAATTTTGGGGTTTGTGTTTCTAATAACGATTTGTGCAGTCACGTACTAGTGGAATTTCTCCCAAAACATAATTTTTACCTAGCAATTTAATTTTCCGGTACTGTAGAATTCTGGAAATACTATTCTAGCGACAGCTCTTATTTCTGACAATTTACCAAAAATAAGATTAAACTCTCTATTTTAATTTAACTCTTATTAACACAACGTATTTTACTTAATCCACTAAAACTTTCATACAAAAACGTTCATTCTGTAACAAGTTAAAGAACTTTATCAAATTAGAATTCAACCAGGATGAAAACAACAATTAAATCTGATTTGAACAATTTACCACAATTATTCAAAGAGCTTAAACAAACAATAAAATAAAGTGTTAAAATAATTGCAATAAACTATTTAACATAACTTAAGTGTGAAAAACAACACTTATAAAAACGACTTTATTGTAACTTACTAGTTAATAATAACCAAAATGAGCAATAACAAACAAATATACTACAAACTTAGTAGGCTAAAGAATTTAGAAATTCGGAACTAACTTACTTAGAAATCTGACAGCAAAACTTTAGAGACCAAATTGCCAACAACTTTGACTACCACTTTAACCAGTATAATGCAACCAATTCAACAGCAAACTGACAGCGTCTCGTGCTGAACTCTCTTTTCCAAATGCAAGAATGGAAGCGTTTCGTCCTTACTCTTCTGATCACTCGTCTTTTTGGGTCATCAACCACTATTTATGCTGTAAGTACAGCCTTCTCGTGGTGATTGGACGTGGTTCCATTGACGTCATCATCTTCCCGATGGGCTTTGTAATTTTACTTCGTATCAATTTTCCGGACTTGCTGGCTACCTTCTGTAATCGAAATTTCGCTTGCGCGGCTTCCCGTCACCAAATTTACTCCCGAACGATAAAATTGGGCGGTGTTTCCGTTTGAACTGGTTCTACCAGCGCTGAACTGAGCTGATCAATCATTCCAAGTTCAATTTAGTTTCGAAACTTCAAAAGGAAAATGCCCGATAGCCTATTAAGATAAATCAATATCTGAAACCTAATTAAACGCTCTAGTGCACTAACAATTTCGGTGAAAAATAAAATAATTTACATTTTCAATAATAAAATTTATAAGCACACACACATACATTTAAAAGAATGCCATCGAATTTTCTGACATAAACCTAAGTCTACGTAATGAATATACACAAACTGTTTATTGCATATTTACAGTAATATGCAAAACAAGTACATGAATATTCAAAAACACAAGTAGATAACACGTTTGGCAAAAAATTATAGGAGTATGTTCGAAATTGACTCCAAAATCTACTTAGTTAACGGGCAATCACTGCGTATGCAAAGTATCCCAAAATGTGTCGAAAAAATTATTAAATCTTTAGCATTATCATCTTATGCGTTACCATTCGAAATAGTTTTTTTTAGAGAGAGAGAGTATATATTTGACTTTTTGCGACCCTTAGGTCGAATATACAAAGTACAAAAATAAACCAAAATGAAATTTACAAAAGTTATTATTATGATTTTATACAATTTCTTTTGATGATTGAACTGCAAAACTGTTTAACAATCTGTTTGTTCTAGCACGTATTGTGTAATTGCGAGTAATTCGAAAATTATAGTTTGTTCGTTTTAATTTTGGAATAAAGTAATGAAGTGGATGTTCTGGCCTTTCAAGGTTTTTTTCTTATTGAATTACAATACATTTCTCTACGTTTATTAAGAGCTAAGCATTGTAGATCAATGCACGCTTCCATATAATTTAACGATGGTCTTATGATTTTAAAGGCACGTCTCTGAATACGTTCAATTGAGGCAATTTCCTTTTGAGTTAAGGCATAATTCCAAACAGGAGAGCAATATTCTAATATTGGTCGAATCATGGTCTTATAAATTAAAACAAATTCTGAAATTGATGCATCTGATCTTTTTAGAAGTGTAATACAGTGAAGTCTTTTTGCTGCTTTTTTAACAATGTAATTCGTATTTTCTGTCCATTTTAAGTTATTTTGTAAAACAACACCAAGAAGCTTGCATGATTTTACTCTTTCAATTTGAATATTTTCTATATATATTTCAGTTGGTAATAAAAAAGACTTTAATGGACAAATAGTTAATTCTTTTGTTTTGTTAAAATTTATTTTCATAAGAGAATCTTTACTCCAATTGTTAACGGAAGATACAAGTGACACTGATTTAGATGGAGTTTCACGATGGCATACTTCCCATGCTGTTGTATCATCAACGTATTTGACTCGGTCATCCCAATTTATTAAAAGTTTATTTACAAATAAAATAAATAACCAAGGCCCCATTTTTGTTCCCTGGGGAATTCCTGCACATAATTTCTTCCACAATGACGTCGTGCCACAAGGTAATTTCACGCGTTGACATTTTTTAGTTAGAAATGATATTATCCATTGAATAATAATGGTGTTAATTCCAATTTCAAACAAACATTCTATCAATAATGGGTGAGAAATCAAATCAAATGCTTTCTTGAAATCAAATAAAAAAATTCTAAGATATGTTTCTAGATTTTCTATATGGTTAATCCACTGCTGAATGATATGCAAAAGGGCTGAAACAGTTGATCTTCTAGGGATAACGCTAAATTGCTTTTGATCTAGATTACAAATTATTTTTTCTATTATTTCTTTTTCAAGCAGTATGTTTTCAGCAATTTTTGATATTGAGTGCGTTATAGATATTGGTCGTAGATCTTTCGTTGGAGAACTTACAGGTTTAGATTTTACTACACATGTAACATTTGCACAAGAAAAAGGGGTTGCGCAACCAGCTTTAAATGACATATTTAATAATATTGAAATTGGTTTTGCAAATTCATAAGAAAATTCACGTAATAGCCAATTAGGTAAAATATTGCCATAAATATCAGGACCAGATGTCTTATGTATATCTAGTTTTCTGAGTAATAGGAAAACTTCATACTCAGAAACACTTACAGGAGTCGAATTTTGGATTTCATGTGCATTCATAGAATTTGACAAAAGTGGTTGATAGTCAGACGTAATTTCAACGAACTCATCATTTATGTAGTTTGCTAATGTTGTTGGATCAAGCTTGGATAAATTTTTTGAAAAATTTATTTGATTATATGGATTATCAGTTGTGAATCCACTTAAGTTTTTTATTGATTTCCACCAAGTTCTTGGATTAGTTTTTTGAAAATCTGCAATGCGATTTTTAAAATGCATTTTTCGCGACTGTCTTAATTTCCTGTTAATTTCATTCCTTATTCTTCTGAATTTATTATTGTTACCTATACGCAATGCACGCTGACGCGCAGTAATCAATTTGCAGATTTCTTTAGAAACCCAAGGTTTATGATTAGGGTATAATTTTACAGTTTTCATTGGAAAACATGAATTAAATAGATGGTTTATAGTTTGAGAAAATATTTCCCATTTTTCATTAAGTGATAAATTACCATCATAACAAAACCACCAATCTTTTGCAGTTAAATATTTCCCAAACTTGAATTTATTATACTGTGATTTGCATCTAACTTGAACTAATCTAGGTTTTCTAATCGAATATTTGGCCTCTAAAAATACAATTGATGACGACATCCACCAATATTAGGCTGACCTATAGCGTTTTTGAATAAATGTGGTAGATTAGTGAAAATCTTATCCAGAGTATTTCTTCCGTGTATTGGGAAATTAACCATCTGTTTTAATTGAAATTCTGTATGTATAAAACCTGTATTTAATTGATTAAAATCACCAGCAAGGATTATTTCATAATTTTGGTATTGGTGTAATAATTGTTCAAATATTAATTGAAGATATTGTCTTATTTTTCCATTTTTTTCACTAGACCAATATGGATGGTATATTACACCGCATATGTATCCATTTATGCCGCGTGGTGATCGCGATGGATTTATAATGATCCAGAGAGCTTCAATATCTTCATAGCCATTATTAATATTTGGCCAATATTTATAGTAAGATAGATCAGACTTTACTTGAATCATTACACCCCCACCAAATTTGTCGTATTCTGATATTTTACGGTCATTCCTTTCTATAATATAACCTGGGAGAGAAACAGCGTTGTCAAAAATATTATACGTTAAGTGAGTTTCAACTAAGCATATAATATCTGGATTTAATGAGGATATTATTGCATATAATTCATCCATTTTAAATTTAATTGATTGCACATTTGATAAAAAAATAGAAGGTATGAAATTACTTTGCTTTTTTAGTCAGTCGATGGACACTAGATTGTTATCAATGTAGAGCTTAAGATTTCGGATCTTTATACGTGCTTTCTCAATTCCTTCCTTATGTATTAATGAATAACGCTTTGCTAAAATTTTCTTTTCAATTTCTCGATCTGTAGAACTAAGCATTTGTTTTATAAATATATTTGCGTCCAATTCTTTAACTTTGAAACCATTTGCAAGAAAAATGCGTTTAGTCCAAGCATTTTTAAATTTAAGCATAATTGGTCTTTTGTTTCCATTTCTAAATTTACCCATACGTGTGTAATCGTATAAATCATTAAAGTCTAAATCCAATGTATGAAATATTTGCATTATCATTTTTTTATCATCTTCCATTTTACTTGAAAAAGTAGCATCTCTTTCTTGAATACCAAAAATAAGAACTGAATTTAGATTCTCATTTTTTTCATTTCGAGTATCTTTTTCATAAGATTGAATTGAACTATTTTTCCTCTCATTATCGTTTTTAATGCACGAATTTGGTAGAGATCACTTAACTTTTTCGAAAAACTTTCAATAGAAGATTTGAAATATTCGATTTGTTTTTCCAAATTTTGTATTTTTGTGTCAAATGAATTAAATTGTAATGTAGATGTTCGATAGGATGTAATTATTGATTTCAAGGCATTTTGTGCTTCACAGTGACTTAATTTCATAACTTGAAAATCAGTAAGTTAAAAAATTTCTTCAGAATTGCATAAATTTAAGCCTTCTGGTAAAACCATTTTTAATGTAATTAAGATGTAATATTTTCAATTTTAAAATTAAACGTAAGAATTTCCTACTGTTTTCTGCAGTTCCCACCATGATAGATTTTGCATATAAATATATCAAATGTTATGGCGTGGTCTGGGGCGTACCAAAAATGATAGGTAGCGGTTGAGTTGACTGAATTAGGCTCAAAATTCCAATAACCTAAAAAAGCGTTCCGATTTTGTGATTAAAACTTTTCCCTTAGATAATACAGATTCAGAAATATAGAGATAAACCATAAAAATGTATGTCGTAGTTTTCAACAGTATTAAAATTGCTTTTAATAAAATATACACATAAATTTAATATTTCTAAAGTTATTCTATTTACTTAATTTAGATTGGAGCAGCAATCAAGTGTATCAAAGGAGCGTTCGACAAATTTGTAATTGAATCAATAAGATTTCAATTAACTGTTTATGGATTGAAAAGTTCAGGAACAGTTAATCATTACTTTTTTGATTTCTTTTACTTTTAGTAAATCACAATTTTAGAATGCATACCATCACAAATTATGCTTAAATCAGAAAAATGCTTTTAATTCGCATTAATTAACATTTTCAAATTTCAATTCAAAGGAACTACATTCAAGAAATCGTTTTGTACTGAGGGGTGTGTGGCAAGAGTCACCATCTTGTAAAATGTCGTTCTCGCTTAGGCATGGTAGAAAGTTCAAGAATTCTTTGGTATTTCCCATTATTGATTAGACCATCAATCTTTTTTTCTCAATGCATCCTTTCGAATGAAACCCCAGGTCATAATGCTCCCTGTGCCAAACTTTTTTGTAGTAGAAACATACTGTAGGAGATTTCGCTAAAGCTTACACTGGTGGCGACGAACAAATCTTTTTCGCGGAAATATTTTGAACTTGGCTTCATCTGTAAAAATTACTTGTGCCTAGTATTGCAAAAAAGAGAACTCATTCTTTTACAGAATTTTGATCGATTCTTAGTTCGATATGGCTTTTGGGCAGCTATTCTGGTATATAATCAATTGCGTTGAAGAATTCCTTTAACTGTAGAAGTCGAAACAGATTGCCAACACTCCAGGCTGATTTGATTTGTGCAGCACTGTGTTTCGGGTTGGCCTTACACAGTCGAACAAGAGCCCGCACATCTGGGTTTTAGAAGTTTTTTGAGGTCTCCCAGTCTTTGGTTTGACTGCAGCATGTACACGATGCCATGTAGGAATTAAATGTCATTGAATTTGTAAACTTAACCACCAGTTGCAGCAAACACCTCGTTCACTATCTGCTGTATTTCTTTTACAAAGCAGCAAATGGATTATTTATGCTTATCCACTGGTGGTTCAATACTTTTGAACGCTACTGTAGTACAAAGCGTGAAGAAATAAATTTACAGTAATTTTTCTTCAATAAAGTCGCTGTTGCATTCAATAAAAGTCTCTATGAATGCCACTAAAATTCAGTGTTTTAGTTGTCATTGTTTGTAGCTAACTACGCTAGATTAGCATTTTGCTTTTGATTAGTAATAATGAAATATAACAGCTCCAATTGGAATGAATTTTCTTGAACAATGGAAAAGAATATTCTCATAATTGCGCGCTCATGTATTTCATTTGTAAATCAGTTTAAGTATTTTGGTGTCACATTGATTCCATCTGGATCACCACCATGTCTAAATGATATCTATAAAAGCCGTCAAATCAATATGTCAAATTAAAAAACAAGAATTGCAGTCTCTAAGCACTGCTCGAGCATTGTTCCTTATCAAGGTTATGCCCATCGCAGCTTTCGCTATCAGTGAATATAGCAATATTTAAAAGTAAATGATTTAAAGATAATGGCATCAATTTAATAAATGTTCATTAAGCGTTTTCTATGTCTAAGCTCAAATACTAAGATAAACTGTTAATAAACTATGCTAGACAAAAACACTGCCAGAGGATCTCAAGGACTTATAAGTTACAAGACCAGTACCTTACAAGCAATATTGTATCCCAAAAATGAGTAAAGGATTCTCTAATTTTCCGTGGAGATCCACATGAAACTGACGAGCATATCTATACTAGCTATTTTTATTTACAGATTTTTTGCCAAATTTATAATATCTAATGCATATTTTTTTCTTTGCCAACCCGGACCTTCCCTAATGCGCGGAGCTCTAGTTTCAGGTTATGATGTTATTATTACAATTTGTGTTTTTGTCAGTAATAAAATATTAAAAAAACTTAAATATGAAAATAAGTAATTTCATTGGTGACCAAAACAATACAAACTGTATTTACTAAGCCATTAAATCTCGCATCTTGTTGAGACGAATGCATTAATTTGATTGGTTTGTTTACAAATATTTAACTAATATTTGTACATACACCGAGAAATACGAAAATTTTCGTATACCTCGACATACACCAATCAAATTAATGTGTTTGTGAGGATGGCACGCACTATGAAATATGTAGGTTAGGAATTATAGCAGCTATTATAACTTTCAAGTAGAAATGTACTTTAACTATTTATACCTCATCTAAAATTTGAAAAGTGAATTTTTTTAAATCTAATCAAAATTATGCATATGATTGAAATATCGGAATATGTATATATTGCATATTTATTTTAATAGTTTGCTATTTTGTGCAATAATTAACGGGCTGCTAAATATATTTTATAATGTAGGGTAGGGCTCGTGCCCGGCCCGTACCAATGAAAATAAGCCCGTTGGTTTGTCCGTCTCGTATGCTAAGCACGTTATGTCCGTAGCTAAATGTTATTTAACTAAAATTGCTTGATGCAACAAGCAAACCTTCAACTGTAAAAACAAGAGGAAAACTTAAACTGTCATAGCCATCAATAAAGAAATTAAATTTTTTGTTGATAAATCCCTGAGAAGTTCAATTTTACAACTATAAACTCCTAATTAAGTCCCGCTTTGAGATGATTGTTCAACAAGCTTTGTGAATCATTGAAAAAGCGTACTTCAACCGTCATAACCATAATCAGGGCTAGGATATATATGCTTAAGGCATAAAGCGTATATTTCTATGATAGTTCGCATATTCCATCGTAATTTACACGCGAATATCACAAATGCCAAATATTTTATCTGTTCTTGCAACACCTCAAAACTAAAGACTCACAAATATTGTATACTTTAAAACATATATTTGTTGGTCAACATATTAATGTAGGAATCGTGTTTCATTAGGGTACGGTCTATATGTAATTGGTCACGCTTAATCTGTGGCATTTTGGGCAAATCACACATCTAACCATCGAGATAATTGTTAGTGTTTGTGTAATTTGATTAAAAATTATCGCATTTTCAAAAAATGGCATTATTCACATTACGCCTTGTTATATGTTTCTGTGAGTAAGATATTGTAAAAGAACTTGATTTAAGTTTGCTTTTATCCCTACTTAAACTATCAGGCAAGCTCAAGCTATTGCTGTAATTAGACTTTAATGTATTATTCATTTGTATAAAGGCATATATTCATAACTGTTGTATCTGCGAAATATTTCATCAATGAGTGCATTTTGAAATTTGGCAAAGTTCAATTTAATTTACTTAATAAGGTATCAATATTTAAAGAAAATTTACCAAGGATTTAACTGGTTCTAATGATTTTTTCAGTGTTAATTGGAATATCATGTTATTTTAATTCTTGTATAAATTTCAAAGTTTTAAGTGAATTATGTTTTGGAAGAGAATAGAACTGGATAATGAAGTTTTTTCATTAAATTTCTAAAGCTGTTACAAAACGCTTTACGCAAAAAATTCAAGATAATGCAAATCCAATCTATAGCAATTTCTTTTTTAGTATATTTTTGTGGCTAACTTATACCCAAACTAATCGTAATAAGCCATATTGACCCCAATCGGCATTAGAGGATTAAGGTAGGATAGGATCCCCCTATGAGCATATTATTCTAGTCCCCTCCACTTTGAAAAACTCGTGATGCCTCTGGAAGGAGTTACTTGAAAGTCTTCAAGATGAAATTCACTATCATTATTTTACATATTTTGGTCTTCGCTAAACTTTGAATAAACTATTAAAATATCTATTGAACAATTCAGCTTTTTCAAGATTTGTATTTATATTCCAATAAATACAGTTCGGTAAACTAGAATTGTTTAATGATTTAAATACTTAAATAATTTAAAGCCGTTTTTAAATCATTTGGAGAAACAACATATATATATATATATATATATATATATATATAATTTGAAAATCTTGCAGATGCTTGTAAAACTTGCAAAATTTAACATAAATAATTTGAAAGTTTTTGTATAATATTGCAAATATAGCGCAAGTATACAACCAAAAAACTTGCAAATATTTGCTAGTTACTTGCAAATCTTGCAGATACCTGTAGAAATTGCAGTTTTTTATAGATATTTTCAAAGTTTTTGCATAGTAAATACTTAGATATATTTTTCAAATTTTGAAAATTCAGTTTGTTAGGAAACCAAAGAGGAAGCACTCTTCTATCTTGTGCATGCTCCAATTCGATGTACACTTTAAACTACCCATGACCTGTTTAGTACCTCATCACATCATAATCCTGGCTTATTGTTACAAATTTAATGAGTAAAAGGGGAAGGGGATGCTGATATATCTGTTTAGGTCTGGAAGAACTCAGTTGGTATATATATGNTGTGGCTAACTTATACCCAAACTAATCGTAATAAGCCATATTGACCCCAATCGGCATTAGAGGATTAAGGTAGGATAGGATCCCCCTATGAGCATATTATTCTAGTCCCCTCCACTTTGAAAAACTCGTGATGCCTCTGGAAGGAGTTACTTGAAAGTCTTCAAGATGAAATTCACTATCATTATTTTACATATTTTGGTCTTCGCTAAACTTTGAATAAACTATTAAAATATCTATTGAACAATTCAGCTTTTTCAAGATTTGTATTTATATTCCAATAAATACAGTTCGGTAAACTAGAATTGTTTAATGATTTAAATACTTAAATAATTTAAAGCCGTTTTTAAATCATTTGGAGAAACAACATATATATATATATATATATATATATATATAANTTGATAATGAAAATTGTCAAGTTTTAGTCATAGAATCATCAAATAGAAAAGATAAACTTTGTTCAAAATTTGAAGGCTTGATTTGAAGCCCCCTCCCAAGCAAAAAATGATTGTGAAAACATTACAAATTGGATATTCGTTATGCCACAATACGCAATGCTCAAATTTGACAAATGTGGTTATACCTTTGAGGTTTTATATCAAAATACCAGCGCCCTGAAAACTGCTGATTTTTTAGCGAATACGGTCTCTCGTTGCGATTGGGCATTTCTTGAATTGACTGGTATCGCTAATAAAAGTTGCAAATTAGTTTATCTCTGATTGCAATTGCTAATGTATAAATGTTGCTCTGTAAGTTCTGAAACAATTGTAGTTATTTGGTAAAAGCCATAATTTATAAAGTGTTAAATTAATTGACATTACAAAAAAATGTAATTGAAATTTCTTAAAGTGAAAATAAAAGGCATAACTGTCTATTAATTTTTATTTCATGGACAGCTGTTGGTGGAAGACGATAATTATTAATTGCGTTGAGGAGTCCACAGCACCGATTAAAACTTCAATATGTTTGAATATGAAAATATAGCCTAGCTTACTATTGATCTAAATCGGAGTATTTTATTAAAGCAATTGTTATTTGTTACGACAAAACTTTAGAAATTTAGGCGAACGTTATGAAAATACGTGCTGGGAAGTGCACCGCAAGTATACATTGTAGTATTATATTATTAAATATTTACATATAGTTTCTGGAAAGTTTGTTATACAAAAAATGTTTCACTTCGTTTTATAAACAATTAAAGAAGTGCATATTCATCAAGCACACCAATGACACTTTAGAAAAATAATTCTTACCATTATTTGTTTTATATATTTTGAAATAATTCAAAGTTGGAAAAATACACAAATATCTACATTACTAGAAAAGATTAAGATTTTAAGAAAACTCCTTTAAAAATTATATATTTCCAAAATTTATTGGTTTTACATGTAAACAAATATATAGAAAAAGTCGAAAATAGAAAAAGTTAATGCGATTGTGGTCGATGGTCGCGAAGAATGTTTTCTGAGTGAAGAGGCGTGTGTATAGCGTTTATTACAATGTGTGTTTCGACACATGTTTTTTCGTATCCGAGTGAGCCGCAATGTGTTTCTTGCGATCTGAATTGCTTGAGAAATGTCGTTCACAATTTTTAAAAGTGCAGCAAAAGGGTTTTTCACCCAAAACAAAATTTTAGAATATAATATTCGAATGGAAAATTATATATGTCACTGCTTTGAATACTTTAAAAAGAAGTGCATGTATATCTATGATATTTGTATATTAAGATATCTTACCAGAATGTGTTCTTTTATGTATCTTTAAGTTTTCAGGATTGGCAAAAGTCCTCACACATCCATGATGTGAAGAGGGAAACGGCTTCTTCCCGAAATGAATTCGTAAGTGACTAATCAGGTTATACCTCGCCTAAAAAGGTTGACAATTACGTGGGCATCCTTCCCATAGACAAACGTATTGGGCAGTTAAAGCAAAATTTACATGGGTCCCTATGTGGCTAACAATCTCGTTCATGTCAATCATAGTTTCTCCACATATTCCCTCCCCCCCCATTTGCAATCTTCCAAGTGCAGAGAAATGCGATAGCATCTGGAACACTGTTTGTCAGCATCGTCGGTTGTTGAAAACTATCGAAAGCGTTGCAACTTATTTGATTGTAATTTGGAGCAACACAATACAACGAACTAGTATCATATCCTGAATAACATGGAGTCTGCTTCTGATATTAACATGTGGGATAGGCCTGTACCTGGTAATATTGTACTCACTCGTTGCTGCAAGGACCACAGAATGTTGGCATGGAGTCACAAGTGTACGATGTCATTGCTGCAAAAGGCTAAACTGAAACCAATTTTTTCGCAGAAGTTTATATACGCTTTGATCAACTCATTTTGTTAATTAGTTGACAGCGTTCGTTGTTGTAATTATGGCATAATCGGTAATAATTAATACCAACAGAGATAGAAAATATGTAAATGGTAAACCATTTCAAGAATACTAAGTGAAACAAAGAGAGAAAATGTTGGCAATCAAAATGCTGTGTTTAGTGATTTTCATGCATTTTTGTAAGTCTCAATTATGCAATTTAGCCGCTAGAAATAAAACTATTTATCTTCACGCATGCGCATGTTCCTATTTTTAAAAGATGGAGCTCTTCACAAAGGATCTATTTATAAAGCTCTATAAATGCAAACATGTTCCTTGGCTGCATACAAAATTACTTTTGCTGGTTTGTAAGCTGCAACTGCAGTTTGAAAATGATTAATTTATATATGCTGGTAGACAAACTATTGATTTTTATGAATAGCGGCATTTTAAATGTAATTTTCACTCAAAATCAAAATAGCAATGTAATTTGTACTTTTGCGTTATCTCCCCACCACATAAAACCTTTTATAGCTTGTTGTTGATTCATGTTGCAACGCGCTAAATATTTTTATAAGATAAGAGAATGCTATTAGTTCCTAAAAAGCATTTTCTGTTAGCATAAATTATTAATTTTAATTTCGGCTGCAGTGTAAATTTTCAAATCAGAGATAAATTGAACCGTTAGATGGCTACAACATTTACAAAAACGATGTTCTCAATTTCTCCATATGTCCAAATCAAGTGTGGGAAGCCTACAACATTACTGATCATGATAACGAAGATGAATACAAATTATTCATATATGTAGCAAACACTGAAAAAACGCATTTCAATACATTCAAATGGAAGATAAATACGAAAAAATTATGTGGAGGAAATGGTTTTTTAATAAAGATACCTATATTTTCGAGTTTGAAAATTACAAGCCCGTTTGTGTGAAAGAACCTATAAAATATACTCATGTGGATATTGTGAAAAACCAACGTCTTGACGGAAGTAGCAAAATATTTGGTTTTGGCAGTCGATTTTTTTAGCCGGTTTTTACCCTATGGAACTGTGAATGATTGCAAATATTACCAGACACCGTACCCAGATAACAGCTGCAGATTAGTTTACATGGAATGTGAAGTCATTGAAATGAAAGTTGTGAATTTTTATTGAAAGCTTTCATATGAATACGATGGTTTATGCGCTGCAAAATACCCAATTGCTAATCCTGAGTATTGTAGCTAAATGATATATCTTTATATGCATGTAGCTAACGATACATCAAATACAACTTGTACTTTATTCTTATTTTATTCTTATATGTAAATATGAACTTTGCGTATGAAAATTAATTGTTGCCGAAAATATAGAGAATAAATTGTGGTAGTTTTGTTAACATTTGGTTTGTACTTGGATTAATAATGTTTATACTGAGCGTCAAAGAGGGACATGGGGTGGACTTGTGCCGGGTTAGGGCTGAGAAGAAATGTAAGACTGTTCGAATTTTAAAAAACTAATATTCCGTCACAGTGCACGCAAATATATAGAATTTTATATAAGTTATAATTATAAAGCTGAAAAATATAATTTACTTTTTGAAATTTTGCAATAGTATCATGTAGTTCATTACACGAAATTTTCAAATTTTCTAAATTATTTCAAAATTTGGCCCTGCAAATTCCATTTTACTACCTACCTTAAGGTGCCGCGCGCACTAGTGATTTTTAATTGACGTAAACACAAAACTATTTAGTTTACAAAATTGAACACATAGCTTGCTTTCTTTACGTCAACGCACACTAGCAATTAAATTATTACAGAAATTCAAAAATTCCTGCGTGATCTATTTTCGCGTTGATTAAACTGATTACACATAAAATAGAACATAGCGTTTTCAAAGGACGTGCGCGCACTACAAATTATTAATTGAACAATTTTTAACGATGAAAGGCGTTGATTCATTCAGAAGCGGGCTTCGAATTATAATTTATAGTTAAAAAATGATTCTTAAAAGCAGTTTAAAAAAATTATTGCCATAGCTTTATAAAGAGGACGAGTTTTTTTAAAAATTGGACTGAATTGACTTGGAAAGAAGGATCAAGCTGTTATTTAGCTCATTACATGTATTAAATACCAGAGCTTTTATTTTATTTTAAACAAATGTTTCTCTGTCTGATATCAATATTCATATTTAGAATTTATTTAATAAAAACTAAACTGTTCACATGTGAACTTAATATAGTTAAGTATATGTAACAGTTTACATGCTTAGCCTAAATGTAAGTGGATAATCTAGTTTTTGAAGATGCAAAGACAGCTATTCTTTCATGTTACTATCAGTAGCGTCAATGTAAATTTGAAAGCCTGGCGCGGGATGTCAATTCGGGCCTCCATCCAAAAACTCCAAAATTTATGTATAAATTTTTCAGTCGCCGCTTTGGTGCATACTAAGATACCTTTCAATAAATATTTTGTACTTTCATAACTATTTGACATCCAAAATAGTCTAAAATTGTTAATTAAAGATTTTATCAAGTATTGGGCTTCAATTTTTTGCTATATTTATATAATTACTCTTTTATTTTGAACCCCAATAAGCTAAAAATTCCAAACGTGGGTCCCCAAACTTGTTTAAAATTGCTTATAATAAGTTTTATTTTCATTTCTTTGTATAAAAAAACTTTCATTGCTCGGTGAGGTCGCGCATC
>CABFPE010000472.1:548175-570855 GCA_900660155.1 Hofstenia miamia
GGGGGGGGGAACGTTCCCCCAGTTCCCCCCCTCTGGGTGCGCCTCTGTTGGTTATGAATGGTTTGTTAGTTAATTAATTTTATAATGATTGATACAATGCTCTGTGCAGGCAGTTTCTTCCATGAAAACTCTAATTCCGTGAAAATGACGCAATTACTTACGATTACAATCTGTAGTTATTTACTCTTGATAATTAATTCCCTGTTTAATTTTTTGTTGCTTACATGCACATTAATTCTCAGTAAATTCTCACGCTTCTCTCATTGGAGTTTGTTTGCCTACAAGTAGTTGATGCTAGATCAATAAATCGATATAAATTGGTTAACTCTAATCTTATAGGATCCGTGATGATACTAGTATATATATATATATATATATATATATATATATATATATATATTGCAACTATAAATAGATATTGAAACTAACACGAGCACGGCCGGTGCGCATGTGCTTAAAAAGACGTAACGCATAAATAATATTTAAACAAAATATACATTTAATGAATGTGAATTGTGTTGTTTGAAGTTTAATTGCATATTTTTAAATTGCTAATTAGTAGTGACGGAAATTGTATATACTTCTCAAAATTTGACAAAGAAAATAGTTGTGTTATTGTTAAATATCTTTTTCTATTTACAAATTATGAATTATATTCTTTCTGGTGAATCAAAATTTATTGAATATGAAAGTAAATTACGAAGGAGGAATCTATTTATATTTCTTGAAATAAAGTTAGTTCAGATCTTCGTATTCTTAAAAGTCTAATTCAAATATATGAAAAACAATATAATAGTCTTAAATATCATGGGTTACAGCCAACAAAACTTTATGGTTTAGCTAAAATGTAGTTCTAAGAAATGCAATGTTTGTGATATATTTGATTTCATTAGAAAACTTGACAAAGTTGATAATAATTTGAATTTCGATGAAACTTTAATGATCAGATTTGACTTAGTATCTTTGTTCATAAACATTCTATTAAATATGATAACATCCCATATTATAAATATTTTGCCAACAGAAGGATGTGAAATTGAAGGAAACTTGATTGATCATCAAAGCCTTGAAGAACAAATTAAATTAGTATGCTGCAACAGTTTCAATTTCAATGATAAACTTTACAAACAAATCGATGGTGCTGCCATGATTCCTTAGAATGTCTTATGGCAGCATTTGCAATCGATATGATACACATTTTCAGAAAAATCAGGAATTAAAGCATTACTTTACTGTTACTGTGTTGATTATTTTTTGATTTATTTTAGAAAAATGATAAAATTACCGAATTTCTCATTTATTTAAATTATCAAATCATTAAAATTCACTAAAGTAGATGATAATAATCAACTGAATTTCTTAGATGTTTGCATAGAAAGAACAAATTCGGGTTTCATTAGATCATAAAATCAGAAAAAAACAAACACAAACATTTTATATAACATGTAACTTGTCCTGTCATTAAAAATACAAGTTTTCAGCAATTCCTAATATCATTCCAAGAGCCTATAAAATCTGATCAACATACCAAGAAGTAACCAAAGCATTTGAAATAATTAAAAAAATTTTCTTAGAAATGAATAATCAAATAAATTAATCAGGAAAGCAATAGATAAAAATCTAATATCAAAATAGAGTGAAATCAATAAAAAGAAAAAAAATATATCCATTGGAAATTACCATATGTTTGTGGAACATCATGTAAATGCATCGAACATCGTATCAAAAAGTCGAATTCATAAAATATGAATAGCATTTACGAGCAAAAAGACAAAAGATTTTATCAAAAACAAATATGACACTCCAGTTTGTCTTAATTAGTCCTTAGTCTATAAATACCATTGTGAAGAATATTTTATGCACTGGACAAACTTCAAACCATTTTGGAGTGTGCATTAATTAACATCTGAAAGGACACATGCAAGTAGAGATACATCAGCATAAACATAAGGCAAAAGAAAGACATTATAGCATATAACATAATCAATAGTTATTAAAGAACATCTAAATGTAAATCAAAGGTTAGAGAGAAATCAAATTAAAAATAAAACTTTGGTATTTGAAATAGATAAATTTGTAAGATAATGTTAACCTGATGAAGCAACGTTAAATTTACATTTTTTCGCATTTGTTTATATATGAAGCTCGAAGATTACTGTATATATTTCATGTATATATATATATATATATATATATACATGATATTATTAAATCAAAATAGTCAACCTATGCAGATGTCGCCCATCCTTCGATAGCCGAGTGCACATATGCATTTATAGGAACCAAATGTATTGAGGCAGACTTCATTATATTTACACGATTCCGTTTTTGCAATGCATTCATTAATATCTAAATGGAATTGAAAATACCTAAAAATGTGTACTACTGGTTTGATAACTCATAAAAATTATTACAAATAATAAACATAAATGTGTAGAATACTAATAGCAGCTTTCAAACAGTATAAATGAATTTTCAATAAGGATTTTCATAAGCATATTAGCATAATTGTTAGGACGTACAATAAAATTTCCAAACGAGCTAATTTTAAAAAATTCTCACTATTGCTTTTGAGGAGTATAATTTTTTTATTGCAAAACAGAACAACTAACCTTGGCAACCCAAACCTCCAAATCCTTTGTGACAATCACAGAAATAACTTCCATGTGTATTAACACAATTTGAGTGGGAGTTACAATGATTCTTCCCTTCACATTCATCTTCATCTAGAATGGAGTTGTAGAATTTGATATACAATATATTTACCGTTGCAAATAAATCCATCACCGGTATATCCATCCTTGCAAAAACATTCATATCCTTTAGTTTGTGAGCTTTTTTTAAAACAGTTTGCCTTCTCTGAGCAGTTGTTTGTTTTCAAAAGGCATTCATTTGGATATATATCTACAATAAAATGGGAAAAATGTAGTTAAAAATTGATATTAGAATTCTAGGGCATGCTTTGTACAACTAAAATTACGTTTCCTCAAATTTGGAAAAAAGCTGTTGTTGTTCCAATCTTTAAATCTGACAAAAATCTTTCGAGACATTTTTGTTCTTCCCATTTCCCAATTTCCATTCTTTTGAATCTAATTCTTGCTTTAAAATGGATATTTTTCAATGTTATCTATCTCGTCCTCCGTCTTTTGATTTCCAAATTTCAGAACGGTTTCATGGCCCCCCATTCTACTGCACTCTCTCTTCTACATTTCTTTGACACTGCTTATTTGCATTTTGATAGAAGTCTCCCTCAAAAGGCCTTTGACAATGTTTCACATCCTTTGTGTTTCTCATCTCCAGTTATCTCATTCACAGATCTTAATCTGTCCGAATTGATTCTGTTCTTTATGAGGAACTTCGAGTTACTTCTGGTGTTCCTCAAGGTTCAATTCTTGGTCCTCTTTTGCTCATAATCTGCATCAATGACTTTAAGCCGACAATCACTGTTTCCAACTCTATATGCATGTTGTATGCTGAGGACACCAGCATAATTTCTTTATAAATGATGTAATGGTTCCCTTCAAACTTTATGTTCGTGGTACAGGTATTTTGATTTCCAGTTCTATTTCCTGATCTATACATATTTTTCACAAACCTAAAAAATTTTTCTTTTACCGTTTATTTTCTCAAATCCACTATGCACAGTTCCTCCAAATTAACAAGTTTTAAGTCCTATTGTCTTAGCGCTTTTTATTTATGCGTCACAGTATTCGGTATCCCAATTCTTCCTCAACTAAAACTCTTTGCTAGATCTACTCATCAAACCTTCATTTCCTTTTAAGAGCCAGGCTTTTGCCTATCTTGCTGTATCTCAAATTCCTTGCCCTGATTTTGCGCGAAAACTGCTACTTGATTTCCTAAATTCTCTCCCTCTATATATAGCTCATGATCCTCCTGTAAAGTTTGTTTTCTTTTACCGCGTATTCACAAATTTTCCTGTTCCAATAACTTTTTCTATCGTGTAATTCCGCTAAGTTAATTTTATAATTTCTATATTGAACTCGATTTGTGGTCGCCTGCTAGAATTTTCAAACAACGCTATCTCTGAATTCGGTTTTCTATCTAAATGCAACTAATTTCCTTTCTGCGTTTGCTCCTATTGTCATCTTCGCATCTAATTTTCATTGTTTTCTCGTTCTCTTTTTTGTTTGTAAATATGTTATTTACCTTTGTATACACCATTAATTTTGTTAAATCCATTCTTATTATATATATATATATATCCTCTCGAGACACAATCTGTACAATTGTACACATGTAGAAACTATATTCAACCTTGAATATCTTTGTTTATTAAACTAGGCTACTTTGTCATCTTTTTTAAAATAAATTTGGTCTAAATATTGGTATAATATAGTATTGAAGCAACCTTGTAAAAATTAACCTTCCTCAAAATGGAAATATGTTGAAACTAGTTGAATTTGAGTTATTCACAAATAATTATATAGCTTTCCAAGAAGCAAGTTTTTGCATGATTTAAATGTCATAATTCGCAGGCACTCTAAATAACATGATTTCAACAAAAATATATCATAAAATATTATGCCTTTGGGACAAAATTACATGAATAAGTCACAATGTTTACAAATTTACACACGCAATTTTAATGAAAATATCAACAATAAAAAAAATTCTTAATGTCATCAGAAACAATTGAGACTAGCAGGGCTGAGCCACCATATAACTATTTTTTAGAACGTGCATACAATGTGCATACATAACTTCAACGACTATCATGAAACCAATTGGCACATCAAGTCAACAAATTCTGGACTCTAGATTCCATACGGCTCATATTGTAGTAAAACGTACAAAACAAACACCATAAAAGCATTATTTAATCGTGCTAAACTAACATCTTCAAATTATAAACACTTAACAGCTGCCACTGAAAATATCTTTCAGACAATTTAACAATGCCTCAAAGTAAAACGATGTTTTAGAATTTTGTTTCTTTATTATAAATGAAATTTGAAAACTTAAATTTTTTCATTAATAATGCTGATATATCAAAAAAAAATTTTATATTTGTTACGCCTATAATACAAAATGCAGGCAACATTTTGCAAAAATATTTGCCAGCTGACTATAAGATTCAATTGAAATTTACTTCTGCAAATACCAAAGTAAATATTGATATATACGTTTTTGCTTTCTCTTTGAAACTTTTCTAGCTTCAAAGCTAAGTCAGCACCATTAACAACATTTTTTTATAGAAAAGCAACTATTGTTGTGCCTTTGCAATTTTTACAATATTGATAAAATAACACTGTGCTACCCAATATACTTTAACCAGATTACCCAGGCCGGATTGCTTCTTAACTTAACCGGATTTTAGCCGATTTTAACCAGATGCTTAAAAGTTAGCGCTTGTTTAGTTACATACATCTATTTATCTTTATTCATGTTCAAACTAAAAAGAAAAATATATTCCATTCCTATCTGTCAAAATCAACAAATGTATAAGAGATGCAAGATATGAAAATATGCCAATTGGGAAAAATTGGGCAAAATTACCATTGAAACAGCCAGTAAACTTGTAATGTATTTTAAAAATTTGAAAATTTAATTCCTCCAGTAATTTTGAATCAACTTCAAATTTTCCTAACTACTGCAGATCAACATTTTAAATACTAATAAAATAACAATGATTTTCAGGACCACAATTTCTGATAACCCATTTTTCAAACCAACTAGGTTAGTAAAGTGAACTCAAAGACAAAAAACATAAGTTATTTTCACGCAAATCTTCTAATTTGCATTTATTAGTTTTCATGAGATTTTATTTTAAAAAGATTAAATGATAATCCACTGAGTTATGGTTTTCCCAAGTCAACAATAGGAAAATCTTATTTTGGGAAAATTGTTATTAAAGATATTTAAATATAAAGTGTTATTATTTTTCTGACTGCAATAATACTCAAAATTATCCAGCACTATAGGCCGTAACTTCTGTGCTCCCAATTAGTATTTAGGCAAAGACAATTACAAATATTATCAAGGCCATTCAAACCCAGTCCAAGCTAAGTGTTTTTCCATATACCTAAAAACTGAAAACTATGTAATTTAGGTGTGTCCATATTTTTAAGGAAAAATTTTCTATTGCCGAGGGGCAAAAAGTTTTTCAAGGTAGACAGTGAATTGGTGCATCCTTTGAATTTGGTTCCAAGAAAATTGTCTTTAGTGAAAAATAATTCACTGACATTCTTAAGCTTTCTAAGATTAGATAAGCAAGTGAATGGAAAGAAATGCAGGTAAGTTAGACATCCTTACCTTAAAAGTTTAATTAGCAATGCTACTTGCATTCTAGTAGTGTTATGAACAGGCTATGCTTCACTACAGTTCACTATCAAATAATTGTTGGAATTTATTGTTTTCATAATTAATTACAAGTCATATTACTTCGGTACCATTATTTTTTTTAAGTTATGAAGTGTAACATGAAGTTTGACAAGTTAGAGTTAGAATAGCAATGCTAGTTGCTTATTAGTGGTATTATATACCCCATTTGAATAATTGTGATGACTTTCACTGCTGCTAAATATAAAATAATTGAGTACCACCATTTAGAACATTATATTGTTCACATATTTCAGAAAATAAAATGTAATAAATATATATTTTCAAATTTATGTTCATAAATATGTTTTTTACAGGCATTCAAAAAATATATCTTGCAAAATCATGCCTCACATAAAAAGCCAGTGATATTGAAACCAAAATTTTAATAGTACAATGTTAAGATGCAATAATAAGAAACAACTAAATATTTTATATATAATCACATATCTAGATGTTGAATTTATTGTTTGTTTTTAACTTAAAGAAATACTTTGATTGTTAGAATGCCAATAATATAAACTGAATTTTCAACTAATAATCAAATTTGAAAACAAATTTTGAAACCTAATCTTATGAGTTAAGTATTTTAACTAACGTAGAAACTTTATTTTAATTGTCTTTACCTTTTGAAACAATTCCTAGCAAGTAATATACCATATAAAATTTCACAATTACCGTTATTTGTCATAAAAAATTAGAAAGATTGAAAACATTTTAGGAAATACCGGTATGAGAGTAAATATTTATAAAATTGAAAATCTAATGCTTTACACGAATAAAATATACGCGAGCTGTAAAAATGAATAGCTCTTGATATCATTGTGAACAACAGAATGATGTTCATATAAAAACATTAAGCTTCAGTTTGGTAAAAGCAGTTTATCTCTACCTTGTTTGTAATTTATAATCAATATAATAGCTAAGCTAAGATTTCTCATTTGCACTATATTTGCAATATATGTTAATTAGTTAACATGTCATTTCAAAATTTGACTGTATTTTACAATATAATTTCATTCGAATTGTTACAAATAGCATGTTAAACTATTTATTTTGTATGAATTATGCAACAAGCAAGGAAACTGAATTGAAATACAGGAAATACATTACTGCTTTCTATTATGATTTCTATCTTTTGCATAATACATTTTTGCATTACAATAATATTGATACTTAACTATACAGTAATTCAGGCATTTTTACTTAACAACCAAAATTTACATTATTATCTTAGGAATACTTTTTTATGTAAGATTGCTCTCATTTTGATTAATTGACAACTTCTTATTTAAAGATATCAATCCCTTAGATATGAAAAGATTTGAAATGCATTTGATTGTTTTTCTATTGGCTAGGAGACATGGACATTGATACCTGATGGTTTGTTCCAACTTTAAGAAGTGAGTATAGACATTTAATAACTGCTTTGCAGTTTGGAATGCATCCTCCATCGTCTATTCATATTCTGGCATATCAAATTCATGTCGTTCGGAGAACCAATGACCAAGCTTTCATTCTCAAAATCTACGTCCCAATTTTTAGTGATCCAACCAAGTAAATTACATCTAATTAGGCGGCAAATATTTAATCATTTCAACTCCAGAAGTATATACAATCTAGCTACTTGGTGGGAAATATTAAAGACTATATTCATTGTACGTCATATCGATTTTCATATATTAGCCAAGTATTTCAATTTTAATAGCAAATGTTTTACATGAGGTGTATGAACAGTCTGATTAATAGGTTGTATGTTAATGCAACACTTGCTGACTTGACATAAATTGTCAGGTAAATTATCCGTGTTTTAAAAACACTATTTTATACGCACCAATGATTTTTATGGAATTTGTGAGGTTTTATAAAGACCATTATTGATCAACTTCAGTGGCGTACACAAAGAGGGGACATGGTGGAATGTCCCCTCCGTCAGGTTTTCAAATTTGACTTTGACTGGTTATATGAAAAAATTGTCGGTAAGAAAATGGAAAAATCTAAGAGCGTGAAATGCATTTTTAGTGTATATTTTCTCAATATTTTCCAAAATTTTCCAGGAGCTAAGCCCCGCTTTTGGTCATGACTAAGATATCCCAGCGTGAGAAATTCCTGCGTACATCCATGGTCAAATTGAGCAAAATATAATTAATAGAAATGCTATGCTAAGATACATGCGACTATATTCAGTTGCACACAATGCATATAAATTATATACAAGGCATGCAATAATAAAAAACAGTAACACCAATTTCCTCTTAGAAAATCCATTCAATATCGGGTTAGGCAATAAATAACCTGGTTTGTTTTCATTACGTAATTTATTATTAATTTCTGTCGTTAACCAGAACAATTGACAAAAATCGAATCAAAGCACGAAAGCACAAATTACCTGCTTCCTGTTTATGAATTTCATTTGAAAACTCATGGCTTGATATCTAAAAAATTATGTGTTGATGAATAAATTTATGATATATATATAGCATGCTTGCATAGCCATTGAAATGCAGCCGAAAATCATATAAGATGTGAAATACAAATACTATCGAAATAATAATATAATATTTATCTGCGAACAATTCTTCTATTTGCACACATTAACAAAATTCATTAATGGGTCCATTCTACTTGGATTTAGATCGAAACTCGAAGGCTAAATATTTACTTAATATTAGACAATTACAGATTAGAACCCTGCAAATTTTCGAAATCATTTCAAAATCCGAGTCTATGCTGGATTCTAATTGGAATCTCTTTGCGGTGCAAATGCACATCTAAGAGCTTCTGGTTGGGTCCCGAATTTTTTTGAGCATAAAATATTTCCGCAGTTAACTCATAGTGCGAGGCGTGAAGATACTATATTGAATTCTTCTATTGTAGAATAAACTGCTAACGTTTTCTATATTTCGTAGTCTATTTTTGACAATACCTATTATAATAACAGATGTTATGCAATAGAAATTAATACCTAAGCCACATTATATTTCGGATTAGAATTCGGAATGGGATTCAGCTTAGCAAATCCATTGCCTGAATATTTGGATTTGAAATAGAAATATAAAGTGAGTTCGCAAGATCATGTTCAGAAGCAAATGAAAATCAGATGAAGAACTTAAAAATATTAAACGAATAGTATTTGTGTAATTCAATGTTTTCGTAATAATTAGCCTGAAATTACAGAAATTTATTAAATATTACATGTGAGGCTTAAGGGAAAAATTGACCCAATGATCTGGCGACATGGTGACAAGCTAACCCGTTTGCAACTCTGCCAACACTATAATAATACTAAACTGCTTTGAAAACTACGAACGTGACACTAAAATAAAATTTATTAAATACGTACTATGTTGAGAGTACAACCACTTTCACGTCTAACTACTTTGTCTGTCAACAAAATGTTTTCTGAAAATAAATAGCAAGAAGAACCACACGTTTGGTAGGCAATGCACAGTGTTTCTTGGCATTTATTTTGGCAGCGTAATTCTGTAAAAGAATGAAATACAGCAGAATGTTCAGGTCTAAGCACACGTTTGTTTACTAAAACTTCCTTAAAGTAGTCTGCTCGACATTTCGCACTAGTGCTTAGAATGAAGTATCCTGGAAATAAGATCAGGGTTAGCCACATCATTGACTGAGTATACTTAGTCCACTAATTATAGAAATACTCCCAAGTAGGCAGTCAATTATTTATGGCCGGCGCGTAATTAATTATAAAACACTGTGCCTCTCACCAATCAATTCACCCCTAAATTACTAGAAATTACGGATCAATCAATACTAAATTATTAATTTTTCTTCTATTTTGAGCAAACATATGATCAATTTACGTAAAAAATTTATGGCAGAAAAATGTATATGGCTGGCTTACTATGTGAAATTGCATGTAATGGGTATTTGAGAGCATGACAATCATTTTTGGATGTATGTCAAAAATCGATAAATACATTAAGAGCAATAAATAACAGTGCTGGGATTTTCAATATATTTTTGGTTTTACATTGTAGATCACTTTAATATTTTTAGAAATCCAATATTTTTTTGAAGTTTCAATTAAACAACTCTTAAACTACTATCTCTCAACAATTTAGCTGTAGTCTTTAAGGTGTATTTACTTCAGTAATCTAATTAAATTTATTTCATTTATTTTGTATAAAAAAATTCTTTAAATATGAATAAAACTAAAGGGGATATCTAATAAATCAATCAATCCATAAAAGATCACAAATTCCACAATATCCTGACAGAGGCTACCATATAAAACATGCTAGCATCTTTATGATGAGGCCAATGCAGTACATACATTTCGACACCTATATCAGGAACTGTTTACTATAGAGTTTAACTTTTTCAGCACAGTACTAGGCCATCTTTTGACGTAAAATCAAATATAGCAAGTCCGGAAAAATTGTGTAACGTACTTTTTGCTCTATGAACAAGTATTTTACCGAAATTTTGCAAAAAATGTATTTTTCAGAACGCGCAAAAAATGATAAATATTAACAGAGTTCTGTCGATTGCTCATAGAATGGTGTCAAACTTTTGGAAATCTTATCACACTTGAATGGACTAATCAGCCAAAAAATGCCAATTCTTGAAGGTTTTTGCAACTTGCCATTCAATATTTAAGATATGATTTATAGAACTCGCCTCCAAAAATATGCAATATAAAAATCCTATCGATTGGTGTATGAGCATATAACATTGGATAAATTTTTAGGATTTTTAAAAAAAACCGATTTAGGTTATATTAAGAAAATAGTTTGTGGATGTGCGGATTTCACACTATTGATATATTTTTAAAGCATTTTGTATTTTACTATTAAACTTATTATTTAAAGTTAGATAACTAATAAAAAACAACTTAAAACAATTGCAAAATGGGGAAGATGCAGTTCTATAAAAGTCGCTTTATTTGGAATTCAAATATTTTTGAAATTACAGAGATTAGGTGTTGCCTCCTCATGTTTCAATCTATATGGCATACATTGAGGTAACATGGTATCCAAGTATTTCTTATTATTTGCATACATTCTAGTAAAACTTTCCATATTAAATTGGATGTATTTTTATATTTTGAGTGGCTTAAATAGCAACTGTTTACATTTATGTAATTTTGTAAGACATTCTCTTGCTCATATTATTCAAAGATTTTGCTACAATATTTGGTACACAATAATGAGTTGCTAATTTTTCATAATATTCTATTTTCAAGCGTTCAGAATTAATCAAAATTTCTGAGTACTCAATTTTTCGGTCACTGTGTAAAGTAATTTTGAAATTTTGAATAATAAAACAGTTTATAACAATTTATAAACTAAATCCAAAATGCACTACGCAATTAATAATTATCAGAAAATCAACAATTTTTAAATTATAATGCACAGTGCACAGTATTTCTTAAATATTTTTAAAAATAGCACATTGCTTGCTTCATTCATTTGATACAAATAATATAGTAAATAAACATTTAAATTTGTGAACTAAAGCGTCTACCATTGGATGAAATCCGGACAATAAAAAAATCGATTATAGATTCAATATAAAAATAATCGTAATATTCGTAAAGTTATAGAGTTTCTTTAAACATGTTTATAGAACATTTGGTTTGCGTAAATTCAAGTATTATGGTATTGTAACATTGTAGTTTGAACGCATGTTAAATTTATTGAGATATACATGCATTTATATTCACATATATATCAAGCAAGCATTAGGATTATATAAAAATTATACTTTTCACTTAACAAAATTTGCATATATATATGTATATATATCATCTTATCCTTAACTATGTGTAGGACCAATTCTGTAATAAACACGGAGGTAGAAAATAATTGTTGTAAGAACACCTTTGTCCTCCCCTTCTTGGACATCTCATATATTTTAGCACGTCTGTAAGAAAGTTATGCCTTCTCCGCTAGTTTAGATTATGCATTTTTACATTAATTGTGACCAATCACATAAGCATAGCCTGTTATTTACTTACAAAACAGAATTATATTTTAATTCGCTAAATGGCATCACGACCGAAGAATGTATTTGAAAAAAAAGTTTTTAACAATTCATTGCAAAGCAAAGACAAAATAGAGAAATCTAAAGTCCTAAAGTCATGATCCATTAAGGAAATTCCTCTGGAACTATCTTCGCCGCAAGCGTGAAACACACTATCTTGTCGTTGGATCTATTTACAAATTTAACAAGGTTATATTACCATCAACTGCTATGTTGAAAGCTGGTTTAGAAACGCTTCTATTGTGTTGTCGAAATTGCGTTTACAGATGGTAATAAAGACGCTTGAAGCTATATTGATGATACACTACAAAATGTAATGTACTGATTACAAATACAATTGATTATATTCACTGCACTTATTTATCATAGCAAACAATTGCCATATTTAGTTGATATTTATTTCAATATTATGTACAATATTTACTGTGTACAGCATAGAGAAGTTTTTTGCGAGTAACCAAGTGTAAATATCTTAAAAACTGGCTGAGAAAATTGCATTTTTGTATAAAGATAGGCGATTTTTTGTCAATTTTAGGTCAAAATGAGTATGAGGGGCACTCTTATTTGAGTGAATAGAGTATTTTGCTGTACCGGCAGTAGGTATTACTTTGGGGTCAAAACTGGCAATGCTGGAAAAAACGGCAAAATTTACGTTTGTATAGCTGCACAAGAGTGCAGTTGTGCAGTCTATTGACCCCTGCACAAGTGTGCAGCTGCACAATATTTGCACACTTGTACAATGGCACACCAAAGCCTGGTCAAAGTAATCTCAGTGACGGACAAAAAAGCCACAAAGAAATCAAATCAAGCTTTTTCTGTGGATAAAGAGATTTGACAAGTAGTGTTTTATGACATTGTCAACTCACAATAGTTCTACTATCTAAAGCAATTCAAGCAGTTTCTCGCATTTTAAAATGTTGTCAATGTCTAAGTGCTACGTATACTGGATTCTCAAACTCACTGAACAATCTCTTGCAAAACTTATCAATTAAGCTCATAAAAGGCTCATGCACCATGATGATGACTAGATCAGATTTCCACCTTTTGATGAATAGCTGATCCAATATATCATCGCAGTGCAGTGCATCCTTCCAATCGCAGAAGGATATCTCAATTACCCAATTATCCCTGTAGTTTTTTATTCGATAAATGAAATGGTTTTTCTTATTACTGATTGCACATTGAAATATAATTTGTAAATTTTTGAATTCATCTATAATTTTCAATCATTTCAATGATTATTTTGTAATTTTCAAAGCTAATTCATGTAAATGTTGATTTGAAAAATTTATTTTATTTTAACTTATTTTAAGACCATTGGTTGATGAAGTTTTCCTTCACAAAATCGTTTTATTAAAGTTTCTCTCAATCATGGAATATGCTCCTTCTTGTTTTTATCCATTCGCAGGACTGCCTTGAAAGAAAACTTCATGGTCAAAAAATGTTTTCCCTTTCGAATCTTCCATATGTCATAATTAAGATTAGACGCATTCATATTGTAGCGAAATTATTCACTAAAATTAGGAAGCCCTCTCATCCCCGTCATTAAATGTTACCCTAGTTTTTCCCTGCACTCGTCAGGTCTGCACTGAAAAAATCATAACAGCACTCAGGACCCATGTTGAACTTGCGTGTTAAACTTTTAAAGCACAGTGTTAAATATTGAATTCTTTGACAATGCCAGCATTTCCAGCACAAACTTTCAAAGTAACATTTTTTTGAAATTCGACTTGCACCTCTCTACGCATATTGCGAGAAATTTTCAATTTATTATAGTGATGAATCCAGCTAAAATAGCGACGTCATATAAGTTGTGTTCAAATTAAACCATTAAAAAAGATATTTGCATACATTTGAGTTTTGCAAAGTGAATAGCAAGCAATTGAAACCTGTGATATTTTGTCTCTCTCTCTCTCTCTCTCTCTCTCTCTCTCTCTCTCTCTCTCTCTCTCTCTCTCTGTCTCTCTCTCTCTCTATATATATATATATAGAACTTTGAATAATATTTTGAAAGATTTAACAAATTGGTATTTCTCATAAAATATTGCATAAAATGACTTGAGCATTATGTATTGGGCAGGTTGAATTATTTTTATTTTTTTTGCATATATCTATTTTATCCAATATACTGCAATATTACTATTTTGTGTTTGTGCAAATAACTTCCACATAATTTCTGCATTTCACTCAGTGCATGTGAAATATTCACATTTTCAACTGCAATTAGCAATGTTCAAGTTAAGGTTAATAATTCCTATCAGTCCAATGTTTTGAGTGTTATTAAGTTGGAATTTGCTAGGAAGACTAATATTAGCCATTCAAAAAGTATTTACAGTTTTCTATATATAATATGGCTGGTCGAATTTTGCATTTTCAGCTAAACATGATTTATGAATTCTCTATTACCTTGTTTTCCTATGACATCTTTAAAGTCAGTTGGGCTAAGGCTGGTTTCAGTGAGGCCAGTCGAGATTTTCAAATAATTTTTGGTTCGGGATTTTAATATAATTAAATATTCACTACAAAAAGCTGCAATGTTGTTTAAACTACACTTGCATTTTTATTAAAAAAATTATATCAATATGAAACTAACTGAGATCAATATGACTATTCCACATATGTTTGATTAATTGCTAACGCATCTATCATTCCACAAATTTAATGAAAGGAATTCAATTTCCTTATTCAACTAATCTCATTTTACTACTCAAATATTTCTGTGGATTCCACAAAAAAAGTTTATTAAGGACATTGAAACCTCAATTGCAATAACAAAGAATGGAAAATGTAATTAATTACATTTCTTTGTGACACTATGTTTTTTGTAGATGTAGCTAATCATTCAAGTCCTACCTTAATAACAGCCTGGTGATCTGTGGAGCAATAAACAAAAGGAAGCAGTAATACTCTATTTCCAATTTGCAAATTGCTTCAAATTTTATCAAACAATCAAAATGCAAAATATCCCGAAAATTTGTTGCACTGCAATTATTACAATCACTTTGAAGCAAATAAAGAGTTTACCCAGATATGGATAAAGACTAAAAATTTTGGAACAGTCCAGGCATGGTCAAGAAATTTAGGCCTGGACTAAATCTGGTCTGACTCATTTAAATCAATGACAACTTGGCTATTTAAGTACATTTTATTTAACACTTGTTTAATTTGTAGGTTTGCTCCAACAAAATTTAATATGATAAATACCAGTAGTATAAGAAAGACAGGGGAGATCTCACAATTATCTATTTCCAGACATTCAGACTCATTGTCTATGTTAGTTCTAAGATATTGACAAGGGGTTTGAAGCACCATCTAGCAGCAGCATAATTACTGACTAATTTTTTGTGACATTTACAAGTGCCAATTTTACAATGATTCATAAACACATATCTGCTATACTGACTCATTTATGTGGCCAATTTCATTACTTAGTTATAATACTGTGGCATAAATGTGTTGCACAAAAGCATAACAAAGAAAGTAACCAAGAACTATCAGTAATTTATTTATTATATTTTTGTACACAACATAATTATTATCCTTTTGATTTTTATAAAATTTATTATTGCAGTTTTTATTTAATGTTTATCAGCAAAACAGTTTGGTGAATAAAAAGGACCAAATCACTTAAAGCTAATTATGATGACGTTGCACAATCAATAGCTGCAAATGAATTAGCACAATAGTAAACACATTTGAATTACAAACAGGTACATGCCAATGTTTAATTGCTTATGCCATATCAGTATAAATAGCTATTAATGGATTTGTTTGGTGATGAATATACTTCATTTGATTTATTATTTTTATATTATCAGGTTTGATTATATATGTCAATGGAAAGCTAAATGTCTGAGTGCAGGAGTAGTTATCTGGTGCACAATCACTAAGACAGATCCATACACTGAGCATTGTCTGTGAGTCACAATTGTACACAGTAACTGCTGATGCCATACCACTCCTTGTTCCTCTTGAGCTGCAGTGCTTTGCTTCAAGTTCCAACCCTGATAACATCTTGCTGCTTTTGATCTAAACAATTTGTTAGTAATACCTTACCTTGCTATAAATGGAAAGTGGAGCTAAATGGAATTGTACAGTTGGTTAACAGATTAATTAATGGAAAAAGTTGTAGCTTTACCAAAAAATGTCTACAAATCTCCATGTGCAGATTCTACAATACCTTGTTGATATACCTAACTAATTATGCATCACACATTATTTAAGCTTGCATGCTTACTATTGTTTGTGTATACAATTGTTAATATACATAGCTGACTAATTTGGGCTTACATTGTGTTTGTAAAAATGCTTTTTTTTGCTAAACAATGATTAATTTTTTAATTTTCCATGTATTTCCATTGGCTAATAAATAATAAATCTATACATTTGCCCCAATTTGATGGAAAAATCATTATTTTTCTTCTATTCATTCTTTTTTGACAATGTCTGTTGAAACACTAGCACCTGGTTCACTTGGCAGTCTGTTTGATAAGCTATGCACAAACCCATGACCATTGTCCAAGTATAGCCCATTAACAAAAGAGATGATGTGGCATCATCCAATGAATCAAGCTGCTAATGAAAGATAGTCAGTGGAAAGAAACTAAGATCAAACTTAAATGTTATTAAAAAATATATCATAAAAATTTATTATCAACTTAGATTAGTTTGTATTATGCAACCAAGAAATATCAGTGAAAGTGATTATAATTAGTATCTGTTGATTCTACTAAAACAAAGGGGGCAAATTTGCTTCCATTATTTTTAGCCATCTTGGCAGACAAACAATTTGAAATTCATTGTAACAATTGATAAAGAAATTTCTTTGGAATTCTTATACTTGTTTCTTATTACAGTTTGATTATCTTATACAATGTTCAGCTAAATGGTTGGTGTTCAGCAGTGGCAATGACTCCATAATGGGAATGATTTTAGGTTCCTTGTTCTAAGCCATGAATCTGCACTTATGTTAGGGATATGATTAGGAGCTTTTATTTCCATTTAGCTAACTATCAATCCTTTCCTTAGATGTAATAATGATAAGTAATTTTAAATAAGGTAAGCCAAACATAGGAATTTACATCTATAATATTTTAGATCCAAATTAATGACTATAATGTGACCAATAATGTGACCTAACATGCATCAATTATTATATGTAAGGTAGGAAGCTGCTAGATATTTACCTAATTAATTAAAGCCAATATATTTTGGTAATGGCTAAATATATAATTAATTAAGCAAATCAAGGTTGCAAGTATATAGTACACTTTACAGATTGAGACTAATTTGAGTTGTGCCAAGTCCTGAGTATGCGCTGAGCTTGGATAGGGTACACATATGATACTTCATTGAGCTGAGAGGTGGAACTCATTCACTTGGAACATAGAAGAGAGGTTGTTACTTGATTTGGAGATCAGTCTCAGGTGGATGCCCAATCACCAACAACTGGAAAGGATGCTGCAAAGCTTCATCACCTAAATAGTGTTCATTATACAGTCTTTTAATTACAGTTAATGGAGTTAATAATGAAGAAGTCAAGCAGTATAAGATTAATACATCCCTAACCACTAGTGTATCATTCTAATTATAATAGTATAACAGATAAATTGGATGTTGAAGCCTGGTAGAGGATGCTTCATGGCAACAGTGACAGCTCAAAAGAACAAGCAAAATCTGGAGAAAAGTCTTTCTTTTTCTGAATTAAATTCTCACAACAAAAAAATGGTTTTTCTTCTACATTCAAAACAGGCGCCTAAAGTGCAATCAGCAACACTACTCAGATACCCCCTACACTACTACTTCTTAGCTAAAAAATGTTATCATAAGCACCTGGATTGTTATAACAAAAAAGAACTTGATAGTTAGCAAAAAAATCAATCTACACCTATCATAGTGCACAGCAATGAGAACCAAGAACCACAGAGAGGGAAAGCCACTACAATTGATTTTGAAAAATGACTAATAAAGGAAGAAAAGGTAGCGCCAAAAAGACAGCACCCAGAGTGGTAACCCTTAGAGCATCATGCTCAACATCACACTCAGAAGACACAGATTTGTCTCCTGTGGCAGAGTTACAAACATTACACATGTCCCCTGAAATGAGCCCCCAAGAAATCTTCAAAATGTTGAGGAAGAGTAATGAAACAGAGATGCTGTTAAAAAATGAAAACAATTGATGGATAAAGTTAAACAGATGGAACAGCAAAGTGAAAACATGCTGAAAAAACTTAAAGTGGAGATGCAAAAACAAAATTAGACAGACAGAGTGATTTATTCCAACATGAAGTCAAGACACTCACTCAACAACTGTTAGAATCCAAAAAAAGATTTTCAGAACAAAATCAGAAATAGGAGAAAATGTATCAGCAACTGGAAAGTGAGAATATGCAGCTGATACAGGACAATGATATACAGGCAGAAGAACTTGAACAGCTAAAGGAGAAGCTAAGATTAATACAACTAAATGAAGATGAGGATCACAAAAACATGCAAACACATAAAATAGAGTTCTGACAAATGAAAGAAAATGAGTTGCAGGCACCACTTAACAACATAAACAAACAGGTACACTATGAAGAATTTGATGAAGGCAATGATGAGGAAAATCAGAAATTCAAATGAATTTCCAAAGGCCATAACCAATCAACTGCAAAGTGAGGAAATGGTAAGGAAGCATAGCAAACCAAGGTATGGAAACTTGATATTACCACAGAATAGAACTAATGACACCATCCTTGTAAAGCAACATTACCAAAATTAAATGGAAAGGTTGATGGCTATAACCTGACATTTATAGAATGGCTTCAAATGTTTGAAATAATGATTGCAGAGAGGAAGGTGAACCAAGAAGCAGCAGCAAGATTTCCCACTATACCTCACAGGAACAGCATACCAAAACTACTTGCTATTGGATACTGTCCTCAATGCAACAAACCTGAATGTTAATGTGAAGAGATCAAATGGTAAAATATATGGAAAATACTTCAAATCTAATATCAGAATTATTTGGAGAGCAATCAAAGATAAAGATGGGGCAATTCAAGGATGTGCAAAGGAAAGCAGTAAGTACTCCACATCGCCAACTCAAGGTTGAGTGGATGAACATGAACACCATCAAAGTAACAAGTACTCCCAAGGGGCAACTCATGAGCATAGGGACAAAAGCATGCAAAAAAGATGCTTGGAGAATACCAGAAATAAAAGATGAAGATTACCAACACTTGAAAAAGAAGGAAATTCAGCAATTAAAAGAGATGCTGGAGAGACACAAATGAACATTCAATTACAGAGAAATAAGCATGGGTCAAGCAATAGGTGAAGCACACAAGATAATAAGGGCAATGGATAAGCCAATTAAAGCTGCCAGTAAGGAGGGTGCCAGAGCAGATGATTATAACTGCATATTAAATGAATTTATTGCCAATGAAATAATTCATCCAAGTGACAGCTCTTATGCAGCACCAACTGTGTTTATGCAACAGGGAGACAAGTACCACCTATGCATAGATTTCCACAAGCTGAATGAAGTGACAAAGAAAGACTTGTACCCCCTTCCATGCATAGAGGATATGCTTTACATTGATAGAGATATCTAAAGTGTATTGGCAGGTGAAAATAGAAGAAGAAGATATTGAAAAAACGCCATTCATAACATCTTATGCACTGTACAATTGGATATAAATGGCGCTTTGATTGTTTAATGCACCAGTGACTTTCAGAGAGATATCACAAAGGTACTGAAGAATAAAACACATAGAATGGAAGATGGAGTCAATGCTTACATAGATAGTAACAAGTGATACAATCCAAAAGCACTTAGAGAAACTGGAATGAACACTGACAATATTGGAGAAAGCAGGAATTAGAATCAACAGAAACAAGTGTAACATATTGAATGAGAAGATAGTCTTTCTGGGAAGAGTGATTGAGAAAGGTAGAATATGCATGAAGGATAACCTAAGGGATATGATCTGGAAAATAGAGAAGCCAAATAACAAGAAGGATATACAGAGAATAATGAGATTTTTTAATTACTATGGAACATTTATCCCAAACATCACTGGAAAAACTGCAAAGATTACCAAAATTATGAGGAAATCAGTACCATTTGTATGAACATGGTAGGAACAAGAGGAGTTGGACAATATCAAGGAAGAATTAGCAAAACTACCATCATTAAATACCCCAGACTATATAGAGAAATTCATTTTAGACTGTGATGCTAGCAAAGTAGGAATTGGAGCAACAATGGGACAACTGAAAAACAGAAAAGAGGTTCCCATACAATTCTTTAGTCAGAAACTAAATGTAAGTGAAGAGAACTACAGGTTGACTAAGCTGGAGATGTTGCCACTAATCAAGTGTATCAAGAAATTTAGACACTTCTTAATGGGTAAGGAATTTAGAGGAGGTATGGACAGTAGCAGATTAGCCTGGCTAAAAAAATTTTTGGGAGACAAGTCTGGAATAGTATTGCAATTGATTGAGTATTTGAATGAATTTACATTCACAATCAAACACTGCAAAGGCACATTGCATAATAACACAGACTTCTGGACATCATTACCTGAGTACCAAAGGGACACATTATTTTTCATTCGTATTTCGCCTTTTCGAATTTGTCTCCCCAGGAATACTACTTGCTCTTTTAGAATTTCACACTTCTTTCCATTAACACGTAGACCTGACTTATACAAGATGTTCAGTGTTCTGTCCAGCTTCTCAAAGTGTTCTTCAATTGTATCACTTGCTATCAATATGTTGTCTATATACACACTTATTCCTTTTTCAACTTGTTTATTATTCTGTTTCAAAACTTTCATTACATATCTTTGAAACGTAGCTGGGGTGTTACATAATCCGAAAGCCATATACATCCACTCAAACAGCCCATATGGGGTTATAAATGCTGTTTTTTCAATATCCGTAGGCTCCATCGTCACCTGCCAGTATGCTTTACAGAGATCTATACATGTGTAATACTTATTTTTGCTAGCTTCATATATGATATCCTTTATCCTTGGGAGTGGATAGGCGTCTTTCTTGGTAATATTGTTAAGTTTCCAGAAATCTATACAGAGTCTATTTTTCTCTCCTTGTTTCACAAAAACTGTGGGCGCAGCATATGGACTCTTGCTTGGCCTTATTATCTTGTTATCGATTAATTCGTTCAAGATGGTATTATAATGTTCTTTCAAGTGTTCAGGGACTCTTCTACATGGCAATCTTATCAGCTCTTCAGTTGTTGTTACTATTTTATGTGTCTCTCCCACTGCCTTTCCCACACTTATCTCACCGTAGTTAAATATTTTTGCGTGTCTCTCCTTTACAATAAGTGTTTGGTTGATTAACTTAATTTAATATACAAGAGCCCTTTTAGCTACTTAACTCACTTCAACTTATTTAGATAAAGCAGAGACAATGGAAGACAGGATTGACACTCGAAGGTAGACATGCATATCCAGGAACACATACACCAGCTGCATCTTACCAATAGAGCAGCTGCTGTGAGGTAGAAACCAACAAAGGAATGGTTATGTGAATAGCGAACTCAGTGTGATGGGATTTGCAACTACTTAAGAATTTAGTGCATTGATTGTTTTTGTTATTATGAATTTGTGTAAGAAACGAAGTAATGCAACCGAGATGCTGAAGTAGCTTATTATGAGGCCTTACATGTAATAGCCCTACATATATAGAAATAAGTAATAGCCCTCAATACATGTAAAGAATCAATGCCACCTGCAGAAAAATATAAACAGGAGTCGGCCAGAGGTCTACTGTACAAAACAATGAGCAACTTGCTGTGACTATTAAATAAACTATATGTAATAGAATATAAAGATACAATCTAAATAACCATCTAAATGTAAATACTATTAAATCACCAATTGTCATGTAGCATAATAAATAACTGAAGTTCATCAATGAGAGAGTTAACATGTAAAGCCTACTGGCTGCAATCATAATAACAGGCAAGCAATGATGAGTAGGAAAGCTATAATGATAAAAAACTCCTACACCTATCCGTAACCTAAGAGCACACAAGGTAACTACAGCTGTCGCCCTCCCCGCTGTGGAATAGCTATTAGGAGGCTGCTCCAGCATACCTTTAACTGGATGTGGGAACCACCATACAATTACCCTAGCTCGTAAACATTTAGCTTTCCATCAGAATATAAAATAACCTGACAAGAGAAAATGAATCCAAAGTAGATTTGCTCATCATTAATTACATCACTTCAAGTATATTTATAGCACTTGGTAATAAACAACTAAATACTCGACTAGTACCTGTTAATCGTTCTTGTTTACAGTTTTTCCCTC